>JARYZH020000110.1:1200000-1519563 GCA_030021035.2 Notholithocarpus densiflorus | reverse complement strand
ACTGGTAAAATCACACTAAACGGTACAAATATCTCATGCTACACCATATTGAGGTTTATTCACACAGTGGACACGGCTTCAACGAAATGTTTACAATACTATCAAAACTAAATATTTCACTGATATAAATCCTTGATTGATTTTCGGGTTATGACTAACTATTGGTTTCCAAGCGAAGAACATAGAAAGTAAAAGATGGAGACATGCAATGGCGGCTCCAGAAATTTTTTTTAGGGGGGTCAATTTTAACAATTTATTGGTCTTTATCATTATATTAATCCCAAGGTTTTGAATTCCGTTCTAGTGAATATTCTGAGTTGACTAATAGAATGGAATATTCGAGTAATCGTGTATATATTGGTACACCGTTTTAATATATATTAAACTTATTATCTATAAAAAAGTTTAAAAAATACCTCCTTATTTTCCCTTAAGTCTTTCAATACTTCTATCAATGGTTTTAAAAATTAGATTGGTGGATCAAAAAATTGAAAAAAATAAGAGTGATTCCTGGTTAGATGACATTATAATAGTTATTTAGTAATTTAATAATTTATAATTATATATTTACTATACATATTTCCTTCTAAAAAAATCTACAAATATTAATTTAGTTGGTCATCTATTAGATAGTGTTTCACTGTTTTGTGCATATATTTGACCGTAAAAAAAAAAAAAAAAATGGTTGCATGGCCACAACGTGGCAATCTATCAATATATTGTTCAAAAAAAAAAAAAAAAAAAATCTTATCTAGTAGCAAAGTAGAACGTGTCATTCCAATTAATTTCCCCACCTATCTCAATACTTCTTTCTTTCTATTTTGTTGTTTACCAACTACTCTCTCTCTCTCTATGAAGATCGCCAGCAAGCCATAGCCCACGAGTGTCGTTTCCTCTGCCGTCTACAACTAACATGGCCACCACTACAAGCCACCGTGATAGTGATAGAGGGACCTCCTCTGTTGCAAAGCTGCGAAAAAATTATCTCCTCCATTGCAAAATGAACATTTCTCTAATCCTGCGTTGTGAATTTTTCCATATTGTCATCTTCATCTTCTTCTTTTTTTTGGGTCAGGGTGTTCAAATTTATATTTTAGGGGGTCAAAACAAAAAAATTTAAAAACACACTATATAATTTTTTTTTTCTCTTCAGGTCAGGGGATTCATTTGAACCCCCTGCCATCAATGAAGTGTTGCCCCTGGAGACATGATGATACCGATTGAGAGATTAAACTTGAACACTAGCTATAGCCTATAGATGATGCCTCCAACCATCCCAGTACAATTTTTTTTTCATTTTCTTCTTTGGCTTGCATGTATAAGTCAGACTTGCTTTTTTCCTCACACAATTAATTTATAGAGGCGGGATGCTAATCAACCTTTAATACCCCTATTAAGTTGTATTGGATTAACTAGAAATGGAAGGATCAGTATTAAGCATAAGTGTATAAAATGAGAGTTGATCAAAATGAGCTTCGGGGGGCTTATATTATGTTCCTCAGGTTTGGTCTGAGGTACAGGTTACACTTGTTCTTGGATTACAATCACACTACTTGTATTGCTATCTTTTCTTCTTTAATCTTTTCCTCCCCTTTCTACAGAGGTCTTTCCACCTTATACAGCCTCCCAGGTTGTATCTTAGTCTTGCACTTAGAGGGCTTGGGTTTGTTTCCCTTGATACTTGTCCCATTAGGATTTCACTGGAAGACTTCTACACCAGGCTATAAGCTGTGATGACATTATTCAGGGGTCATTTCTCCATTAATGTGGCCAGCTAAGTGGGTTCAGAGTATTGAATGCAGAGGTGATGGATGCTTTATCTACATTATTCCCTTCTTTGCTTGTCGACAAATCTTCCTCCTCTTCCTCGGTTTATGCCTGATGGTCTTCAAAATTGGTCTTCGACCCTCCTGAGGACATAAGAGTGTCCTCGGGGTCTTCGGGCATTGTAGTCTCCCTAGACTTGTGATGAGTTGCTCATATTTTTCCCGAGGGCTCGCTATCAGTGCCTTCCAAGGTATGTTCTTCTAACATTGGACTTCTCACTTTTGACCCTATCCTCGGATTCTCGTCCTCCCACACACACACACACACACACACACACACACATATATATATATATATTCTGTTCTTCCGTGTATTCTTATATATTCTTGGGCACAACTTCTTCTTTTCTCTCCCCCATTATCAATAATTCTCAATCTCTTACAGTTTATATATTGTTTAGAAATCTAACTCTCCTTTTTTTATTTTTTTATTTATTTTTTCTTTCTTATCACTTAGGCAATTTGATGTTTGTGAAATCTATAGTAGAAGTCTTTATCAAACCTACCATCCAAACTATTACAGGTATGTATTTTTCTTCTTTGTTTTTGTGTTTTTTTTAAGGATTTGCTTATGAGTCATAAATGCAATTTTAAATCCATGACATCCATTATATAACCTCTATAAATATTTACGCTTTATCTATTTATTATTCAAGAATTATCAAATTTTGTATTCTCTCCTACAACAAGGGTTCTATCTGGATATGTGTTATGTTTATATGTGTGTTATTAGATTAAATTAATTTTCCTGAGTGGTAAAATTTTAAGTTACTATTTCTCATTTTTATTTTTGTTGTTATTGATTTATATGTGTGCGAAAGAAATTGTCTAACATTATGAGCATGTAACTTTTTTTAATTTTACTGTAATTAATTTTTATATTGGTTTTTACAAATATCAATATCCATAAAATTTTAAACATAGCATGTTTAATATGATCATGATTGCTATCATCAAATAATATAAAATCTACATCATGAAAAGGAATTCACATCAACTATTTGCTTGAACTAATAATTTTTTCTAACAATTTTATATATCTCTTTTATCCCTGTAGACACTTGATTTTGCACCTATGATTTAATTAAGGAAGATAACTTGAATGACAATTCATGTACCCAAAATTCATGATTGCATTACATACATTAATTTGTTCATTGCATATCATAAAAATGATCTTGAGATTCTAACGGTCACGACGGTATGCCCGATTTCCAAATCAGTCCGTCGGATCGAAAAATATCGCATGATCAAGTTTGCATGGTCAGAATGCATTGTGTTTAGGTAGAATCAACCACACATGATTAATTTAAATTAATTCTGATTGGCTAGACAATTAAAATTAATTAAATAATTTTGTGATTGTTTGTTAGTTAGTGTAAAAAATAGGCTTGCTTGCATGGGAATAAAGAGGATAATTGGATAACAATAAATTGTGGATAATCAAGACTTTTAGAGTATTTATTTACAAGATAATTGTTGTTGAAAAGACCTGAATTATCTTAAAAAGAGTTTAAGTTTTAGAATATGGATTAAAAATGCGTCTAAATGCAAGTCCCGGCTAAAAAAACCTCAAAAAAGGAGTCCAAAACGGACCAAAACTCAAACGAGGGACCGGCACCCAAAAGCGCCATTCGGCACTTTTGGAGTGCCGATTGGCACAAACTCGGGCCTCGGCCCGAGGGCACTTGGATTAGGTTAAAACACATTCTTTTTTATTTTTTAGAGATAAGGACGCGTCTTAGTTCGTATTCTGATCATCTAGCTAATTTTTCAAACAACCCCAGCCTTTGTAAATAGAGGTTGTATCTCAGAATTCAGCACACTTTTCATGCTCTTTGATTTCCCCTCTTTCTAACTCTCCTTTCTATTATTCTCTCTCTTACGTTAAAGACGTTCTACAGGCTCTAGCCTTAAGAATTTCTTTTTTGTAAGCAAGGTATTTTAGATTTCAAAGATAATTGAATAAATTTCTTTGAACCCTAAAATATTCCCACAATAAGAAGAGTACGTCCATGCAAGAGGTGGTTTTTTTCTTTACCCTTTTTCTTTTGTTTCTTTTACTTTAGTGATGCATGAGTAAATAATCTTTTAATTTCTAATGCTCATACCATGTATTGTCAATATCTTTTTGTTGAAATATGTTCTTGATGTCTTTATTGTCATGATCTATTTTTTAGTTTCAAAAATCTGCTTAGTATTACATCTTTTTCAAGAACCAAAAACAGATTTGAATCTTCCTTGGATGCAGATCTGAATTTTTTAAAATAAAATCTTATTTGTATCTTCCTTAGATGCAAATCTAAAATTTTCAAAACAAAAACTGATTTGTATATTCCTTAGATACAGATCTGAAATTTTCAAATTAAAACTGATTTGTATCTTCCTTAGATGCAGATCTGAATTTTTTTATTTTTTAAAAACAAATCTATACCTTCCTTAGATGTAGATTTGAATCTTTTTAAACATATCAGATTTTGAAATAAAAAAGAAAGTCATGAGTAGTAATGTTTTGTTTGTTTTGTTTGATGCAAGTAGTTCTCTTCTAAAAAAGATTTTTTTTTTCTTTATTTTATTTCACATAAAAAACAAATCTAATTTTTTTTAAAGCTCTCTACAAACCTAGATTTTTTTTTTTTTTTTTTTTTTTATCTACAAAACAGATCTGATTTTTCTTCACCGAAACTATTATTATTTTTACTTATACCAAAACGAATTTGATATTTTTTTATGAATCAAATCATTTTTTTTTCTCTCACCAAAAACAAATCTGATTTTTTTTTTTAACAAAGAAGAGGACACATTCATAAATAGATCTATGTGATTTAATTTTGTTAAATATGTTTCATGTATGCAACATATCATTCATATCATGCATAAAGGGGTACATTGGTAATGAGAGTCTAGAAGACCAGACTCTGTTTGGGCAGAATGGGTGCCTAACACCTTCCCATTCCATAACTTAGTCTTGAAATTTAGTGTCTTTGGATAGGTAGACCTAAGCTTTATCTTTGTTTATTTATTTATTTATTATTTTGGGTAGAATGTAACTAGGACAAAAAGCCACGTATCTTTGGTAGTTTGTAACTTGGACCCAAACCCATGTAATACTCAATTTATCAAGCTTGTATTTTCTCTATTCAATCAATGACAATGGAACAATTTAGTCATGTAAAGTTATATTTAATTTTTTTTTTTTGTATAAAAAATAAGTGGCTATTCCACACCACTTACCCAAAAAGAAAGGTGTCTTGAACAAGCACCCAAATCTCTTTTTTGAGAGCACCAGAAATTTTCCCACCCAGTTTCTCACAATCCCTTAGGACTCCTTTAAATTTTCATGACTCTCTACTCTCTTTTAAGGAGATCTCATCCATTAGTGTATCAAAACGTAACTCTAAATAAGTTTTGAAAAAAATAACACCATGTAGTCTATATTCTTCAAGTGTATAACATATTTTAGATGTAACTACAAATATTTTGGAAAATGAAAAACCTTTGGTTAAGTTTGCTTAGGCTTTTAATTCTTAAATTTAGGAAATTTTTTCATATACATATGTTGTGTGATTGCTTGAATCCAAAGAACAACACTTTATATACAATTTATATGATCTAGACTCAAGTGATTTTTAATAAAATTATTCTAAAAGTTTATAGCCAAGACCGTGCAACACATGAGAATAATGCTAGTATGGCATAAAAGTAGACTCCAATTTGAGATTTAATTGAATTTTCTCTCACCTTATGGTTTGAAAATCTTATGGACTTTATTTATTCATTTTGACAAAATAAGACTTAAGCATGAGACACTAGAGAATGATATAAATTGACTAGAGTTCTTTTTTGCTAATCACAATGTAACATTCATGTCTCTTGCTCTCTCTTTTTTTTTTTTTTTTTTTTTTTTTTTGTCACATTAAATATTCTTGGAGAATTATATTGAACTTAAAGAAACATGTCTTCTTCTATTTTTAAATATTTTAAATAATATTGTTTCATCCATAAGTAATATCAACATGATAAGTTCACCATTATATTTTTTTCTACATCATAGCTTGGTTACTGTCATTATTGAACACATTCTTGAATAAGTTTTGTTTGGAAATTTAGACCCCGGTTGATAGAATTAACAAGTTTTAAACCCAAGTTGTTAATTAGGTTTATTATGAATAGATCTTGTTAAAATAAACAAACATCAATATCATGTCAATAATGAATGCAGCGGAAAAGTAAATAAGACAAGATATGATGACCTAGGAAAATCAATGAAACCAACCGGTTTCATAGTAAAAAACCTGAGGGGAAACCTTCCCGAAAAGCAATCCACTATAATGAAAAGAAGTTTCAGATCTAGTACAAAACCTTTGTCCCTAGACTCTACAATCCCCGTAGATGAACTCACAGCAGAAACCTTCTACCGCTTCAGAACCTTTGAACTCTTCAATATATGAATGCCACCCTTTGATGCATGAATCCCAGTACGTGACTAACCAATTGCGCGGATCCCAGTACGCGACTTTAATCACCAACTAGAAGAAGATGTTGGCTGCAAAGTTCTTCACTTCATCAACAATGAAGATCAAGAAGCACTTGGTTACAAAACCCTAAGGCATAAAGACGCAGTAGCTTCTTTCAGAGAGAATAAGGTATCGGTCACCTTTTGCATATATTCTCTTTGTATTCTTTTATGTGACGGCCTCTAAAATAAGCCTTATATAGGTCTAGGGTTGTGAGAAAAGAAACCCTACACAAATACAAAAGCTTGGCCCAAAAATCAGATCTGAAAATTCTAATTTCCCGTAACCTTGATCGATCGGGAGGTGTCGAGGAGGTGTCGAGCTTTAAACCTCGATAGATAGCTAGGTGTCGAAGAGGTGTCGAGAAGCTGTCGAGGGGATAGGAGCTTTCTCGATCGATCCACCAGCTGTTGAGAAGGTGTCGAGATTGCGATAAGAAATACCTTAAGAGCACGATAGATAGCCAGCTGTCGAGAGGTGTCGAGAAGCTGTCGAGCTATCTGTCCGTAGGTGTCGAGCTATCTGTCCAGCTTTAATGAACAACTTTTCTTCACTTGTTTCTTGGTCCAATCTTCATGGCTTTAATACTAGACTTGAATAACATGTTCCTTGAAGTATTAATCACAACTTAGATCTACCCAATTACAAGTTAAGTGTGTTTTGTTAAAGGATTAGCCAACTACATAAAAGAATAACATATGTTCTTAACAAGTGAACCACATGTGTCCTAACAATCTCCCCCTTTGGCAATCCGTGACAAAACCACAACAAACAAATGAAGTATGAGAGAAGTCATAAATCACTCAACTCATATTCACTTGTTGAATACAATAAAATCTATCCTAACACAAACTCTTGAAAAACTTTGTAAGAAGAGAGTTTATGACAAGTAGACTTTGACAACCTGTATTTCTAAAACACTTTGAACAAAACTCATCAAGGCATCTTAGTGTGAAACAGAAATAATAGATTGCATACAAGTAATGAAACATGTGTATAAAGAGAGAAAAGAAACAACACATGTAGAGATAGGTGAAGAAAACATACATCAGCATTTAAATATCAAAGATAAGCACAATGTATGTAAACAATGGTCACAAGACCCAAGGTACAAGAAGAAGGAGGTAAGCACTCCCCCTAACAAGATGAAACACAACTCCCTTTTATAAGGGCATGTATTTCTCCCCCTAACATGTAAAATCTTCCGGAAAGAAACCACATATTCTCCACAATTTCTCCACAATTTCTCCCCCTTTTTGTCATGATTGACAAAGGGTACAAGAAGCTAGAAATCTTCACCCGAGAAACATAAAGATGATCAAGGATGATCAAGGGGGTACAAGAAATCCATAAAAATGTATGAATGTAATGAAACAAGATTCTATGGATGACAGGATAATAGAAGGATGTAAAACATGTAAAAAACACATCTCTCAACAAGAAAAATGTTAAGCACATATAACCCAAAACACACACACGCACTAAACAAGTCTAACCAATTTTATATTTCAAAAACAAGTTAAGACAGTTTAGTGAGCATAAATTAACACATGTAAAACCTTGTGATGGCCAAATCACATTGTACTTGCACATGTATTAAGAGTAGCAAAGAATATTGCGTGTCGTGTGTGAAGAACATCGCAAGATTGCAAATGTGTCAACATGTTATGACAATTTGAGACATGAGTAAATCACTTTAACTCACACACAATCATAACTGTTTGATGGGAATTATCACCTTCGAGGTATATCCTATAACTCCCACATCTCCTAGAAAACACGCTTGCAATCATATTTAAAAGCATTTTTGATTTTTTTGCTTTTTCATTTTCTTTGCATATTTTATTTAAGCAAATCATGCATGGGCATATAATAGATAGAAAAGAAATACCCAATTATGTTAAGCATTTGACATTCCAATTTTGCTATGCTGAAGCACACAAATGTCATTGACACTGCACTTTTGCTATGCCGAAGCATACAGGTGTCATTATGATTGGCAGGCAACAGTGGTGAGATAGTTATTTATGTCTTTCTCTTAGGATTTTCTAATCCTTCCCGTCAAAAAGAGTGATACGAGTGTTAAGTATAAGAGATAACTTAATCTTACTCATCACAAACACGAGCCACAAAGCTCACTTGCTTAGTTGTGCATAGAGATGCTCATCTAAGCTACAAGAGATACAAAGTTTAGAAAACTTTGTTTCAATGGCCATCCAAGGTACACAAGTACCAATGTACACATAACACACACTGTTTTTGTATTTTTCTGATTTTTCCTTTATATTTTTATTTTGAAAACAAAACAAAATAAAACTAAACAACCAAACAAAAATAGACAATCAACATGAAAGCAGAAAGAAAGATGCATATGCATGAAGGCATGATTCCAAAAACAGATAAGAAATCAAGCAAGAAAGTCCTACTTTAGATAGAAAGAATTAAAGCAGAGGACAAACAGAAAAGACAATTAAGTCTTAGGCTCCTTTCTCACCCACACAGCACGAGTCTTTGGCCGTGAAGATGAAAAGACATGTTTCCTAGTATGTCTACTAAAGGACATAGAAAAATTAAAATTCTCCTGAAATTGAGTTAAAAAACTCAAGACTTTTAATAACTCTCCAAACAAAGGTGTAGGTCCTTGAGAGGAAACCTGTGACCGTTTGGACAATTTCTTATGAGGATATAACTTAAAGCAATTAGGACGAATGTGTCCAGAAGCACCACAATAGTGACAAACATGAGGTCTAACAAAGGATTTAGATTTCATAACTTTATTACCTTTCTCAGATTGGGGCACAAAGACAGTCATTGATCCAGAAGCCGTGGAAGAGGAGGGGCTGGAGGAAACAGCATATCCTAAGCCAGTTTTATCAGAACTTGGCTTTTGATCACTCAATACCTCATCAAGCTTTGTACTAGACATCCTCTCTATTTGAGTTCTAACTTGGCTAAGCTCAACCTTGAGATTCTTGACCTTCTCTTCTAATGAGGTGTTCTCCACAACAAGAGTCTCAACTAACCTTGTAGTCTCATCTAATTTGATTAACAGATCAGCTTTTTCAATCTTTACCTCATTAAGCTCTTTTCTACAAAGATGAGAAGTCTTTTCAGATTTTATGAATTCAGTACATAGCTTATCATAGGCTTCTTGAAGGGTCATCTTCTTGGATACTTCATTATCAGAAGAATCCTCACTGTCACTAGCACTCTCCACAATCACCTTATCGGTTGAGGCAGCAAAGGCCATAACGTGACTACATTCATCCACAAACTCATCAAAAGAGTCATCCTTAGCGTCACTCCAAGTAGCAACCAACCCATTATCTTCTGACTTCTTAGTCTTTTCCTTCATGAGGTAGTTTGGGCACTCTATCCTCATATGACCAAAACCTTTGCACTCATGGCATTGGATGAGGGGTTTTTCATTCTTGCCCTTCCTTGAGGATTTAGGTTTCCTAGGAGGTTTGCCCTTATCCTTTTTCCTAAACTGAAGAAGCTTGATAATCTCATTAGTTATGAAGGTTAGATCCTCATCCTCATCTTCACTTTCATCTTCATCTTCAGAGTCCTCAATCTCTTCCTCTATACCCTTAAGAGCCAAGTTTTTACTCTTTCCACCTTTTCCCATTGAGCCTAATCCCATCTCATAGGTTTGAAGATTCCCTACAAGCTCAGTCAAAGGAATTTGATCAATATCCTTGACTTCTTCAATGGCAGTGATCTTGGCATGGAATCTTTCAGGTAAGGACCTAAGGATTTTTCTAACAATTTTGGATTCTGCAATACATTCTCCAAGGTTGAAGGCAGAATTCACAATATCCTTGAGTTTGGCATAGAACTCATCAAAGGTCTCATCCTCCTCCATCCTTATTTCTTCAAAACTACTAGTGAGTCTTTGAAGCTTCACAATCTTTACTGCCTTGGTACCTTCATAAGTGGTCTCAAGAATGGTCCATGCTTCCTTGGCAACTTCTGTGGATGATATTTTCTTGAATTCCTCATTGGTCACCCCACAAAACAAAGCATTCAAGGCTTTACTGTTGAAATTTGCCGCTATGATTGTTGCATCATCCCAATCCACTAGCGCTTCCTTTGGCTTAATCCAGCCAACTTCAATAGCTTGCCATACCTGTTTACCTAGAGCCTGTAAAAAAACTTTCATACGAACTTTCCAGTACGCATAATTAGTTCCATCAAATAAAGGAGGAATCAAAAGAGATTGTCCACGATCCATGACAACGGGGGTCAAGGATCACACTCAGGAAATTAATCCAATCAGAGTGTACCCGCTCTGATACCACTTGTTTGGAAATTTAGACCCCGGTTGATAGAATTAATAAGTTTTAAACCCAAGTTGTTAATTAGGTTTATTATGAATAAATCTTGTTAAAACAAACAAACATCAATATCATGTCAATAATGAATGCAGCGGAAAAGTAAATAAGACAAGATATGATGACCCAGGAAAACCAATGAAACCAACTAGTTTCACAGTAAAAAACCTGGGGGGAAACCTTCCCGAAAAGCAATCCACTATAATGAAAAGAAGTTTCAGATTTAGTACAAAACCTTTGTCTCTAGACTCTACAATCCCCGTAGATGAACTCACAGCAGAAACCTTCTACCGCTTCAAAACCTCTGAACTCTTCAATATATGAACGCCATCCTTTAATGCACGAATCCCAGTACATGACTATCCAATTGCGCGGATCCCAGTACGCGACTTCAATCACCAACTAGAAGAAGATGTTGGCTGCAAAGTTCTTCACTTCATCAACAATGAAGATCAAGAAGCACTTGGTTACAAAACCCTAAGGCGTAAAGACGCAGTAGCTTCTTTTAAAGAGAATAAGGTATCGGTCACCTTTTACATATATTCTCCTTGTATTCTCTTATGTGACGGCCTCTAAATTAAGCCTTATATAGGTCTAGGGTTGTGAGAAAAGAAACCTTACACAAATACAAAAGCCTGGCCCAAAAATCATATCTGAAAATTCTGATTTCCCGTAACCTCAATCGATCGGGAGGTGTCGAGCTTTAAACCTCAATAGATAGCTAGGTGTTGAGGAGGTGTCGAAAAGCTGTCGAGGGGACAAGAGCTTTCTCGATTGATCTACCAACTGTCGAGAAGGTGTTGAGATTGCGATAACAAACACCTTAAGAGCTCGATAGATAGCCAGCTGTCGAGAGGTGTCGAGAAGTTGTCGAGCTATCTGTCCGCAGGAGTCGAGCTATCTGTCCAGCTTTAATGAACAACTTTTCTTCACTTGTTTCTTGGTCCAATCTTCATGGCTTTAATACTAGACTTTAACAACATGTTCCTTGAAGTATTAATCACAACTTAGATCTACCCAATTACAAGTGAAGTGCGTTTTGTTAAAGGATTAGCCAACTACATAAAAGAATGACATATGTTCTTAACAAGTGAACCACATATGTCCTAACAAGTTTCCCATTTGTGAAATTTAATAGTAAAATTATCGAACATTCTGTTTCATTTTTGCTAAACAAAAACAGGTTAGAGCTCCGCACTCTTCGTTGATTTGTATTTTTCAAGAATCATTGATGGAAATGCTTAAACTAAAACCAGCTATGTGTCTAAAAACTCGGGAATATAACAATATATTTTTATATATTTTTATTTTATTTTATGTTACTAAAGGAGAGCTTCACATACCCAACCATAATGAAAACTTCAAAAGAAAAAAAATTACAATTTTAAAATTTCAAAATCTATTGAATGAGTGGAGACTTACCCGCACATCAAATAGGTTCACGAGTAGTTTAGAATAAAAGCCAGTGCTAAAGCAAGAGTCCATAAACACACCCAAACATAGACAAAACATAAACATAAACATATGTATATACATAAAGTAACAAACTAAATGAACAATTGATAATTTAGAGAAACAAATAACAACTAAATAGTAAAAATATACTTTAATAACATAAATTTAAATGTTTATATACAAAAAATTAAAAGGAAACAATAAAGTTATTTTATTTTGCACTTTTATCTTTGATTTAAAATTCTACTTATTTATATCATTTTTCCCTAATGTGAACCTCAATCGAAATGCTTTGAGACCCAACAAATAATATATGAATACTTGCCCAAGAAAGCTAAAATTCATATTTTTTATAGAAAACCCCGACCCAACGTCTATAAATGAAAATCGAACCAAATGTATAAAGTAACAAACCTTGACCCAATAATTATAATTGAATCACGAATTGAAGGTATAAAATTTGAACGCCACAAGGAAGAATCCATGATAAATTCACAAGTTTTTTGAAGAACCAATAGAAGAAGCAAACCTCAGATTTGTCTTGATTTTCATTTAAAAAAATTAATTCCTTGATTACAATGAGTGCATGCTATATATAAAACATGGCTAAAAATAGGAAAGTAGATAAAAAATGACTAAATAATAGAAGCCTAAAATTAAGTTGATTTAGTTTGAAATTAGCAGCTCTTCCATGCCAAAAATAGACTGAAATAGGCAAAAAAATCTTGGTTATGGAAGGCAAGTCAATCAGTCGATCAATACTGTACACGTGCTGGTTGAGAAGTCATGTACCAATTGGCACTGTGGGAGTGCTAATCGACACTTCCCAAGTGCCAATTGGTAATATTGGAGTGCCATTATTATTATTATTATTAAGGAGAAAATGCATAATTTTTACTATGCAAATACGTTTATTAATTTTCCAAGCATCTACCGTTGGACATTTCTCTTACTTACTGCTAGACTATTATTTAAGCACTTGTTGTGGTGGGTCATCCTTTGTGCTAGCTTGTCTTTGCAAGAGGTATTTTTGGGGCCTTATTATATTCTTTGTTGGATGCAACCTAGACCTTGAGCAAAATGAGCCTTTCACACTTCATTGATAGCCTTTGGGCCATGTTTCAAGCCTAAAGTCGAGTCTCGGTCTTGACTCCCTTAACATCATATGGGTGACAAAAAACGCCCCCAACAACGGTTTTGCATCATGTTGTACATATATCATAAAGAAAAAGTAGACTAAATTAGAGTAAAGAAACATATACATTTTGAGATATTAAAAATTAGTTTAGTGGCCTCATTGCATATTTGTAGCCTTCTTAAGGTAAGATTAAATTTTTTTTTTTTAAATCATGAAACCAAAAATAAATGCAAAAGAGTAACAAGACCATGAAAATCAACTAATTTGTGTTGTGTTCACATATTTCATACCATGAAATGAAAGTATGTCCAACTTTTTGACTGTCTTCCACTCATCGATAGTGCAACATTAAGATAAGGTGTGAGCAAGTGTGTATGCATGTGTCTTATAGATGATTTAAAATTAAACCATGGTAAAATATTGCTTTATATTGCGCACCAAATGTTCTCTCTACTTATATACTCAAAACCAAAACTATCTAACCAAATTACCTAAACTTAAATCATATTTAAGCCCCTAATTTAAAAAAAAAAAATTACCCGTAGGGGTTTCAGCGTCTTGATGGTGGTGGGAGGCCAGTATAACAGAGGTGGTGACCCCTTAGATTCCTCTTTCTCTCTCTTCCAAATGTTTTGTTAGTACTAGGTCTTTTATTTTGGTAATATATAGTGGAATAGTGCATTTTATTTAACAATCCACAATATTTTTGTGTCTCTCTATCTCTCTCTAGGGCCTTATCTAGTTAGTTATTACTATTAGTCCTTACTTTTTTATTTATTTATTTTTAAATACTAAAATAGTGGGTATGCTAAAAGACATAAAGAATAGAGAAATGTGTGGTGTAAGCTTAGGCAATTAATAAAAAATTAATGAGATAACAGTAAAATAAGTTTTTTTTTTTATTTTTTTTTTTTATTTTTTATTTTTTTTATAGGGAAAACAGTCAAATAAGTTAAAGTGAACTTTTGGTTAACAGTAAAAAAAAACTTAATGAAAGCGGTAAAAAAAGCTAAATACAAAATTAGAGCACCACTTGGCAAGACCTCATGCACTCCTGCATGAGGTCTCTACTTTTATATATATACTAGTTGATATCCAACACGATGCGCGGTGCATTTTGATAAATTTTCTAAGAAGTTATTTATGACCCATTCATGAATACTATTATTATGAATCATAGTTAATTTTTGAAGTTTTGTAGTAAAACTAAATTCAAACTAAATACATTGGGGGAAAAAATTCTTCCAATTCATGTAACCAATAAATGTCATCAGATTACAGTTCACATCATCACCTACAAACTGTTGATTCCTAGGTGTCTTTCTTGTATGATTTGTGCTTTATATATAGATTCTATAGTGTTAATTTCTATATTTCTTATGCCACTAAAGTCTCTATATCAACACCTACAATTTTTATGTCAATGAAAGTAGCTTTTCATTGATTTCAAAATTGATATGAGAGATAAAATTAAGGCACATTAACATTTTAATTGAAGAAAAGTTTGATTTTCAAAGATCGTAATTATAATAGAGTGAAAATTGATAGAAGGATGTCTTAATCAATTAGCTATAAAAACTGCTAGAATTTTCATGATACAATAATAGAAAAATAATGCCATAGTGATGCAATAATATCACAATTTAACCTTCAAATATATATATATATATATATTTTTTATGGGATTTAACCTCCAAATTTTAATTGAACTAAAAGCAATCAAAATACCAAAAATACTACAAATCCATACCAAGTATATGCATCATATGAAAAACCAAAAATCTCAATTGGCACATAATATGAAAAAATTAGCCTAAACACATTAGAATGCTACATCAGTAAAAATGTATACATAAAATATAGACAAAATATATAAGACGAACATAATATTTTGGAAATTAACATACCTTTCAGAAAGGGAACCAAAGATATTGTGAGAGATATTGTGGAAGTTTAATTTTTAAGTCCGAAGGAAATGGAGATTTATATTGGAAAAATGTGAAGAAAAATAATTATATTACCAAATTCGTTGAATTTGACTCTTGCAATTTTGCATTGAAGTTAGCTTATGCAGAAAATTGAAAAGTTTTCTTAATTCGTATTTTTCCCATGACTTTTAGATCCATTCGTATCTATCCAAAGCATTTAAAGTTGTAAATGTATACAAATTCTTTGAATTATATTAATACATTGAAATAAATGCATCTAACATAAATGCTAAATTTGGATGAGGTGGAAGCTTAAATGAAAAAAATGTCATACAATTCGCCACAAGTCTTACATCACCGAGCAGTTCAAGAAGTTTATGAAGAATGCCAATGGAAAGGGCTTTGACAAGGACCGTAGGCAATCAAGTTCTTCTCAGTTCAAAAGTCAAGACAAAGGAAAGAAGGATGCAAGGGATGGAGGTCAGTACATTGTTCCCGCAGGACCTAAGTGCTTTGGATGTCAAGGCTTCAGTCACATGAAACATGAATGTCCTACATATCTCAAGAGTATTGGGAAGAGCAAGGCACTTGCTGCTACTTTGAGCGACACTGAGCCTGAGGATGATTCCGACAATGAAGATGATGGAATCTTGAATGCCTTCACTGCCACTGTCAATCCTACTGATGGGATTGTTGAAGATGTGGATGAAGAAGAGGAATTGGTGGAGTCTAAGTTTGAAAAGATGGATGATTAAGATGATATCCATACAGCTTATGAAAAATTGTACAAAGTTTCTGAAAAGTATGAGAAACTTTATAGGCTGGCCACCAAGAAGCTCAGTGATGTGAAACTTGATCGTGAAGAGTTGTCCACAAAGTTTGATGTGGCTAATCAGACTATTGGAGCACTGAGGTTCGAGAACAATTTCTTGTTTGAGAAGACCAAGAAACTTGAAGCGGAGCTATTTCAAGTCAGAGCTCAATTAGAGAGGACTTCAAGTGCAAAGCTTGATGAGATGCTCAATCTTCAGAAATCTGCTTCTGATCGAACAGGTTTAGGGTATGGTTTCTCTTCCTCTAATACTGCTTCTACTAGTACTACTGTTTTTGTTCCTCCTAGCAATAATGTTGAAATTGAGAACAATAATGTTAAAACTGATTTAGCTAGTGAGAACTTAGATAAAGGTAAATCTATCGTAGGAGTACCCCCTAAGCAAGATAAGAAGGAAGCTAAGAATCCTAGGGCTAAGAAGTCTAACTCTCAAAAGCCTAAACAAAAGAAGCAGCATCTCTGTCATCATTGTGGAGTTGCCAGTCATACTCGACCAAATTGCTATAAGTGGCTTGCCACTCAACAGAGCAACGGCATGATAGCATTTGGAAGCCAGAATCAGCTTCAATCCTCTCTTGCTCCCCTTAGAGATCTTCTCAAAGCCCTCATGTTCCTTTCGAACTTGAACGGTTTCAATTCTTCCCCTTCACCGCCGGTTCAAGAGTTTAATCAAAGGAAAGGTTCTTCTAAGGTGTGGAAGGAAAAAGGCTTCAAGTGATTCTATCACTTTTCTCTTTCTTTCTTCTTGTTTTTGAGAATGCATTACTTTAAGTCAGTCTAATTTTTATACTTTGCATTGTTTAACATGTTTTTGTTTGGTTATTTTTCAGTTTTTTTTTTTCATATAAAAATAAAAAAAAATTGAAAAATAAGAAAAATACAAAAACAGTGTGTGTTTTGTGTACATTGGTACTTGTGTACCTTGAATGGCCATTGAAACAAAGTTTTCTAAACTTTGTATCTCTTGTAGCTTAGATGAACATCTCTATGCACAACTAAGTAAGTGAGCTTTGTGACTCTTGTTTGTGATAAGTAAGATTAAGTTATCTCTTGTACTTAACACTCGTATCACTCTTTTTGACTGGAAGGACTAAAAAATCTTAAGAGAAAGGCATAAATAACCATCTCATCACTGTTGCCCGCCAATCATAATATGACACCTGTATGCTTCAGCATAGCAAAAGTGCAGTGTCAATGACATTTGTGTGCTTTGGCATAACAAAATTGGAATGTCAAATGCTTACCATCATTGGGTATTTCTTTTCTCTTTCTTATATGCCCATGCATGATTTGCTTAACTAAAAATATGCAAAGAAAATAAAAAGCAAAAAGATCAAAAATGCTTTAAATATGATTGCAAGCATGTATTCCAAGAGATGTGGGAGTTATACGATGTACCTCAAAGGTGATAGTCCCCATCAAACAGTTATGATTGTGTGTGAGTTAAAGTGATTTTCTCATATCTCAAATCGTCATAGCATGTATACACTTATGCAATCTTGCGATGTTTTTCACATACAACATGCAATATTCTTTGCTACTTTTGATACATGTGCAAGTACAATGTGATTTGGCCATTACAAGATTTTACATGTGTTAATGTATGCTCACTAAACTGTCTTAACTTGTTTTTGAAATATAAAATTGGTTAGACTTGTTTAGTGTGTATGTGTGTGTTTTTGGGATCATTGTGCTTAAAATTTTTGTTGAGAAATGATTTTGAGAGCTTAAAATGTTGATTAGATCTTTGGTTGAGTTGCATGCTTAATTTCATTCATATCTGTGTTTTTCCCTTCTTGAAAAACGGGTTTTAAGCAATCTTGACACTTCCTCGATACCTCCTCGACACCTGGCTATCTGTTGAGATCTTAAGGTCTTTTCTTATCGCAATCTCGACAGATCCTCATATATATATATATATATATGTGTGTGTGTGTGTGTGTGTGTGTGTGTGAGGACGAGAATCTGAGGATAGGGTCAAAAGTGAGAAGTCCAATGTTAGAAGAACATACCTTGGAAGGCACTGACAGCGAGCCCTTGAGAAAAATATGAGCAACTCATCACAAGTCTAGGGAGACTACAATGCCCGAAGACCAGTTTTGAAGACCATTAGGCATAAACCGAGGAAGAGGAGGAAGATTTGTCGGCAAGCAAAGAAGGGAATAATGTAGATAAAGCATCTATTACCTCTGCATTCAATGCTCTGAACCCACTTAGCTGGCCACATTAATGGATAAATGACCCCTGAACAGTATCATCACAGCTTATAGCCTGGTGTAGAAGCCTTCTAGTGAAGTCCTGATGGGACAAGTATTAAGGGAAACAAACCCAAGCCCTCTAAGTGGAAGACTAAGATACAACCTAGGAGGCTATATAAGGTGGAAAGACCTATGTAGAAAGGGGAGGAACAGATCAGAAAAGAAAAGATAGCAATACAAATAGTGTGATTGTAATCCAAGAACAAGTGTAACATGTACCTCGGACCAAACCTGAGGAACATAATATAAGCCCCCCGAAGCTCATTTTGACCAACTCTCATTTATACACTTATGCTTAATACTGATCCTTCCATTTCTAGTTAATCCAATACAACTTAATAGGAGTATTAAAGGTTGATTAGCATCCCACCTCTATAAATTAATTGTGTGAGGAAAAAAGCAAGTTTGACTTTTCCCGCCACAATTGACACTGTCTGTGGGAACATCACCTAAATACCCTTGGGTAAAAGTCTTCTTATTATGGTCAACTCTAGAAGAAGTGGTTCTTTGGAGTTTGTTGGGTCCCAGCAGAGGGACCAATTTGTGAATCTTGAACAAAGAAGGGACCATGATATGGCCCACACCCACAACGAAAGAGCTCCATTTGTGCATTCCGAGCATATCGGTCAACATCATGCCAGTCATAACTAGCATGATGAAGAGGTATATAATCTCAAGAGGAAAGTGGATTGGCTACGCCGACGCCTCCATCGCAAGACACAAATAAAGGAGCAAAGGACTCCTACCCCAAGCTAAAGTTCTAGCTCTGAGGATGATAGAAGTTACCGACGAAGAAGCAGAACTCCACCTAGTGAATCTTTCACATCATCATCACGTTACAACTCTGGTGAGAGGCACCATCATAAGAGGTCTAGGACCCTGCCGCGGAGAAGCATGGGAAATGATGCCATACGAAAGACTCTCCTTCAAATATCACGCTCACCCTTCACCAGGCGCATTGAGCAGACCGAGCTCCCTCGCTGCTTCAATCAGCCCACTTTTACAATATATAATGGCTAGACAAATCATGTTAAGCACGTGAGCCACTTTAATCAAAGGATGGCCATCCATTCTAAGAACAGGGCGTTGATTTGTAAAGTTTTCCCCTCGAGTCTCGGTCCTGTTGCCATGAGGTGGTTCGATGGCCTAGAGGAGGGATCAATAAGTTCTTTTGATGAGCTGACGAGGGCCAGAGCAAGGTTTGTGACATGTAGTTGAGTTCCGAGGCCTTTAGACTCTTTGCTTTCGATGTTTATGAGAGAATGAGAGACCCTCAAAAACTATTTCAATAGATACTAGAAGCTTTATAATGAAATTGATGGGGACTTTAAGGATGTAGCTGTCAGAATCTTTAAGGTGGGTCTCCCTACACACTCCGACCTCTGGAAGTCCCTTACCATGAAGCCTCTTCGAAGCATGCATCAGTTAATAGACCGAATTGAAGAGCACAAAAGGGTTGAGGACAATTAGAATCATAGTAAGGAGAAAGCTACAGTTTTTACACCCGATTGAAGACATAACTAGGCTAACCGGTACGCATCGTCCTGTCCGAGGAGAGAGTTTTTTAATCAGGTACCCCGCAACCCTACTGGACCTCAAATGGTAAATTCGGTGTTTAAGGAGCCGATCTACCTAGTGTTGGAAAAGATCAAGAGTGATTCCTACTTTAAATGGCCTAACAGAATGGGAGGGGACCCTACCAAAAGGAATTAAAATCTATATTGTCAGTACCATCAAGACCAAGGTCATACTACGAAGGATTGCAGGACATTGCAGCTCTTCCTTGATCAATTGGTCAAAGCTTAGAAGTTGAAGCAATTTTTACACTAGCTTGCCGCTCAAGGACAACAACCCATAATAGGGTCTCATAGAAACAATGTTCCTTGGTCTTCCCTTGGAACGGTCGATGTCATATTTGCGGCACCAAGAAAGGATCCCAGCTTTGTCAGCGGGGTGATGAAGATATCTCCATAGTTAAAAGTGGACGAGAAAGGTAGGCCATTTAAGAAATTCAAGTTGTAGTACCAACCAATCCTAGGGTTCTCTGAGGCTGATAAAGAGGGAACGATTTAGCCCCATGATGATGCACTTGTAGTTACCTTGTGAATTGCAGGATTCGATGTCAAGAGGGTAATGATTGATCAGTGAAGTGGGGCTGAGATCATGTCTCCATACTTGTATAAAGGCCTAAGACTCAAGCTCGAAGACCTTAGTAAGTATGACACCCCCTTGGTCAGATTTGATGGAGAGACCATCGTTCCTAGGGTCATGATCAGGTTACTAGTTTAGATGGGAAAACAAGTGGTGAATGTGGACTTCATTGTGGTGGAGGCTTATTCACCCTATACAGCCATCCTGGCAAAGCCATGGCTTCATGCTAAGGTGGTTGTATTTTCAACTCTGCATGTAAAGTTGAAGTACCCTACCGAGGAAGGTGTGGGAGAGTTATTGGGATGCCAAGGAGTAGCCTGGCAGTGTATGGTGGCGGCAATTAGGCACCAAGCATCTGAAATTGGCTCCTTGGAGTCAACTCCTACCTCGTAGGAATCAGTGCTCATCCTACTAGCCTCCTCGGATTCTTCAGTATCATGTGAAGGATTGGATAAGATTGTCATTGGTGAAGACGACAAGAGGTACTTCCAAATTGGGACCGAGCTCCCACCAGACGAGAAAAAGGAATTAGTGAACTTTTTGAGGGGTAATCTAGACGTTTTCATTTGGAGTGCATACGAAGCCCCTAGAGTTGATCCATAATTCATATGCCATAGTTTGAATGTAAACCCAAGTGCAACCCCGAAGAAGTAGCAACCTTGGCGGTCTTCCAAGGGGCATGTTGATGCAGTTATGGAGGAGGTCCGTAAGCTCAACCAAGTTAGGGCTATCAAAGAGCTCTTTTACCCAGAGTGGTTGGCTAACACAATAGTTGTCAAGAAAAAATCTGGGAAGTGGAGAGTATGTGTTGATTTCACGGATCTTACCAAGGCATGACCCAAAGACCCATTACCTCTTCCGAGGATTAACCAACTTGTGGATGCAACATTTGGTCATCCTAGAATGAGCTTCCTTGATGCTTTCCAGGATATCATCAGATCCCACTAGCACTATCAGATCAAGAGAAAACAACTTTCCTAACCCCAACTGGGAATTACCATTATCGGGTAATGCCCTTTGGCCTGAAGAATGCTGGGTCCACATACCAAAGAATGTGATGAAGATGTTTGAAAATCAGTTGGGCAAAAATGTAGAGGCCTTCATCAATGATATGGTGGTGAAAAGTAAGAAGGTGTCCAAGAATTTGACTGATCTAGATGAAGTCTTTACAGTACTAAGGAAGCATAGGCTTCGCTTGAATGCTTCCAAATGTTTCTTCAGTGTAGGGTTAGGAAAGTTTTTGGGCTACATGATTACCCACCGAGGAATCGAAGTCAATCCCAATCTAATCAAAGCAATTCATGATTTACACCCACCTCGGAATCCTAAAGAGGTCCAACATTTGACCGGGATGACGGTGGCCCTAAATAGATTCATATCTCAATCAGCTGACCAATGTAGACCTTTTTTTCCAATTGTTACATAAGTGGAAGGGTTTTTCTGGTCTGAGGAATGTGATAAAACCTTTGAAGATCTGAAGGCATATTTAACACATCCTCCAATCCTGTCCAGACTAGAAAAAGAGGAGGTCTTACACACTTATATAGTTGTTACTTTACATGTAGTGAGGGGATCCAAAAGCCAGTTTATTATGTCAGTAAATCCCTTCAGGAAGCCGAAGCTCGATATCTCCCCCTGGAAAAAGCCATCCTAACCATTATTCATGCCACAAAAAAGCTCCTACACTACATCCAAGCTTATACAATCATCATCCTCACCCAGTTGACGTCGCAAGCGCTGCTTTAGAGATTTGATTACACTGGAAGAGTGGCCAAGTGGGGAACTATGTTGAGAGCATTTAATATCTGATATCTACCTCGAACAGCGGTGAAAGGACAGGTCATTGTGGACTTGGTAGTGGAGTTTACTGAAGAATTAGACCAAGTTGGTTCCGAAGGGGTAGGGATGCCCGAAAAAGGACTAAGGGTAAACATGATTTCATCTTGGTGAACTTAGGAGCTGTTTGTAAACTCCCAAGAAGGAATTACATTAGAGAAATCTTTGAGACTGTGCTTCTCGGCCACAAACAATGAGGCCAAGTATGAGGCCCTCCAAGTAGGATTAGTTGCTATTTAGAAGCTCGTGGGGAAACTTGTGAAATTTTATTGTGATTCCAGACTCATAGCTGGGCAAGTTTGAGGTGAACTTAAGGCAAAGGATCCAAGGATGCAATGGTACTTAAGTAAGGTGAAGCGTTTGCTGGCTAACTTCGAATCCTTTACTTTAGAGCAAGTACCTTGAAGTCAAAATTCTCATGATAATTCACTAGCAACTTTGGCTACCTCGACTAGAGAGAGACTTCCGAGGATCATACTGGTAGAAAACCTTGTAACTCCCACCTATAACTAGCAAACGCCATTGGGGTTAAACTTCACATGAGTAGGCTCTAGTTAGATGGACTTGATAGTCTCTTTCCTCAAGGATGGATCTTTGCCCGAGGATAGAATTAAGGCAGAGAAAACTCACAGAAAAGCGCTGAGGTACTGGCTTTTAGAAGAATAGAAATTGTATAAACACTTGTATTCTAGACCGTATTTGTTGTCTGTCCACCTTGAGGAAGTTGAAACATTTCTGGAAAAGCTTCATGAGGGAGTTTGTGGTAGTCATACAGGGGGTAGATCTTTATCACACAGAGATCTGACACAAGGTTACTAGTGGCCGAGCATGCAAAAATCCTCCCAAGAGTTTGTTAAAAAGTGTGATCAATGCCAACGGTATGCCCTGAACATTCATCAACCAGGGGGAGCACTCAATCCCCTGACTAGCCCGTGGCCCTTTACGCAATGGGGATTGGATATTGTTGGTCTGTTCCCCAAGGCTACAGGAAATCAAAGGTATCTTCTTATCGCGACTGACTACTTCACCAAATGGGTAGAAGTCGAGCCTCTTGCCAATATCCGAGATCAAGATGTGAAGAGGTTTGTATGGCGAAACATCATTACGAGATTCGGGGTCCCAAACACTCTCATATCGAATAACGAGCTTCAATTTGATAGCAAGGCCTTTCAGAGATATTTTGTGATTTGGGCATACATAATAGATATTCCACCCCAGCATACCTTCAGGGTAAAGGCCAAGTAGAGGCTACGAATTAGGTTATCATGGATGGATTGAAGAAGAGGTTGGAAGAAGCTAATGGTAAATGGGTGGACGAGCTACCCCATGTGTTATGGGCATATCGTACGATGCCGAGAAGATCCACAGGAGAAACTCCTTTTTCCATGACGTATGGGTCCGAGGCAGTCATCCCCTTGGAAACAGGTTTTCCAACAATGAGAACTGATTAGTTTGTTACCATCAACAACGAGCAACTTCTTTCTAACAACCTGGATTTGGCAGAAGAGCGAAAGGAAGTCACCACCATCAAGCTGGAGCAATATCAGTAGAAATTAAGGTAGGGGTATGAAAAAGGTGTAAAAGTAAGAAAGTTCATACTAGGGGATCTCATCCTAAGAAGGGTGTTGGCAATATGAAGAATCCTACTTGGGGAAAGCTCAGACCCAATTAGGAAGGACCTTATCAAGTGACCTCGGTAACCGGAGTGAGGCTTTATTGTTTAGAAGACTTAGATGAAATCCTAGTCCCACGTCCATGGAGTGTAAATAATTTATGAAAGTATTACTACTAGTGTATGGGCTCATGTATGGTCATATTCATATATATTACTTTGATGTACTTATAGAACTTTTTTCCTGTTCTTTATGTTGATCGAAATCATGGTTGTGGATTTAAAGCAAATGCACTAAGGGTTAAACGGAACCTCGGCCAGGTTCGATTCCTCGGGTCACCTACCTTGGGTAAATTAATGCCTAATTCTGATAAGGGTTAAACAGAACCTCGGCTAAGTTCGATTCCTCAGATCACCTACCTTGGGTAAATTAATGCCTAATTCTGCTGAGGGTTAAACAGAACCTCAGCCAAGTTCGATTCCTCGAATCACTTGCCTTGGGTAAATTAATACCTAAAAATGCCTAAAGGGCAAACAGGATCCCTACTAGGCTCAGTTCCTCAGATTTCATACCTTGGTCAATCTAACTTTTTTTAACAAAAAAAAAAAAAAAAATCTAAGTACAAATGAAATCTTGCTCGTGTTGGGTTCCTTAGACCATCAAGTAAGTTAAGCTTTAAAGGTAGTGCAATCTAAATCATCCGAAAGTGTCAAAGATTGTTAAAGAGAAGAACACATATAAATATAACACTAAAATGAAGATCTTTATTAACTGATAAAAAAAAAGGCTCAAAATAAGCAAAAGTCACGGCAAAAAAACCCTACATGGGCAAATTTTCAACAAAAAGTAACTACAGTATACCATCTGCTACAAAAATCTAAGCCCTACTTTGGCAACTCTTTCCCCTGCTCCTTCAGTTCGTCATTCTTCTCAGCCACTTAGGAGGTCTGCCCTTTAGTAGGGGGATTTGGAGCAATGGGAACAACCTTGTCTTGAACGGGGCCTTCTTTCTCGAAAGAGGTCAAAGGAGCTGTAGGAGTCTTGTCACTTAGGGTGGGACTAGAAGTCTTGACAGAAGCCAATGAGGTTGAAGGGACATTGTTGCTCGTGACAGGGGCAACTAATTTGACTTTGATAGCTGGGGGTTAAAATACCTTCTTTGGATCCCTCAGTTCCGAGGATTGATCTACATCAGCAATCCAAGTCCTGAGGCATAAGCCTCGGCACACGGTTGTGATCTGAGACTTGAGGTGGGCCTCAATCTCTTTTTGCACCAAGTTGTAGGCTGCCTGCTCGACCTAAGCGATCTCCTCGGCTTTTTGCCCTAGTTCCTTGGTCAACTCCCCAATTTTTACCTAGGCAAGAGCAAGCTGATCCTTAGCCTCCTTCAGATGACGAAGTTGCTCTCAAGCTTGCCTTTTAGAGCTCTCTATAGAGGCCTCTACACTTTTTCGAGCTTTATCACACTCGATCAGCTTGAGAAGAGTCTCCTTCAGCTTTTTATTGGTTTGGGCCTGGGCTTTTTAAGTAGCATATCATTTGGACTCTTTCTTTTTCTTCTCATAAAGAGTCTAGTTCACATGGGTAGCCTGGGTTGCTTGTTAAAAAAAGAAAAGAAAAGAGAGGGGCTAGTAGTCAGGCTTGCAAGCAGATGTCAAAAAGGTATACCTATGCATATTAGAGCAAGAAAAATGGGAGGTGTACATACCAGAGCCAAGTCTCTCTTTGGAGATAGGAACATTTCATGCTTCTTTAAACCATTTCATTTCAACACTCACATACAAACCATTTCATTTCTTATGAGAACTTCTATGAAAGACTTGTTGAAATTCTGTATGTTTCTCTCCTTATATACAAATGATTATCTAATTAGACTAGCCTTTTGGGCCATTCCAATTGGGCTCTAGTATGTGGCTTGGAGTGGGACCGAAAGGGAACAAATAAGACTCTAGCTCCAATGGGCCTTGGGCTTTTCTGTCAACTCTTGACAAGTCTAAAGTTACCATTAATTGTATTCAATACCACTATAAAGAATATAATTGCACTCTAGGCCTTATTAATAAATTATATCCCAAGACTTTATTATACATGCAACCCCTTCATTAAAATATTTGTAGTAATACAAAGTCATGAATGTAGACTGCCACTTTGAAGATTACTACATCTTAATCCTTGAGTACCCGGTTTAATCCTTTACGTTATTCATCATATATTTATGAAATCCAATTTCATAAATATATACTTTAGTAACAACTTACTAAAGTGGTTGGGCCCAACACTCTGAATAACTAAACCCATTAAACTTATCTCAAGGGAATATTTTATATCTCCGTTAAGAGATTATGAATTCCATCTAGAGAATATATGTTCCATCAACATTAAATGCGGCTACCCAACATACTGAGGTTTTGATCGTGACTTATAGATCTCACTCTTGATATATCAAAGCAACCTACATCTCATGATCAGGTCCATTATTCTCTCAGGATTTAGAGTTGATGTAAATAGAAGTCGTGAGATTTATTATTCTCGAATAATAAATCTCACAGCAGTCCAGTTCAATATGTCTTAACTCTTAAAACATATCAACATACCAACTAGAAGCCTCCACTTCCATGATCAAGACAAATCATCTTAGTTGATATGTTATAGTCTTCGCAGATGAAACGTCCAATTTCATCACCGACTACGAACTAAAATTCTGAGTTTACAAAGAACTTGTGATTTATATCTTCTGTGACTAAATCACATAAATCACATACTATGCATCTCATGGACTAAGATAATGTCCCATTAGTTCATTTATAGATAGTCTCATATAATTAAACAATTTAATTATTTATTACATGCTAATAAATTGGATTTTAGGGCATAAACCCCAACAGATAAAGCATCCATCACCTCCGTATTCAATACTCTGAACCCACTTAACTGGCTGCATTAATGGGAAAATGACCCTTGAACAGTGTCATCACAACTCATAGCCTAGTGTAGAAGCCTTTTAGTGAAGTCCAGATGGGACAAGCATCAAGGGAAACAAATCCAAGCCCTCCAAGTGGAAGGCTAAGATACAACTTGGGAGTATATAAGGTGGAAAGGCCTCTGTAGAAAGGGGAGGAGCAGATCAGAGAAGAAAAGATAGCAATACAAGTAGTATGATTGTAATCCAAGAACAAGTGTAACCTGTACCTCGGACCAAACTCGAGGAACATAATATAAGCCCCCCGAAGCTCATTTTGACCAACTCTCATTTTATACACTTATGCTTAATACTGATCCTTCCATTTCTAGTTAATCCAATACAACTCAATAGTGTTATTAAAGGTTGATTAGCATCCCACCTCTATAAATTAATTGTGTGAGGAAAAAAGCAAGTCTGACTTAGTTTTGCCCGCCACAATATATATATATATATATATTTATAGAATTTTCAATTGTGATGAATTTAGATTTCTAATCATTCTAGGAATTATAAGAGAAGAAGAATTAACTTGGGATGTATGTTTATCCAAAAAAAAAAAAATGTGACATGAACATAATGTAAAAAAAGAAAAGAAAAGTAAATGTGAATGATGGAAATAAGGAAATAGTGTTAATTGTTAAAGTTAAAATCATCTTTGAAGTTTAAACTTTAAAGTTATCAAAAACAGAAGAAGTTAAACTCAACATAACTTTATCCAAAAAAGTGATAAAGTTATAGAAGAAAAGCTTATAAGAACAAAGAAGATGATTTATTTACAATTTTTTATTTTTTTTTGAGTTAAAAATAATTTCTGCAATTTGAATTTAAAAAGAAAAAAAATTCATACGAATAGTGTGAAAGGAATTTTTTTTTTTTTTTTTGATATGAACGTAACATAAAAAAAAAAAAAAAAAAAAAAAAAAAAACATGTGTTTGATGTTCGTACTAAAAGATGCATTAGACCTTAAATATATATATATATATAAATGTTTTCTTTTTACATGTTGTGTAATAATTGAAAAATAAAAATGATGGGCCAAGAATATATTGACCACTTGTGATGAATTAACCAATTAATTAGCCAAGTGAATTAATTAGGTTCAATTACATGCAGTATGCGTGGTAACACAAACAAATCACCAACTAAAGTAAATATGCAGCGGAAAATAAAGTTGACACGGTGATTTGTTTACAAATGGGGAAAACCTCCAAGGAAAAAACCCCACTGGGTGATTTTAAGGTCACCATTCCCGAAAATCCACTATTATCACAACAAGTGGTTACAAGTAAAGGAATTCTAGTACCTTATACCAACCTATAGTTGAACCCTTACCCCAATTGGACTTATTCTGTAATGACAATCTCTCCTTTTAATGCACAGCTCCTAGTACGTGACTATCAATTTTGATGCACGGATCCAAGTAGGTGACTAACCACTAACTTGAGAAGGATGTTGGCTGCAAAGTTCTTCAGTTCATCACCACGATGAAGATCACGAAGTTCCTTGGTTACAAAACCCTACGGCATACAAACGCAGTAGCTTCTTGAAGAGAAAGATAAACTAGGGCAAATTGTCTACGGTCACAATATGCTTGTGAAAAACCTTTGCATCAAGTTGCACTCACTTGCATCAACTGTGACGGCCCTTAAAATAATCCTTATATATGTTTCGGGTTGTACGAAAAGAAAGCCCAAACATGTATACACGGATTGGATGAAAATCAGAACTGAAAATCTGATTTTCATAAATCTCGATAGAAACCCTATCTATCGAGCAGCTATCGAGCATCAGGCTTAAATAGCCTTTTAAACCTCGATAGATACTAACTGTCAAGATTTAAAATCCAGCACTTATTCACTTGATTCTTGGAAAGACTTGCATGGCTTTAACACTTGAAATTGAAACCTTGTTCCTCGAAGTATTAAACACATCCTAGATCTACTCAATTACAAGTAAAGTGCGTTTTGTCAAAAGATTAGCCAATTCTACATTGACATATGTTCCGAACATGAATCACATATGTCCTAACAATCTCCCCCTTTGGCAATCCGTGACAAAACCACAATAAACAAATGAACATATGAGAGAAGTCATAAATCACTCAACTCATACTTACTTGTTAAATACAATAAAATCTATCCTAACACAAACTCTTGAAAAACTTTGCAAGAAGCGAGTTTATGGCAAGAAGACTTTGAAAACCTGTATTTCTGAAACACTTTAAACAAAACTCATCACGACATCTTAGTGTGAAATAGAAATAAAAGATTACATACAATATATAAGAAGCATGTGCATAAAGAGAGAAAAGAAACAACACATGAAAAGATAGGTGAAAGAAATGTAATAACAACCTCATCATATATATAACTCAAAATAAGTACAAGGTTTGCTATCACAAAGTAAGAACAATGTATCTATAAAGTAAGAAAAGAAAAGAAAAAATACATAAGTCCTCACTACATCCCTCAAAAAGAAAACACTCCCCCTAAAAAAAAGCTTCTATGCTAACTCTCCCCCTATGTACATGACTACTCTCATACCCAAAACTACTCCCCCTTTTTGTCACGAATGACAAAGGGTAAGTAACTCAAGCAGTCATCTCATCGTCGTTGGAAGAGCTAGCATCCTCATCCTTAGCATCATCATCACTACCGGAGCCATCATCACTCTCATCCTCTGAAGCTGGTGGAGATGGAGAAGAAGAAGTAGTGAAACTACCCATGACAGCCTGTCGTCATGCGATACGACTAACACGGGTGTTCACCTGACACAACTCATCACTGAGAGTGCCAAGGTAAGCATCCATGCACACAAGCTGTGCCATGATGGCCTCGAGAGTCACTCCACCCGCAGAAGAAGAAGGAGTGGAGGTGGATGGAGCGGAAGAAACTAGAGGAGTCGCCGTCTCAGTCCGTGGTCGCTTCGGTTGAAGCTGGGCCTCGCTCCGTCTAAAGGTAGCAGCATCTAGGGTACACATAACGAAAAAATGAGAAGACTCGAGATAGGAAACAGAAAAATGGTAGAGAATTTGCGTGATAGCCAAAGGAAAAATGAGCTTATTACGGGTCGCCGTAGCTTTATAGACATCTATAAGGGAGAGTATGAAGTGAGAGGAAAAATCTATGGTAAGCCTCTCAAGGAGGGACAACAAAAATCGAGCACGAGGCTCTGTGAAAGAGTTATAATGAGACAAAGGATGAAGAATGAATGTCATCACCATGTTAAGGAACCTTGGACCTTTTGCAAAGCCTGAGCAAGGGGTGTTTTGATGGTCGCCCCAAGAAGAAGGTGTCTCACAGAAGAGAGACGAGAGTTCATCTTTAGACACAGTCTTAAGACGATCGCAGCCAGGGTAGTCAGGATGCGCCACCCTAGGAACATGTAGCACCTCGGATACAATATCCGGAGTGACTACGATGCGCGTACCTCGAACGCGAGTGATAAAATGAGGTACTGAATAGTCAAATCCGTGCATATTGGAGTAAAACTCCTGTATGATCACGGAGGGACAGGTGACCGAGATGTCACATAGTGACTCCCAACCCCTACTGTAGATGACAGTGGGAAGGTCAATATCAGAAAAGTCTGATAGAATGACTTGGCGTTTCGAATGAATGCCGCGTTGTGAAAAGTTCTCCAAGAAGTCCATACGGGCCTTTTCATCACGGAACTTGACATGAGAGGGGGTAGAATGAGAAGAAGATGCCCTGGAATGAAGAGGGTTCCAGGACGGAGTGGATTTTCGTTTAGGTGCCATAGAGCAACTAACGAAAGAAAGAGAGAGTGAGAGAGGGACAAACAGAAAAGCACCAAACAGTTCAATATAAGAATATAAATAAATGAAGGTAGGTATGCATGAAAAATGCATGAGCATATGATATACAATAGAAATTGTATCATGGGCTCAGCCCAATCCAAACCTACTAGCACACATCATTTCAACATAATAATCACACATCTAAAATGCATGAATATTTAAAATCGTTTAAACAAAAACCCATCCCAAAAATTTCACAAAAACCTCAAAAATTTTGAAAAACCCCAAAGTTTATCAAAAATCCCAAAAGTTAGGTCAAAAGGATGAAATGCAAGATTAAAGTAAGAAAGGAGATCATACCAGAAAGAAGAAATCACCCTTGAGGCCGAAGATTGAGTAAGGAAGAGGTTTTGAGTGAGAAAAGAGAGTTTGGGAAGGTGAGAAGTCAGAAAGGATCAAGAAAAATGAAATGGAAATCGCGCTGACCCTTTGTATAGAAATCTCAGTTTCTCGATGGATCGAGAGGTGTCGAGAGCTATCGAGAATTAAAATTTTCCAGAAGGAGCTATCGAGCAGCTATTGAGGAGCTATCGAGAGGTGTCCACAGCAAAGTCACCTCGATGGATCGAGAAGCTATTGAGCATTTATCGAGCATCCAAAAATTTTCTCGATGGATCGAGAAGCTGTCTAGAAGCTATCGAGATTGAATCTCAAGAATCTCGATGGATCGAGATTGCGATAACAGCTTTCGAGAAAAGAAGCTCAAGAGGCTCGATAGATAGCCTAACTGTCGAGAGGTATCGAGAAGCTGTCGAGATTGCTTAAAAACAGTTTTTCAAAGAAGAGAAAAACATAGATATGAATGCAATCAAACATGCTACTCAACCAAAGATCCAAACAACATTTTAAGCTCTCAAAAACATCTCTCATCAAGAAAAATGTCAAGCGTTTAGATCCAAAACACACACACACACACACTAAACAAGTCTAACCAATTTTATATTTCAAAAATAAGTTAAGACAGTTTAGTGAGCATACATTAACACATGTATTTCTTGTGATGGCCAAATCACGTTGTACTTGCACATGTATCAAGAGTAGCAAAGAATATTGCGTGTTGTGTGTGAAAAACATCGCAAGATTGCATAAGTGTCTACAAGTTATGATGATCTGAGATATGAGAAAATCACTTTAACTCATACACAATCATAACTGCTTGATGGAGACTATCACCTTTGAGGTACATCCTATAACTCCCACATCTCCTAGAAGACACGCTTGCAATCATATATAAAGCATTTTTATTCTTTTTGCTTTTATTTTTCTTTGCATACTTTTCTTTTAAGCAAACCATGCATGGGCATATAAGAGAGAGAAAAGAAATACCCAATTATGTTTGGCATTTGACATTGCACTTTTGCTATGCCGAAGCATACAAATGACATTTCATGATTGGCAGACAACAGTGGTGAGATGGTTATTTATGCCTTTCTCTTAGGATTTTCTAGTCCTTCCCATCAAAAAGAGTGATACGAGTGTTAAGTATTAGAGATTATTTAATCTTACTCATCACAAACACGAGCCACAAAGCTCACTTGCTTAATTGTGCATAGAGACGCTCATCTAAGCTACAAGAGATACAAAGTTTAGAAAACTTTGTTTCAATGGCCATCCAAGGTACACAAGTACCAATGTACATAAAATACACATTGTTTTTGTATTTTTCTGATTTTTCAATTTTATTTTTTTTATATGAAAAACAAAATAAAGAAAAATTTAAACTAAACAAAGAAAAACATGTTGAGCAAAGCAACGCATAAAACTAGACTGACTCAAAACAAAAAGCAAAAACACACAAGTAATGCATAATCAAAAACAAGAGAGAGAGAGAGAGAGAAAACATGATTGAATCACTTTGAGCCTTTTTCCTTCCACACCATGGAAGAACCTTTCCGTTTAGCAAACTCTTGATCTAGCGGTGAAGGGGAAGAATTGAAACCATTCAAGTTCAAAAGGAACATGAGGGCTTTGAGTAGATCTCCAAGAGGAGCAAAAGAGGATGGAAACTGATTCTGGTTTCTTGATGAGATCATACTATTGCTCTATTGAGTGGCTAACCACTTATAGCAATTAGGTCGAGTATGTCCAGTCGCTCTATAGTGATGACAGAGATGCTGCTTCTTCTGTTTAGGCTTTTGAGTGTTTCCCTTCTTAGCCCTGGGGTTTTTAATCTCTTTCTTATCAAGCTTAGGGGGTGCTCTTAAGATAGATTTACCCTTGTCTATGTTTTCTCTAGCTAAAATAGTTTTCACATCATTGTTCTCAGATTCAACATTATTATCAGGAGAAACAAAAACGGTAATACTAGTAGAAGCAATATTGGGAGAAGAGAAATCATACCCTAAACCAGTTTGATCAGAAGTAGATTTATGAAGGCTGAGCAACTCATCAAGCTTTGCACTTGAAGTTCTTTCCAACTGAGCTCTAACTTGGAACAACTCTGCCTCAAGTTTCTTGGTCTTCTCAGCCAAGAAGTTGTTCTCAAATCGCAGCGCTCCAATGGTTTGATTTGCATCATCAAACTTTGTGGAAAGCTCTTCTCGATCAAGTTCCACATCACTCAGCTTCTTGGTGGCAAGCCTATAAAGTTTCTCATGCTTTTTAGAAACCTTATACAACTTTTCATAGGCTGTATGGATATCATCTTAATCGTCCATTTTCTCAAACTTAGAATCCACAAGTCCTTTTCATCATCCACATCCTCAACAATCCTCTCAGTAGGATTTACAGTGGCAGTGAAGGAATTTAGGATTCCATCATCCTCATTATCAGAATCATCCTCAGGCTCGGTGTTGCTCAAAGTTGCAGCAAGTGCCTTTCTCTTCCCAATGGTCTTGAGATACGCAGGGTACTCTTGTTTCATGTGACCAAAGCCTTGACACCCAAAGCACTTTGGTCCTAAGGGAACAGTGTACTGACCGCCATCCCTAGCATACTTTTTTCCTTTGTCTTGGTTCTTGAATTGAGATGAACTGGACTGCTGGCGGTCTTCGTCAAATCCTTTGGCATTGGCATTCGTCATAAACTTTTTGAACTGCCTTGTAATGTAGGATTTCATTTTAGAATCTTCATTGTCTGAAGACTCTTTTGTGTCACTACTCTTAGCCTTCAGTGTGATGCTCTTGCTCTTGCTAGATTTCCCAATCCTTGTCAAACCCAATTCATAGGTCTGCAAGTTGCCAACCAGCTCTGTTAAAGGAATTTGGTCAATGTCCTTTGATTCCTCAATGGCGGTGATCTTGGCATGGAATCTCTCTGGAAGATATCTGAGCACCTTTCTCACAATCTTGGATTCAGGAATGGTCTCCCCAAGATTAAAGGCTGAGTTCACTATGTCCTTGAGCTTGACATAGAACTCATTAAATGACTCATCCTCCTCTATTTTGATCTCTTCAAAACTTGTAGTAAGCCTCTGAAGCTTCGAATCCTTGACAGCCTTGGTTCTTTCATAGTTTGTCTGGAGGATGGTCCATGCTTCCTTTGTAGTTTCAGTAGAGGATATCTTCTTAAACTCTTCATTCGTGACCGCACTGAATAACTCATTCAATGCCCTGTTGTTGAAATTTGCCGCCTTGATCTTAGCATCATCCCAATCGGCCGACGCTTCCTTTGGCTTGGTCCAGCCTATCTCCACAGCTTGCCACACTTTCTCATTTAAAGACTACAAGAAAGCTCTCATGCATACTTTCCCGTATGCATAATTAGTGCCATCAAATAAAGGAGGTATAATAAGACACTGTCCTCTATCCATGACAAAATAAGGGTCAATGGATCACACAGCAATGATTAACCCTAATCAGAGTGTGCCAGCTCTAATACCACTTGATAGGCCAAGAATATATTGACCCCTTTTGATGAATTAACCAATTAATTAGCCAAGTAAATTAATTAGGTTCAATTACATGCAAAATGCATGGTAGCACAAACAAATCACCAACTAAAGTAAATATGCAGCGGAAAATAAAGTTGACACGATGATTTGTTTACGAATAGGGAAAACCTCCAAGGCAAAAACCCCACCGGGTGATTTTAAGGTCACCACTCCCGAGAATCCACTATTATCACAACAAGCGGTTACAAGTAAAGGAATCCCAGTACCTTATACCAACCTACAGTTGAACCCTTACCCCAATACCCAATTGGACTTGTTCTGTAGTGACATTCTCTCCTTTTAATGCACGACTCCCAGTATGTGACTAACCAATTTGATGCACAGATCCAATTACGTGACTAACCACCAACTTAAGAAGGATATTGGCTGCAAAGTTCTTCAGTTCATCATCACGATGAAGATCACGAAACTCGTTGGTTACAAAACCCTACGGCGTACAAATGCAGCAGCTTCTTGAAGAGAAAGATGAACTAGGGCAAATTGTCTCCGGTCAAAATATGCTTGTGAAAAACCTTTGCATCAAGTTGCACTCACTCACTTGCATCAACTGTGACAGCCCTTAAAATAATCCTTATATATGTTTAGGGTTGTGAGAAAAGAAAGCCCAAACATGTATACATGGATTGGATGAAAATCAGAACTGAAAATCTGATTTTCATAAATCTCGATAGATACCCTATCTATCGAGCAGCTGTTGAGCATCGGGCTTAAACAGCCTTTTAAACCTCGATAGATACTAGCTGTCGAGTTTTAAAATCCAGCACTTCTTCACTTGATTCTTGGACAAACTTGCATGGCTTTAACACTTGAACTTGAAACCTTGTTCCTTGAAGTATTAAACACATCCTAGATCTATCCAATTACAAGTAAAGTGCGTTTTGTCAAAGGATTAGCCAATTCTACATTGACATATGTTCCTAACATGAATCACATATGTCCTAACAAGAAAGTTGTTGCTTTTTTATTTTATTTTTTATGATACACTACACATAAGAATTAAATATTAGATGGATTAGATGAAGAATTTGGGTTGTAATCAAATTTAGATTTCTAATAGGAGAAGAAAACTTTATATATATATATATATATATATATATTTTTTTTAAATCTAAAATTTTTGTTGCAATTCTATTACGTTGCAAAAAGATGCATAAGTCTTATTTATTTTTATTTTTTATTTATAAATGTTTTCTTTTTTACATGTAGTGTAGTAATTAAAAAAAAAAGTTGTTTTTTTTTTTTAATAATACACTATACGTAAAAAGTAAGTACTAGATGGATTATATGAAAAATATGGATTGTAATCAAATTAAGATTTTTATCAACTTAGAAATTAGAAGAGAAGAAAAATTATATATATTTTTTAAATCTAAAAATTTAAAAAAAAAATCTGCTATTTGGTGAAACTGCTTGGCGCAACCACAGCTTTTAAGCTCAACTTTTATTATATAGTATATGATGTCCTATATAATTTCTTAAGTTTTCTACAACTATTTATTTACATTACTAAATTCAAAGAGTCCAATTTAATTTTCGTAATATTTTGTGCTAAAGGAGTTATTAAGTGATAAAACTATAGAATCAAAATTAATAAACCTCTTTCTTAAAAAAATAAACCTTAAAATATCACCATCATTTATTAATTTTCACTACAAGAAAAGAGTCTACTAGCGAGGGTAAAATGCCCTCGCAAAAATTCAAATATCGTCGCAAAAGGCTATTAGCGAGGGCATGTGGCCCTCGAAAGCCGTCGTATTTGCTCTTGTTGCTAAAAGAGATTTTGCGACCATGCCTTCGCAAATAGATAATTTATGAGGGCAATTTACTATCGTTATTGAACAAATCCACCTTCGCAAATATATTACCAAACGACGAGAAAAGTCGACGACTTATTTTTAGCAAGGGAGAGTAGTCGTCGTTAACAACTATTTGTGAGGACCTTTATACCCTCACAATTAGTTATTTGCGAATTTCAAATTAATGACATACTTTTTAGAGATAAATAATTTCGTCGCTAAAATTTATTTTGTGAGGGCTTTTAACCCCTCACAATTAGCTAGGAATAATAGTGACGACATGAAGCTGTCGCTTAAAATGTTTTTGCAAGGGGTTAAGTGGCATCGCTATTCTATAAATTGCGAGGAACTTTGTCGTCACTATAAAATTATTTATGACCAAATCTTTATGTCATCGGTGATAATATTTTATATAATTTTTGAAATATTTTATTATTTATTTATTTTTAATTATTTTATATAATTTTTTTAACTATCATGTTATGATAGTACAATAATTACTAAAAATTGATCAATTGAAAGATAAAAATTCATATAAGTTCAAACTTTAAAATATAGAATATACAAAGAAATCCTGAAATTAAACCTTGTTTTAAACTTAAACAATTAGAATTATGACAAGATCTATACTAGTCTTCCTCTGAGTTACCCTTCAAGCTGTTTTCAACCTCCCTCGTGTTATTGATTAAGTTGTCCTCTTCATCTCTACTAGTACCATCCTTAAAAAAAAAATACGAAAAAACAAAACAAAACAAAACAAAACAAAATATTAAACATAATTCATACACTAGAATATTAGCTTTTATAAAAATAATAACAAATAATGGTTAAAGAGAGTGCAAGAGAGATAGAGAGAATTCATGACATGTATTTCATTTATACTCACCCCCTAATCTCCATCCATCCATTTATCCATCATCTTTTTCCAAAAGAGTGTAGGAATGAAGGAAGGACCATTCTTATAACGATTTTCTTTCTCTATGTACTTCTTAAAAATAGGATTTTTAATGTGAAACATCCAATCAGAATAACAGCGTTTCACCAATTCTACAAATGCTTTCTTCACTTCCTCATCTAGTTGCTTATGCTTAAAATGTTAAGCTCTATAGCAAGCATATAAAGTTTCGAGCTTAGATCTTGGGTATTCAGTAAAAGTTGTCCAAGCTCCATTTAGTTTTTGGTGAAAAAGAATAGTAATCTCTCGAGTAGCTTTTGGTGTGATGATTCTGCCTTTACTTTTACCTCACCTTGCCATGTCTGCCTTTTTTTATTATAAGTCCTTGCCACGTCTACCTACTATTAGTTAGTATTAATATGATGAAAGTATATAATATAAATATGTATTTCCAATACGATTGTGTTAAAGACATGATCCACTAGTATAAGATGATACTAGACCTTATCCTCAATCCAACAATACTTATTGCTACAATCAACACAAAAATAATTGATTTTCATATCTTTATTTATTGAATGTTTAAATGCATACTCAAGAAAATTTTCAACCCCATTAATATATCTAGTAGAATGATGCATCCAAAATTTATCAATTGACATTTTATCTACCCCCTATAAAGCATCATATTATATAACGAACAACAATAATGGTTGCTAACACATATATAATTATGCACTCTTAAAATTAATTAGCAGAGTTAACATTGGGTCTTGTAAAATAGAAATATTAAGGATTCACGACCAAAATGGGCAAATGCCCTTTTCGTGCAAAAGTTTCAGCGTTTTGCCCTATTTCCCAAACTAATTAGGGAAATGCCCCTCTTTTGAAACTCGATTTTCTAAAAATCGAGTTTCAACTTAAAACTCAATTTTTGGACAATCGAGTTATAGCAAACTGAAAATTAAAAAAAAAATACTAGAACTTGAGCTCCATGAACTCGAGTTCCATGAAATTTTTTAAAGCCCTATAGTGGCGTTTTAAAACATGCAAGTTTTTTTCTTAAGTCTGATCGCTCCATAGGGAGCCCTATAGTGGCGTTTTAAAGCCCTATAGTGGCGTTTTAATATGCAAGTTTTTTTCTTAAGTCTGATTGCTCCATAGGGAGCCCTATAGTGGCGTTTTAAATACTTATAGTGGCGTTTTTTATGGAACTCGAGCTCCATGAACTCAAGTTCCATGCAATTTTTTTTATTTTTTATTTTTATTTTTAAGTTTTACCTATAGCTGCCTTTCATGGAGGCCTATAGTGGCGTTTTTATGGAACTCGAGTTCCATGCAATTTTTTTTTTTTTTAGTTTGATCGCCCTATACCAAGGAAGACAATTTCATACCGTACCGGCCGGTATGGCCGGTATATTTTGTACCGGTTTACATACCAGTCGTACCAGACCCGTTTCGCCCGTACCGGGATATATATTGGGTTTCGGCCGGAAATTAGATACCAAACCAGAAAAAAAGAAAGAAAAAGATGTTGATTTCGGCCGAAAATTAGATACCGATTTGGGATCTCTTCACCTTGGCCTCACATTGGTGATAGCAAATCTGGCTGGCAGTGAACAACGGCACCGGCATTGAAGCAATGAAACGGAGTTGAATGCCTAATCTAAGAAAGAGGGAGAGATATCAAATCTGAAAACATATTTTGGCTAATGGAAGGGAAATACTCTCATGTTGGAGAGAAAAATCTGAAAATATGTGTGGTGGGAAGAGCAAGTCACGTGAGAAAGAGAGAGTCTAGGAAGTTTAAATGGTGTGAAATAGGAAGTTGTGTTAGTCAGTAAGTTAACGTGTGTGGAGTAAAAAGCTGACAAAAGGTACTTGAAAGATGGAAAAAATTTTGAGTTCTTTGGTTTAATCACCCACCATTTTAGATTTTCTAATTATTTATTAATCTTTTTCTACCAACCCCCTCACACGTAATATCTCATTTCTCACCTACTGTTCCTTCTTTTTTTGGCCTTATACTTTTATCTTTGTTCATTTTTTTATAATAAACTTATAAATAGTTTATTGGCCTTCTACTTTGTTCATCTTTTGGCCTTATACTTTTAATTGCTTAACAAATTAACTTTTACCAAATAATTAAAGTTATAAATATACAAATGATATTTATTTAGTTTTAAAAATATATACAAATAATTTTTTTTTTTTTTTTTTAAATAGAGGTAAACCCAAAACAGTACACCGGTATTGACCGGTACCGAAATATATCGTTCTGCTGGCCGAACCGGTACAACCACCGATACGAGATTGACTCCCTTGCCCCTTGATCGATTTTCTACAAATCGAGTTACAAAAGAGGGGCATTTCCCTAATTAGTTTGGGAAATTGGGCAAAACGCTGAAATTTTTGCACGAAAAGGGCATTTGCCCATTTTCTCCAAGGATTCACATATCTGGCCACAAAATAGAAATATCAACACAACCTAAAGCAAATCTCAAGCCAAACAATTGAGATTGGAAAAATATGTTGTCAACATCGTCATCCTGATTAACTTTTTCAAGTAATCTATAGATTTTCAGCTCACTACAAGCCTTACACATTTAAAACTCACATCAGAGAATTCTACAAAATTTCCGCATTTAACATTCCTTATAGTGTTTCGAAAATTACCACAATAAAAATATATATATATATTTTTTTTCAATAAGATACAAAAGTTTGTATTTGCCTGTATACAAGATAAAACAATTGCATGTCAAGTAACGCATACCAGGATCCAAGATAAGCACATATTTCTGACCATTTTGATGAGGAGTATCAACAAATTTTTGCATTTTGTCCAATGGGAAGTTGATGGGATCAAGGGTAAAATCCTTATAGCCATCCATGTAATCAATATCTGTCCACATAACTTCAAGAGGTATACCAGCTTTTGCATAGCCAGCAACCACGCCTTCAAGGTCAGCCACATTCTTGTAACCCCATCGACACTGATGAAATCCTTTACATAAAGTTAACAATAACCACTTGGGTTAGCATTTCTTATAAAGTATGTCATGATAAAAACATTGCAGGTCAGATCCTAATTTGGAGTGAGTCACTCCAAGTGACGATTATATTGGCATACAATTGAAGCCTGAATATAATGGAATGTCTTAAAAGTATCTTTAGAAAAGAACAACTCATTACGGCAATTAATTTTTTCAATTGGTCCATCAAAAAGTCTTCTTTCAAATTCACATTACATCTTCTAATGTCACACTTTTCTTTTTCTTTATAAGCACTCTGTAACCCACTATGTTCCCAACAGAATTACATATGGCGTCTTTCTATAAAGGTGACTATTACTGGTAGTATTCATTAAACTTCAATTTGGTCAGGATTTGTATTGCCCTATGTGATGGACCAACATATATTTTCTTGTTCTAGAAATTCTTCTTCATTCTAAGGAAGTAGTAGATCTAATTTCAGGATTAAGTGTCACACTTGTCAGTTTTGACCATGCCTTTCAAAATCAATTTTACAATAATTGAAAAGAAAAAATCCTAAAAGAAGTCAAAAGGCAATTTAGAACAACGTGAAAATGAGATTTGTGAACCCCTTGATGCTAATTTGAAAGTTAACTTTAATTACCTAGATCTAGATGGTGATGTTATGATAGGTGTCATTCATCTAATTTTTACAGTCACAAAACAAGATGTTCAAGTGAACCACTACCTAACTTCGGAATTGACATTGGGAATTGTAATAATGCAATATCAAAGAAGGCAATGTAGAAATTGAGAATAGAAATAGAGTCACATCTGGATCCTTATCATATGATATGGATTAATAATATAATATTAAGATCCAGTTGATGATAATAAGATAAATGCCATACCCTTAAGATCCAGTTGATGGAATCATCGATGGTCCGTTTAAGGAACCTAAGAAATCCTTGCTACTAATGTTTACACTAGAACATCAAACAAAAAAATCACAAGATATACTACCACAATAAAATTTACATTTTTTGCAATATGATTAAGGGACAGAACTAGAGTATACTTACCGTTTTGGGTCCAAAATATGCCATTCGATTCATAATGTTACTCAGTGGATGTGAGTAAGCAACCCCTGCAGCCTGTGCTTGCAACCTCGTCTGATAGACAAGACACAGGAAAAAAACATTGTTTTGGACACAAAAATCTTAAATTTGCCATTCAGAACAACAACAAGACCGAAACTTTTCACTAACCCAGATTGTCATTATATCAAATACATAATAAAAAATAAAAAACAGCACAAAGCTTTTCATTTACAAAATCAAAACCCAATCTTTTTTTTTCTTTTTCTTTTTTTTTTCTTCCACAGTTCCACACGCCAAACCAAAAACTAAGAAAAAAAAACATGGGCATGTGCCTACCTTGACGTCGATGGAGCGGTCACGACAACGTGAGAGGTAATCCTAGCAGGGCATGTGGTGGGGCTCCGACTCGAAGACTTTGGAAATATCGAAACCATCATCATCGGAGGAGGATGAGGAGGAGGATGGACAGTGATTGGATGAGATCCACGTGTCGTCATCATCGTCATTACCAGCTTCCCATGATACGACGCCGTCTGCGTCCTCGGCGCAGTACAAGTTAGTAGCAGAAGTGGAGGAGTGAGAGTGAGACATTGGTGCGGCGGTGGAGAGAGTGAGAAACTAACGGAGATTTAATGACATTGGTAACGGCGGCGACACGAAGAGTGGTGGTGGTGGTGGTGGAGAAGTCTTTTAAGGTTTTGGTCATTGCATTCAATATGGGTCTGAATGGGAAAACATATATATGTCTCTGTCTCTCACTCACTCATTTATTTTCTATTATAATTATTATTTTAATTTTTTAAATATAATTAATTTACCATTTGATCTATACACTCATCTTTTATGCATTATTTTAAACTACAAAAACTTGAATTTAAACAATTGATCGATGACATGACTATTAATCTTTGATCACCTTGAAATTTTGTAACCAGGAAAAATGTATAAAGATAATATAATTTAACGGTAGATTTGTCAAAATTCACATTGAATTAAGAAATATAGGGTTGGGTTTAAGTTACACCTGACGTAACTCTAAAAAATGTTATACCACCCAATAACTTATTATTGAATTCATATTTTGAAAATCCAACCGTTGGATTACATGACTATATGGACTTAACATGCATGCCAATTTTCATGCCAATCGGATGTAATTTACCATTTTATCTATAAACTCATATTTTATGCATTATTTTAAACTACTAAAACTTGAATCTAAACAATTAATTGATGACATGACTATTAATCTTTGTGTTAGGATATAAGTGATTCACTTGTTAGGAACATATGTCACTATTTTATGTAATTGGCTAATCCTTTGACAAAACACACTTTACTTGTATTTTGGTAGAACTAGGATGTGTTTAATATTTCAAGAAACTCTGTTTCAAGTCTAGTATTGAAGTCATGCAAATCTGTCCGAGAAACAAGTGAAGAAATGCTGATTCATTAAAGCTTGACAGCTGCTAGACAGATAGCTATCTATCGAGGTTTCGACAGCTAGCTCGACAGCTGTATCTATCGAGTTTTACGAAATTCAGATTTCCAGATCTAATTTTCGGCCTATGCTTATGTATTTGTGTAGGGTTTCTTTTCTCACAACCCTAAACATATAAAAGGATTATTTTAGAGGCCGTCAGATAAGAGAATACAAGGAAAACATATGCAAAATGTGACCAATGCCTTATTCTCTCTGAAAGAAACTACTGCGTCTTTGCGCCTTAGGGTTTTGTAACCAAGTGCTTCTTGATCTTCATTGTCGATGAAGTGAAGAGCTTTGCAGCCAACAATACTCTTCAAGTTGGTGTGTTAGTCACGTACTAGGAGACGTGCATCATTGGTGAGTCACGTACTGAGATCCGTGCATCAAAAAATGTGGTGTTCATATATTGAAGAGTTAAGAGGTTTTGAAGCGGTAGAAGGTTTCTGCTGTAAGTTCATCTATAGGGATTGTAGAGTCTAGGGACAAAAGTTTTGTACTAGATCTAAAACTTCTCTTTACTATAGTGGATTGCTTTTCAAGAAGGTTTCACCCTAGGTTTTTTACTGTGAAACTAGTTTGTTTCATTGGTTTTCCTGGGTCATCATATCTTGTCTTATTTATTTTTCCGCTGCATGATTTTGACATGATATTGATGTTTGTTCGTTTTAACAAGTTTTATTCATAATAAATCTAATTAACAACTTGGGTTTAAAACTTGTTAATTCTATCAACCGGGGTCTAAATTTCCCAACAAGTGGTATCAGAGCGGGTACACTCTGATTGGATTAATTTCCTGAGTGTGATCCTTGACCCCCGTTGTCATGGATCATGGACAATCTCTTTTGATTCCTCATTTATTTGATGGAACTAATTATGCGTACTGGAAAGTTAGCTGGATTAAGCGAAAGGAAGCGTCGGTGGATTGGGATGATGCAACAATCATAGCGGCAAATTTCAACAGTAGGGCCTTGAATTCTTTGTTTTGTGGGGTGACCAATGAGGAATTCAAGAAAATATCATTCACAGAAGTTGCCAAGGAAGCATGGACCATTCTTGAGACCACCTATGAAAGTACCAAGGCAGTAAAGACTGTGAAACTTCAAAGACTCACTAGTAGTTTTGAAGAAATAGGATAGAGGAGGATGAGACCTTTGATGAGTTTTATGCTAAACTCAAGGATATTGTGAATTCTACCTTCAACCTTGGAGAATCTATAGCAGAATCCAAAATTGTTAGGAAAATCCTTAGGTCATTACCGAAAAGATTCCATGCCAAGATCACTGCCATTGAAGAAGCAAAGGACATTGATCAAATTCCTTTGAATTAGCTTGTAGGGAACTTTCAAACCTATGATATGAGATTAGGCTTAATGGGAAAAGGTGGAAAGAGTAGAAACTTGGCTCTTAAGGGTATAGAGGAAGAGATTGAGGACTCTAAAGATGAAGATGAAAGTGAAGATAATGATGATGATGAGGATGAGGATCTAACCTTCATAACTGATAAGATTATCAAGCTTCTTCAATTTAGGAAAAAGGATAAGGGCAAACCTCCTAGAAAATCTAAATTCTCAAGGAAGGGTAAGAATGAGAAACCCCCCATCCAATGCAATGAGTGCAAAGGTTTTGGTCATATGAAGATAGAATGCCCAAACTATTTTATGAAGGAAAATACCAAGGAGTCAAAAGATAAAGGGTTGGTTGCTACTTGGAGTGATATTGAGAATGACTCTTCTGATAAGTATGTGGATGAATGTAGTCACGTTATGACTTTTGCTGCCTTAACTGATAAGGTGATTGTGGAGAGTGCTAGTGACAGTGAGGATTCTTCTGATGATGAAGTACCCAAGAAGATGACCCTTTAAGAAGCCTATAATAAGCTATGCACTAAATTCATAAAATCTGAAAAGACTTCTCATCGTTGTAGAAAAGAGCTTAATGAGGTAAAAACTGAAAAAGCTGATATGTTAGTCAAATTAGATGAGACTACAAGGTTGGTTGAGACTCTTATTGTGGAGAACACCTCATTAGATGAGAAAGTCAAGAATCTTGAGGTAGAGCTTAGTCAAGCTAGAACTCAAATAGAGAGGATGTCTAATGCAAAGCTTGATGAGGTCTTGAGTGCTCAAAAGCCTAGTTCTGATAAGACTGGCTTAGGATATGCTATCTCCTCCGGCCCCTCCTTTTCCACGGCTTCTGGATCAAGGACTGTTTTTGTGCCCCAATCTGAGAAAGGTGATAAAGGTATGAAATCCAAAATTGATATGGCTAATTCTAAATCCTTTGTTAGACCTCATGTTTGTCACCATTGTGGAGTTTCTGGACACATTTGTCCTAATTGTTTTAAGTTGTATCCTCATAAGCAATTGTCCAAACAGTCACAGGTTTCCTCTCAAGGACCTACACCTTTGTTTGTAGAGTTATTAAAAGCTTTGAGCTTTTTAACTCAATTTCAGAAGAATTTTAATTCTTCTATGTCCTTTAGTAGACATACTAGGACACGTGTCTTTTCATCTTCACGGCCAAAGACTCATGTTGTGTGGGTGAGAAATGAGCCTAAGACTTAATTGTCTTTTCTGTTGTCCTCTGCTTTAATTCTTTCTATCTATAGTAGGACTTTCTTTGTTTGATTTCTTATCTGCTTTTGGAATCATGTTTTCATGCATATGCATCTTTCTTTCATGCTTTCATGTTGTGATGAGTAAGATTAAGTAATCTTTTGTACTTAACACTCGTATCACTCTTTTTGACGGGAATGTCTAGAAAATCCTAAGAGAAAGACATAAATAACCATCTCACCACTGTTGCTTGCCAATCATGAAATGACATTTGTGTGCTTCGGCATAGTAAAATTGGAATGTCAAATGCTTAACATCATTGGGTATTTCTTTTCTATCTCTTATATGCCCATCCATGATTTGCTTAAAAGAAAAATATGCAAAGAAAAATAAAAGCAAAAAGAACAAAATGTTTTTAAATATGATTGCAAGCATGTATTCTAGGAGATGTGGGAGTTATAGGATGTACCTCGAAGGTGATAGTCTCCATCAACCAATTATGATTGTGTGTGAGTTAAAGTAATTTTCTCATACCTCAAATCGTCATAACTAGTTGACACTTATGTAATCTTGTGATATTTTTCACACACAACACGCAATATTATTTGCTACTCTTGATACATGTGCAAGTACAATGTGATTTGGCCATCATAAGGTTTTACATGTGTTAATGTATGCTCACTAAACTGTCTTGATTTGTTTTTGAAATATAAAATTGGTTAGACTTGTTTAGTGTGTGTGTCTGTGTGTTTTAGGATTGATGTGCTTAACATTTTTATAGTTAAGAGAGGTTTTTGAAGAGTTCAAAATGATTTTTGGATCCTTGGTTGAGTTGCAAGCTTGATTGCATTCATATCTGTGTTTTTCCCTTCTTGAAAAACTGTTTTTAAACAACCTCGACACCTCCTCGACACCTCTTGACACCTGGCTTATCTATCGAGATCTTAAGCTATTTCTTATCGCAATCTCGATAGCTGTCTCGACAGCTGGTGGATCGATCAAGAAAATTCCTGGACCCTCGATAGCTTCTCGATAGCTGGTGGATCGATCAAGAAAGTTTTTGTCGCCTCGATCGCTTCTCGATAGCTGTTCGATCCATCGAGGTCTGCTCGATAGCTTCTCGACACCTCTCGATCCATCGAGATCCTCTTGCATGCATTGTTTTTCACATGTTTTACATCTTTCTTTTATCTTTTCATCCATAGCATCTTGTTTCATTACATTCATGCATTTTTTTTTTTATGGATTCTTTGTACCCTCTTAATCATCTTTGATCATCTTTATGTTTCTCAGGTGACGCTTTCTAGCTTCTTGTACTCTTTGTCAATCATGACAAAAAGGGGGAGAAATTGTGGAGAATATGTGGTTTCTTTTTAAGATTCTACATGTTAGGAGGAGAAATACATGCCCTTGTAAAGGGGAGATGTGTTTCATCTTGTTAGGGTGAGTGTTTACTTCCTTCTTCTTGTACATTGGTTTTGTGACCATGTTTACATACTTTGTGCTTATCTTTGAGATATATATATATATATGATGATGATGTATGTTTTCTTCACCTACCTCTACATGTGTTGTTTCTTTTCTCTCTTTATACACATGTTTCTTATATTTTGTACGCAATCTTTTATTTCTGTCTCACACTAAGATGTCTTGATGAGTTTTGTTTAAAATGTTTCAGAAATACAGGTTGTCAAAGTCTTCCATGCCATGAACTCTCTTCTTGCAAAGTTTTTCAAGAGTTTGTGTTAGGATAGATTTTATTGTATTCAACAAGTGAATATGAGTTGAGTGATTTATGACTTCTCTCATATCTCATTTGTTTGTTGTGGTTTTGTCACAAATTGCCAAATGGGGAGATTGTTAGGATATATGTCACTATTTTATGTAATTGGCTAATCTTTTGACAAAACGCATTTTACTTGTATTTGGGTAGAACTAGGATGTGTTTAATACTTTAAGAAATTTTGTTTCAAGTCTAGTATTAAAGTCATGCAAATTTGTCCAAGAAACAAGTAAAGAAATGCTGATTCATTAAAGCTCGACAGCTGCTAGACAGATAGCTATCTATTGAGGTCTCGATAGCTAGCTCGACAGCTGTATCTATCGAGCTTTACGAAATTCAGATTTCTAGATCTGATTTTCGGCTCATGCTTATGTATTTGTATAGGGTTTCTTTTCTCACAACCCTAGACATATATAAGGCTTATTTTAGAGGCCGTCACATAAGAGAATACAAGGAAAACATATGCAAAAGGTGACCGATGCCTTATTCTCTCTGAAAAAAGCTACTGCGTCTTTGCGCCTTAGGGTTTTGTAACCAAGTGCTTCTTGATCTTCATTGTTGATGAAGTGAAGAACTTTGTAGCCAACAATTTTCTTCAAGTTGGTGTGTTAGTCAGGTACTGGGAGACGTGCATCATTGGTGAGTCACGTACTGGGATCCATGCATCAAAAAAGGTGGTGTTCATATATTGAAGAGTTCAGAGGTTCTGAAGCGGTAGAAGATTTCTGCTGTAAGTTCATCTACGGGGATTGTAGAGTCTAAGGACAAATGTTTTGTACTAGACCTAAAACTTCTCTTTACTATAGTGGATTGCTTTTCGGGAAGGTTTCCCTCCAGGTTTTTTACTGTGAAACTAGTTTGTTTCATTGGTTTTCCTGGGTCATCATATCTTGTCTTATTTATTTTTCCACTGCATGATTTTGACATGATATTGATGTTTGTTTGTTTTAACAAGTTTTATTCATAATAAATCTAATTAACAACTTGGGTTTAAAACTTGTTAATTCTATCAACCGGGATCTAAATTTCCCAACACTTTGATCACCTTGAAATTTTGTAGCATGAAAAATATATGAAGATAATGTAATCTAACGGTAGACTTGTCAAAATTCACATTGAATTAAGAAATATAGGGTTGGGTTCGAGTTACACTTGACGTAACTCTAAAAAATGTTACACCACCCAATAACTTATTATTGAATTCATATTTTGAAAATCCAACCGTTGGATTACATGTTTAACATGTTCTTAACATGCATACCAATCGGATGTAATTTATAATTTGTTATTTAAACTCATTTTTTATGCATTATTTTAAACTACAAAAACTTGAATTTAGACAATTGATTGATGACATGCCTATTAATCTTTGATCACCTTGAAATTTTGTAACCATGAAAAATGTATAAAGATCATGTAATCTAATGGTAGATTTGTCAAAATTCACATCGAATTAAGAAATATAGGGTTGGGTTCAAGTTACACCTGACGTAACTCTAAAAAATGTTACACCACCCAATAACTTATTATTGAATTCATATTTTGAAAATCCAACCGTTGGATTACAAGTTCTATATGTTCTTAACATGCATGCCAATTTTCATGCCAATCGGATGTAATTTACCATTTTATTTATAAACTCATATTTTATGCATTATTTTAAACTATTAAAACTTGAATCTAGACAATTGATTGATGACATGGCTATTAATCTTTGATCACCTTGAAATGTTGTAAGTATGAAAAATATATGAAGATAATGTAATCTAACGGTAGATTTGTCAAAATTCACATCGAATTAAGAAATATAGGGTTAGGTTCGAGTTACACCTAACGTAACTCTAAAAAATGTTACACCACCCAATAACTTATTATTGAATTCATATTTTGAAACTCCAACCGTTGGATTACATGTTCTATATGCTCTTAACATGCATGCCAATTTTCATGCCAATCGGATGTAATTTACCGTTTGATCTATAAACTCATCTTTTATGCATTATTTTAAACTAAAAAAGTTTGAATTTAAACAATTGATTGATGACCTGGAAATTAATATTTGATCACCTTGAAATTTTGTAAGCATGAAAAATATATGAAGATAATGTAATCTAATGGTAGATTTGTCAAAATTCACATCGAATTAAAAAATATAGAGTTGAGTTCAAGTTACACGTGATACAACTCTAAAAAATGTTACATCACCTAATAACTTATTATTGAATTCATATTTTGAAAATCCAACTGTTGGATTACATGTTCTATATGGTCTTAACATGCATACCAATTTTCATGCCAATCAGATATAATTTACCATTTGATTTATAAACTCATCTTTTATGCATTATTTTAATGGGAAGAAATTTTTATTCACTTTTGAGAGAGAGATAGAGTACAAAAGGCTAAAATTCTTGAATTTTAGGCTACCATTTTGAAGTTGAAAGTGCTATCATTTTTTTATGGGTACAATTGTTTAGAAAATAAGGACAGACCTTTCTTATATTGGATGTATATAAAAGGTTTTTTTTTTAGACTGTAAACAAAAGGTTCATCTAAAGAATACAAAGTGCTATATGTTTATACGTTTCTTTTTATTTTTCTTTTAGTTTTAGAATAACTTTTATCTCCAAAAAAAAATTAATATTTTAATGATTTTTTGCAAAGGTCAATCATGGCCCTCGCAAATAATTTAGTGTTAGTAAGGGCATATTTTTACCCACACAAAAAATAAACTTTTTGCAAGGGATTTTTATTGTCCCTCGGAAATAATTTGGTGGGAACATTTCCCTCCCAAAATTTTGACATTCTAATGATTATTTTTAAAGGTCAATCCTAGCCCTCGCAAATAATTTAGTATTAGTGACTGCTTTTTTTAACTGTCACAAATAATACACTTTTTGCGAGAGATTTTTAATTGTCCCTCGCAAATAATATGGAGGGAAAATTTCCCTCCAAAATATTAGTATTTGTGACAGCTATAACACATAATTGCGACAGCTTTTTTTGTTAGTCACAAATATTTCACATTTTACCAAGTATTTGTGAGGGCTTTATTTTGCCATCGCAAATAAGATTTTTTGTGAGGGCTTTTTGGGTCCGTCAAAAATTCTTGGTCGCTAATAGGCATTTTTCTTGTAGTAATTTTCTTATTATTACTATTACACAAACTAGTGTATGACTTGTGCATATGCACGGTATAATTAAAAACAATCATAATTATACACATATATGGGTTCAAATTATACTTGGTGTAAGAGTTACACATTTTTCAAGTCATAAATGAGTTTTACTCTCTCTCTTTTATTTTATTTTGGATATACACATGAGTTTACTTTTTTTCTTTCTATTTTTTTTTTTTTTTTTTTTTTGGTTTATTGGGTTTTTGATGGTTTACTTATATTAGACTCTTTGTCTTTTGCACAATATTAACTCACTTAGAACAAATTTTTTAAAAACTTAGATAGGACACGTGGTACAAAATTAGACAACGATTGTAATCAAATTTAGAATCTAATTGGATTTTCTTTCAACTTTGGCTTTAATTATATACTAGTGTGTAGCCCCGTGTATATGCACAGATTCAATTAACACTAATCACAATTATATGATTCGAATTATATTTTTTTTAGAAGAGGTTCAAATTATACATAATATTAATTTACACTTTTTTTAAATCATACGTTTCTAAAATATGTAATGGTTTCAATTGATTTACTAATCTTTAAACATTACTACAATCCTCCATAATATATTATCTATCCTTAATATTATGTCTTTGAGACTAATAGAGATATTCCCATCCCATAAGGATATGAACCAATGAGAATATGCATACTGGCAGTTCACCAAGATTTCCATCAAGTCCCAATTGGTTATAATACCAATATAACCATTGTCTAGTTAAGTGTCAGATTCATATTTTCTTTAAGATTTCATATAACACTTAAACGCCATCATGAAATAATCTATAAGTAAAATCACACTAAATGGTACAAATATCTCATGCTACACCATATTGAGGTTTATTCACACAATGGACACGGCTTCAACGAAAAGTTTACAATACTATCAAAACTAAATATTTCACTGATATAAATCCTTGATTGATTTTCGGGTTATTACTAACTGTTGGTTTCCAAGCGAAGAACACAGAAAGTTAAAGATGGAGACATGGGATGATACTTGATTGAGAGATCAAAATTAAACACTAGCTATAGCCTATAGATGATGCCTCCAACCAACCCAATACAATTATTTTTTCCTTTTCTTCTTTGGCTCACATGTATAATGAACTAATGAAGAGACCCTAGAGCTTTAATATACTTCCAAGACTTTATTATTTTTAATTAACCTCAATTTATGGTGTTATTAACTACTGAATAAGCGGGAACTCCAAGGGATTCCAATTAAACTTCTTATCCAAATAGGTTTTATTCTCTTAACTTTTCCTTAACTGAAAAGAATGAAGATTAAAACTTTTGATAGGCCAAGAATGTATTGACCCCTTGTGATGAATTAACAAATTAATTTAGCTAAGTTAATTAATTAATTCAATTAACATGCAATAGTGTAGTAGCACAAACAAATCACCAATTAAACTAAGTGCAGCGGAAAATAAATTGACATGGTGATTTGTTTACGAATGGGGAAAACCAACAAGGCAAAAACCCCATCGGGTGATTTTAGAATTCACCATTATCACAACAAGCGGTGACAAGTAAAGGAATCTCAGTACCTTATACCAACCTATAGTTGAACTCTTACCCCAATACCTAATTGGACTTGTTCTATAGTGACAATATTTCCTTTTAATGCACGGCTCCTAGTACGTGACTAACCAATAGATGTGTGGATCCCAGTATGCGACTTAATCACAAACTTGAGAAAGATGTTGGCTGCAAAGTTCTTCAGTTCATCACATGATGAAAATCATGAATCTCCTTGGTTACAAAACACTATGGTATACAAACACAACAGCTTCTTTAAGAAAAAGATGAACGAGGGCAAATTTTGTTTCCGGTCACAATTTACATGAACAAAACTTTGCTTCACACTCGCACAACCTTTGACGGCCGTTAAAACAATCCTTATATATGTTTAGGGTTGTGAGAAAAGAAAGCCTAAACATGTACACACGGATTGGATTGAAATCAGCTCTGAAAAACTAAATTTCATAAACCTCGACAGATAGGGTATCTATCGAGCTAGCTGTCGAGCATCAGGCTGAAACAGCTTTTAAACCTCGATAGATACTAGCTGTCGAGATTTAAAATCCAGCACTTCTTCACTTGATTCTTGGACAGATTTGCATGGTTTTAACACTTGGACTTGAAACCTTGTTCCTTGAAGTATTAAACACATCCTAGATCTACCCAATTACAAGTAAAGTGCGTTTTGTCAAAAGATTAGCCAATTCTAATTTTGACATATGTTCCTAACATCAAATCACATATGTCCTAACAATCTCCCCCTTTGGCAATCCGTGACAAAACCACAACAAACAAATGAACATATGAGAGAAGTTATAAATCACTCTTATACTCACTTGTTGAATACAATAAAATCTATCCTAACACAAACTCTTGAAAAACTTTGCAAGAAGAGAGTTCATGGCAAGTAGACTTTGACAACCTGTATTTCTGAAACACTTTTAAATAAAACTCATCACAGCATCTTAGTGTGAAACAGAAATAAAAGATTGCATACAAATATATAAGAATCATGTGCATAAAGAGAGAAAAGAAACAGCACATGTAAAGATAGGTGAATAACATACATCAATAGATATAAACTCAAATATAAATACAATGTATGTCAAGCAGTCACTTGACCAATATACATGAGGTAAATGTAAAAGAAAGAAAAGAAAAAAATACATAAAAACCTCACTACATCCCTCAAGGTATAAACACTCCCCCTATCACAAAAATCTCCTATGCTAACCCTCCCCCTATGGATATGACTACTTTCATATCAAAACTACTCCCCCTTTTTGTCACGAGTGACAAAGGGTAAGTACATCAAGTAGACATCTCATCATCCTCAAATGCCTCTAGAGAGGGAGAGGGAGACGCCACGAAGCCACCAAGGCAAGCCTGCCATCTAGCAATACGGCCAACACGGGTGTTTACCTGACACAACTCATCACTGAGTGTGTCAAGGCGAGTATCCATGCGATGTAGCTACGCCATGACTACCTCGAGGGTCACACCACCCGCCGATGAAGAAGGTGCGGATGTGGAAGGAGCGGAAGAAGTGGGAGGAGCTGCCGTCTCTGTCTGGGGCTGCCTCGGTCTAAGCTATGCCACGCTCTGTTTAACAGTAGCAGTGCCTATGGCACCCATAACAGAAAAGTGAGGAGACACAGGAAAAGAGACAGAAAAATGGCGAAGAAGCCTCGTGATAACGGAAGGAAAAATGAGCTTATCACGAGTCGCTGTATCCCTATAGACATCTATAAGGGATAGAATAAAATGAGAGGGAAAGTCAATAGAAATGTCCTCTAAGAGGGATAACAAAAAGCGAGCATGAGGCTCTATAATGGAGTTATAGTGAGACAATGGATGGAGAACAAATGTCATCACCATGTTAAGGAACCTCAGACCTTTTGCAAAGCCCAAGCAAGGGGTTATTTGACGGTCACCCTAAGAAGAAGGTGTCTCACAGAAGCGAGACGAGAGTTCGTCTTTGGACACAGTCCGTAGACGAGCACAACTAAGGTAGTCAGGATGCGCTACCCTAGGAATGTATAGTACCTCGGATACAATATCCGGAGTAACTACAATGCGCGTACCTTGAACACGAGAGAAGAAATGAGGTACAGAGATATCGATTCCGTGCATATTGGAGTAAAACTCTTGTATGATCACGGAGCGAGAAGTGACCGGGATGTCACACAGTGACCCCCAACCCCGACTATATATGACAATGGGAAGATCAGTGTCGAAAAAGTCCGACAGAATAACATGGCGTTTCGAATGAATGCCTCGCCGAGAAAAGTTCTCCGAAAAGTCCTTTCGGGCTTTATCATTACAGAACCGTACAGAAGAAGGAGTAGGATCAGAAGAAGAAGATGCCCCAAAACGCAAAGGGTTCTAGGACGGAGTGGATTTTCGTTTAGGTGCCATAGAGCAACTAACCGAAAGAAAGAGAGAGAAAGAAACACGCAGAAAAGCACCAATCACAATTAATATCAAAATGATAGAAAAAGGAGGTACGTATGCATGAAAAATGCATGAACATGTGACATGCAAACTTAAAAATATCATGGGCTCAGCTCAATCCAAACCTACCAGCACACAATCATTGCAACAAAGTAAACACACATCTAAAATGCATGAAACATTGTTATAATGCAAAGGAGATGCAATGCGTGATGATTTAGAACATTTTCACAAAACCCATCCCAAAGATTTCACAAAAACTTCATCAATTTTGAAAAGCCCCAAAATATTTTCAAAAAAACCAAAACCTAGATCTAAATGCATGAAATGCATGAAGAATGAGAGATAAAGAGATCATACCAAGTGATTTGAGAGAAGAAAGGGCCGAAAATCACATGTGTTGAAGGTTTTGAGTGAGAAGAGTGTGTTTGGGAGGTGAAAAGACTGAAAACAATTAAGAGAGATCGAGGAGAAATGAAGAAAAATCGCGCTGAAGCTTTATATAGAAACTTCATAAATCTTGACAGATTGAGAGGTGTCGAGCTTTAAAACGCGTGAGAAAGCTGTCGAAGAGCTGTCCAGGATCTATCGAAAGGTGTCCACACTAAAGGATCTTGATGGATCAAGGAAGCTGTCGAGAAGCTATCGAGCAACCAGAAAGTATCTCGATGGATCGGAGTAGCTATCGAGAAGCTGTCGAGAAGGCGATAAAAAGCAACTGAAGGGTCTCGATATATAGCATAGCTGTTGAGAGGTGTTTAGCAGCTGTCGAGATTGTTTAAAAACAGTTTTTCAAGAAGAGAAAAACACAGATATGAAAGCAATCAAGCATGCTACACAACCAAAGATCCAAACAACATTTTTAAGCTCTCAAAATCATCTCTCATCAAGAAAAATGTTTAGGATTTTAGATCCAAAACACACACACACACTAAACAAGTCTAACCAATTTTATATTTCAAAAACAAGTTAAGACAGTTTAGTGAGCATACATTAGAACATGTATTTCTTGTGATGGCCAAATCACATTGTACCTGCACATGTATCAAAAGTAGCAAAGAATATTGCACATTGTGTGTGTAAACATCACAAGACTGCATAAGTGTCTACATGTTATGACGATTTGAGATATGAGAAAATCACTTTAACTTACATACAATCATAACTGTTTGATGGGGACTATCACCTCGAGGTACATCCTATAACTCCCACATCTCCTAGAAGACACGCTTGCAATCACATATAAAGCATTTTTTATTCTTTTTGCTTTTATTTTTCTTTGCATATTTTCTTTTAAGGCAAACCATGCATGGACATATAAGAGAGATAAAGGAAATACCTAATTATGTTAAGCTTATGACATTTCACTTTTGCTATGCTAAGGCATACAAATGTCATTTCATAATTGGCGGGCAACAGTGGTGAGATAGTTATTTATGCCTTTTTCTTAGGATTTTTTAGTCATTCCCGTCAAAAAGAGTGATACGAGTGTTAAGTACAAGAGACTACTTAATCTTACTCATCACAAGCACGAGCCACAAAGCTCACTTGCTTAGTTGTGCATAGAGAAGCTCATTTAAGTTACAAAAGATACAAAGTTTAGAAAACTTTGTTTCAATGGCCATCCAAGGTACACAAGTACCAATGTACACAAACACACACTGTTTTTGTATTTTTCTGATTTTTCAAAAAAAAATTTATTTTTATATGGAAAACAAAATAAAGCAAAACTAAAAAAAAAAAACAAAAAAAAACAAGTTAAGCAAAGCAATGCATTAAACTAGATTGACTCAAAACAAGAAAGCAAAACACACAAGTAATGCAAAATCAAAAACAAGAAGGGAAGAGAGAGAAAAAGTGATTAAATCACTTGGAGCCTTTTTCTTTCCACACTTTGGAAGAACCTTTCCGTTTTGCAAACCCTTGATCCGGCGGTGAGGGAGAAGAATTGAGACCGTTCAAGTTCGAAAGGAACATGAGGGCTTTGAGTAGATCTCCAAGAGGAGCAAATGAGGATGGAAACTAATTCTGGTTTCTCGATGAGCTCATACTGTTGCTCTGTTGAGTGGCTAACCACTTATAGCAATTAGGTCGAGTATGTCCAGCTGCTCCACAGTGATGACAGAGATGCTGCTTCTTCTGTTTAGGCTTTTGAGTGTTTCCCTTCTTAGTCCTAGGGTTCTTAATCTCTTTCTTATCAAGCTTAGGGGGTGCTCCTAAGATAGATTTACCCTTGTCTATGTTCTCACTAGCTAACACATTTTTCACATCATTGTTCTCAGATTTAACATTATTAGTAGGAGAAACAAAAACAGTAGTACTAGCAGAAGTAATATTAGGAGAAGAGAAATCATACCCTAAACCGGTTCGATCGGAAGCAGATTTCTGAAGACTGAGCGTCTCATCAAGCTTTGCACTTAAAGTCCTTTCCAACTGATCTCTGACTTGGAACAGTTCTGCCTCAAGTTTCTTGGTCTTCTCAGCCATGAAATTATTCTCAAATCTCAGTGCTCCAATAGTCTGATTGGCTTCATCAAACTTCGTGGAGATTTCTTCCCGTTCAAGCTCCACATCACTGAGTTTCTTGGTGGCCAACTTATACAACTTCTCATGCTTTTCGGAGATCATGTATAACTTTGCATAGGCTGTGTGGATGTCATCTTGCACATCCATCTTTTCAAATTTAGACTCCACCAAGTCCTCTTCTTCATCCACATCTTCAACAATCCTTTTAGTAGGATTTACAGTAGCAGTGAAGGCATTCAGGATTCCATCATCCTCATTATCAGAATTATCTTCAGGCTCGATGTCGCTCAAGGTAGCAACAAGTGCCTTGCTCTTCCTAATGGTCTTGAGATACATAGGATTCTCTTGTTTCATGTGACCGAAACCTTGACACCCAAAGCATTTTGGTCCTGAGGGAATAGTGTACTGACCGCCATCCCTAGCATCCTTCTTTCCTTTGTCTTGGTTTTTGAACTGAGACGAGTTGGACTACTTGCGGTCTTTGTCAAATCTTTTAGCATTGGCATTCTTCATAAACTTTTTGAATTGTTGAGTGATATAGGATTTCATCTTAGAATCTTCATCGTCTGAAGACTCATCAGTGTCACTGCTCTTCGCCTTCAACACCATACTCTTGCCCTTACTTGATTTCCCAATCCTTGTCAAACCCAACACATAGGTCTGCAGATTGCCAACCAGTGTCAATGGAATTTTGTCAATATCCTTTGATTCCTCAATTACGGTGATCTTGGCATGAAATATCTCGGGCAGAAATCTGAGCACCTTTCTAACAATCTTGGGTTCGGGAATAGTTTCCCCAAGATTAAAGGCTGAGTTCACTATGTCCTTGAGCTTGGCATAGAACTCATCGAATGACTCATCCTCTTCCATCTTGATCTCTTCAAAGATCGTAGTAAGCCTCTGAAGTTTCGAATCTTTGACAACCTTGATTCCTTCATAGGTTGTCTGGAGGATGGTCTATGCTTCCTTTGCAGTTTCGATGGAGGATATCTTCTTGAACTCCTCATTCGTGACCGCACTGAATAATGCATTCAATGCCCTATTGTTGAAGTTTGCCGTCTTGATCTTAGCATCATCCCAATCGGTCAGCGCTTCCTTTGGCTTGGTCCAGCCTATCTCCACAGCTTGCCACACTTTCTTATCTAAAGACTACAAGAAAACTCTTATGCGTACTTTTCAGTATGCATAGTTAGTGCCATCAAATAAATGAGGTATAATAAGAGACTATCCTCTATTTATGACAACAGGGGTCAATGGATCACACAGCAAAGATTAACCCTAATCAGAGTGTGCCTACTCTGATACCACTTGATAGGCCAAGAATGTATTGACCCCTTGTGATGAATTAACCAATTAATTTAGCCAAGTTAATTAATTAATTCAATTAACATGCAATAACGTGGTAGCACAAACAAATCACCAATTAAACTAAGTGCAGTGGAAAATAAATTGACACGATGATTTGTTTACGAATGGGGAAAACCAACAAGGCAAAAATCTCACCGGGTGATTTTAAGGTCACCACTCCCGAGAATTCACTATTATCATAACAAGCGGTTACAAGTAAAGGAATCCTAGTACCTTATACCAACCTACAGTTAAACCCTTACCCCAATACCCAATTGGACTTGTTTTGTAGTGAGAATCTCTCTTTTTAATGCACGGCTCCCAGTACGTGACTAACCAATAGATGGGCAGATCCCAGTATGTGACTTAATCACCAACTTGAGAAAGATTTTGGTTACAAAGTTCTTTAGTTCATCACACGATGAAGATCACGAAGCTCCTTGGTTACAAAATCCTATGGTGTACAAACACAGCAGCTTCTTCAAGAGAAAGATGAACGAGGACAAATTTTGTCTCCGGTCACAATTTGCATGAACAAAACTTTGGTTCACACTCGCACAACCTTTGACGGCCCTTAAAACAATCCTTATATATGTTTAGGGTTGTGAGAAAAGAAAGCCTAAACATGTACACACGGATTGGATTGAAATCAGTTTTGAAAAACTGAATTTCATAAACCTCGACAGATAGGGTATCTATCGAGCTAGCTGTCGAGCATCGGGCTGAAACAACTTTTAAACCTCGATAGATACTAGTTGTCGAGATTTAAAATCCAGCACTTCTTCACTTGATTCTTGGACAGATTTGCATGGCTTTAACACTTGGACTTGAAACCTTGTTCCTTGAAGTATAAAACACATCCTAGATCTACCCAATTACAAGTAAAGTGTGTTTTGTCAAAGGATTAGCCAATTCTAATTTTGACATATATTCCTAACATCAAATCACATATGCCCTAACAACTTTTATATGGATAACTCAAATTAGCCCTCCTTGTTACATCTTCCTTTTTATTTTAAACTGCAACACAAAAATTGTATGCACTACAACTTTCGTTTCCTCACATATTTTTTAGCATCACAAAATCGTCTACTCCCATCTTACTTTGCATGCGTATTACACCTCAGCCCTATTATAATATTAATAATGATGATAACAATGATGATCATAAAAATCGGTGTATTACAATTTTACACAAATGATTATACACAGTTTTACATACATTCTATTTTTGAACTGAAGACATGATTTTGAACCTATAAATCATGACGTCAAGTCATGGTTTGTATTACACTAAAATTAATGCATATATCCCAAAAATATTAATACCCATAGAATTAATATACAAAGATTTGGAAGACATATCATGTGTCATTGGAAAATTATAATTGGAAAATACCTCTTTATCACGAATTTGTTCATCTTCTTCTTCCTCCTCCCATTCCCATTGGCCTCTCCACTCTCAACTCTCACGGCTCAACTTAACTAAACAAGTCATCACATCAATGAACTACCCCAGATTAAGTATTAAAATTTGAAATTAAAATAGGTTTGACTTTGATAATCCTAAATTTTGAATATTATAATTAGTTGTCCCAAATACATAACCGTTCTGACCGTTGGAACGCATCCCCAACTAAACCGACATTCTCTGTATCTCTGATAATAATCCTATAAGTATTTGGAAACCTGAACCCTAAGGTCCCTAATCTTCTTCCATTGATTATCTAACTTCAATTTACTCGCACTTTCGTTTCCAATAATAATTTTTGTTTGGAACTCCATGGTTTCACTTGTTATTTTTTGATAATCAATATTACTGGTTAATCTAATGGTGATTAGCACCCATTTTATTTGGTGTGCAATAATGGTGACCCAGTTTTTGCTTTTAATGATGCTTGCTTAATGTTGCATATATATAATTCTTTAATAGATTTTTTTTTTTTGAGAAACTATAATTCTTTAATAGATGAGTGTGAAATTTAACATAATCTGGGAATTAGGGGTGTTGATGGGTTCTATCATCTATGCATAATTGATTATATGGGTTCGACTTTAATTAAATGTTATGCTCTCTGGCAAAATTTGGTAAATAGTATATTTTTGGGAAAAAAATTCGGTGATTAGTACACGTTTGAACTTATTTAGTTAGTTGGACTGTTTTTGGAACACGAGTTTCACAAACTCAAATTCCAACCCAAAATCGAGTTTCCCATACTTGATTGAAAAAAAAATAGTAAAACTCGAGTTCCATTTAAAAAAAAAAAAAAATTTAACTGCCAAGGAACTCGAGTTTCTCAAACTCGAGTTCCACATTTTTTTTTTCAATCCAGGTAAGATGAATCCAAGAGTAAATCGAGTTTGGGAAACTCGAGTTCCAAAAACAGTCCAACTTACTAAATTGTTTTATCCGCATGCTATTTTGCTAATATTTTTCCAAAAATATGCTGTTCAGCAAATTTTGCCTATGCTCTCCCATTTTAATTATGGTGACCCACATTTGGTTTTAATGTTTGCTTGTTTAATGTTTCATATTGTCCAAATGTCCTTTTAATTCTTTTTTTTAATAATATTTATAAGTTACCTTCTTTGTTTTACATCAGTGCTTTGTTATTGATTTGAGACAATTGTTATATATATTTTTGTATTTACTGTCTTTTTTATTTACTTTGTAATTAATCATAGTATGGTTTTAATTTTAAAGTATTCCTAAAGGGTAGACTACATATTTTTGTTGTTGTACAGGATAATTACGTTATTTGTTGCATTTCAAAGAATGAGGGGGATACAGAAGATCAACATTTCTAAAGGCCTCATTAAGCAAAAGATGGAGCAACTTCAATTTATCTATTTTTTATTATAAAAAAATAGAAAGTAAAAAACAATACTTTGACAGTAATTATTCGTTTTTATGACTTCTTAATTTGTATATCATTTTTATCATTGTTTTGAATAAGTATTTCTTATGGAATTTTTTGGCTAAAATGCAAAATTGACTCTTTAATTTTTTTCAGATTTTATTTCAATCCTTTAACTTTGCTTTCGTTCATTTCAGTCCTCTAAATTTCAGATTTATTCAATTAAGGCCTTTCCGTAAACTTTTGTTAAAATTTTTTGAAAAAAAAAATCTGGAAAATATTTTTCAATCATTAATTGAATTTTTTTAGTTTAAAAAAATTGAAGAAAAAATTATAAATTGAAAAATTAACCACAACATATAATAAAAGTTGATGGAAAAGCCTTAATTGAATAAACTTGAAAGTTAGAGGACTGAAATGAACAAAAGCAAAATTAGAAGACTGAAATGAACAAAAGCAAAATTAGAAGACTGAAATGAAATATGAAGAAAATTAAAGGATTAGTTTTGCATTTTACTCAATTTTTTTTATAATAATTAAAAAATAATAATAATCATGATTATTTGTGATGATATCATATGGGATCAATGTCATCAGTCAAGTCTTTATTGGGTTTACTTCTCAAAAAAAAAAAAAAAGTCTTTATTGGGTTTGGGCACCGCACATTGCCACTATCTTAATTTCATCTATCTTTTTTCGTGTGTGCTCATGTGCATGTGTAAATGTGGATGGGTGTGAATGTGGATGCAAATACTAGTATGTTACAATAAATGAAATTGGTTTTTTTTTTAATTTTTTTATAGAAATGAAATTGGGTTTTTATTTTTTATGGAATGAAATTGGGTTTTAATTATAAACAAAAATGATAAAAAAATTTATGGGTTGTAGACTTGTATTAGAAGAGAATTAAAATTTTTTTATAAATAAATGAAAGTAATGAAATTCGAAAAGATTGTGGTGGCAATCTTTCACCTTCCCCACTTCAATTGTGGTTGTAATGTAACGCTTGCAGTGATGCGCATAAATAGGTGGGACACACTAGGAAACCCAAGACCAAGAAGCTACAAGGCTGCAACTAGATGTAACTGGAGAAAGTACGTACCCCTAGACAAATGTTTTGGAGAGAAACTCTAAAGATATAAGGAGTTGTTCTAGTGAATCATACGGGATTCATGACTTCTTTTATTAGAAATCTTATCTTGAAACCAATCTAAGGGATTCCTTGTTATGTTGTTGGGTGTAGGACAAGGGACTAAAAGACACACACAATTACACACGAGGGAATAGTTAGTTGCTCAAAAAGCTGTGGAGACCATCATTAGTGTATATAAAGTTGTTATTTATAACTATTTTGTGTTGGCTTTAATTCCGTGCCAAATTTGATTGTAATTTTGTTCAATCATGTTTACCCTATATTTTATGTGGGATTTTATTGTATGGGTTGTGTGTGAGAGAGAGTGTGAAGACTCAAGCTTTCATTGAAGACCAAGTGGATTTCGCGAGAAGATTCGCGAGAAGCTATCCTGCGAAGTGAGCCACATGCAGAGCACATGACTGGAATGCAAAGAGTCATGACAGCTGGTTTTCGTGAGTAATTCACGAGTAAGGCATTCCCGCGAAACATACTATTTTGCTATTTTGGCATATGTGCTCCACCATGTCTTCACCCACACTATATATTCATTACCCACATATTGTAAGGAGTGCTTTTCAGAGAGAAAACCCTAGAAATTATTCTTGAGAGTTAGAGATTGTCATACTCACAATCATCTACACAATCTTTTGTGGTTTTCCTCTACTCCTACCTCTCCATATCCAAATCCTTGAGAGGTTGATAGCCCAAACATTTACCACACTCAATCCGAGTGTAAAGTGAGGTTTTGGTGCTGCTAGGAAGCATTGGAAGAAACCAAGCATTGACGGGTGCAATCAGGCTGAATTGTGTGATCCAGGAAAGCTAGAGAAAACAAGGCTTCATCAAGTCAGTTGGTAGCAGGAGCTTGGAGGGCTCAAGTACATGGGGTAGACTAGGTTTGGAGGGTATTTTGTTATTCGTGTACTCCAACTTATTCTCTAGTGGATCGATTTACCGCTTGAAGGGCGGCGGAGAGGTTTTTCGCCAAGTTCTTCGGTTTCCTCTTTGATAACACGTCTCGGTGTTATCTTATGTTTACATCCTTCTTCCCTACTCTTTTAGCTTTCATTTTATTGTTGATATTTGATGAATATGGCTTAGAGTAGTTCTATTGTTAGTTCGCTCGCATTTACTCTTATTTTGCACTTAGTTTAAGTTAGAGTAAAAGCAACTGAGTCGTAACTTTTAATTGGGGGTCTAAACAAGCTCTTGTGTTTTTACACAAATTCAAGCTTTCAGTGTAAAACAACAAAAATAATGTGTGTTGTAGAAAAGTGCCCCTAAACTAGAATTGGCAAATTGTTTAGGTTAAACAGGTTTGGGTTTGACCTGATTGGATACGAGTTAGAAATTGATTAGACTAAAACAGGTTGTTATTCCGATGACCCTTTCTTTGTGTTTGATGTTAGGAACACACTTTTGATTAGTGTCCCTTGATGTTTGATGTTTGGTTCTTGATGTTTGAATTATAGAATTTAGTATATATATGTGAGAGAGAGAGAGAGGCAACAACTTAATTATTATTTAACATGATGTTACATACTATGTGCATTAAGTTGCAGTACATGCCAACACTGAAAATGCATGCAAGGTGACTTAATTGGACTTTGACCTAAGCATGGATTTTTTTTGCAATTTAATACCAAAATGCTAACAATTTCATTAGTTAGCATCGTTTTCAAACTATTTAGAAAACTTACATCTCGAGCCTCTTAGACTAAAATTCTTTGAACTTTAAGGATGTTAAAGTTCAATGTGCTGGCAAAGTTGAGGTTAGTGGCGGAGTCAGAAATTTTTTCTTGGGGGGGCCAAGTTATATCTAGCAACAAAAGAATTTCATGATTATTAAATCTCTTTGTGGGTTTTATTAGCTCAACTAGTAAATACTCTTGTAGTTGAACAAGAGATTTAGAGTTTGATTTCCACCTACACGAAAAATCAATTAGTATTTTAACTTAATAATAAGATCAATTATCATAGAACAGGCCCATATATTTGAAATACTATTCTATAAAAAAATTTATTTCATAACTAATTTTAACTTAATTAAACTTAATTAAAGTTGTAACTAATAGGCCAAAAACGAATTGACCGCTTATGATGAATTAATTGATTAATTAGCCAAATTTATTAATTAATCAAATTAACTTGCGAATGCGTGGTAGCACAAACAAATCACCAATAAACTAATTATGCAACAGAAAATAAATAACACGGTGATTTGTTTACAAATGGGGAAAACCTAACGGCAAAAACCCCATCGGGTGATTTTCAGGTCACCACTCCCAAAACTCTACTATTATCACAACAAGCAGTTACAAGTAAAGGAATCCCAAGTACCTTACCAACCTACAGTTGAACCCTTACCCCAATACCCAATTGGACTTGTTCTGTATTGACAGTTCCCCCTTTTGATGCATGGCTCCCAAGTACGTGACTAACTAATTGCGCGGATCCCAGTACGCGACTTCAATCACCAACTAAGAAAATTGTTGGCTGCAAAGTTCTTCAATTCATCCACACGATGAAGATCAAGAAGATACTTGGTCACAAAACCCTACGATGCACATACACAGCAACTTCTTCAAGAGAAAGAGATGAACTAGGGAAAGAACTTCGTCTCTGGTCACAATTTGCTTGAATAGAGTTTGCTCAATACTTGTGCAACTTGTGAACTGTTTGACAGCCCTTAAAACAATCATTTTATATGTCTAGGGTTAGCAGAAAAGAAAGCCCAAAGACACATTCACGGATTCCAAGAAAATCATATCAGAATTCTGAAATTCTTAAACCTCGACAGATAGGAGGTGTAGAGCAGCTGTCGAGCACACGGGCTAAACAGCTTCCTTAAACCTCGACACATGCTAGCTGTCGAGATTTAGTAACTCTGCACTTTCAGCTTGTTTTCTTGGACAGACTTGAAGGCTTCAACACTTGATCTGGAAACACGGTTTCTTGAAGTATTTAAACACATCTTAAATCTACCCAAATACAAGTAAAGTGCGTTTTGTCAAAGGATAAGCCAATTACATAAAATAGTGACATATGTTCCTAACAAGTGAATCACATATGTCCTAACAATCTCCCCCTTTGGCAATCCGTGACGAAACCACAACAAACAAATGAACATATGAGAGAAGTCATAAATCACTCAACTCATATTCACTTGTTGAATACAATAAAATCTATCATAACACAAACTCTTGAAAAACTTTGCAAGAAGAGAGTTTATGGCAGGTAGACTTTGACAACCTGTATTTCTGAAACACTTTAAACAAAACTCATCAATGCATCTTTGTGTGAAACAGAAATAATAGATTGCATACAAGCATAAGAAACATGTGTATAAAGAGAGAAAAGAAATAACACATGTAAGGGTAGGTGAAAGAAACATACATCCACATATAAAGAGAATAAGTACAATGTATGAGTAAAAATGGTCACAAGACCTAATGTACAAGAACAATGTATCTATAAAAGAAAGAAAAGAAAAGATACATAATATCCTCACTACATCCCTCAAAACATATCAACACTCCCCCTAACAAAATGGTCCTATACTAACTCTCCCTCTAAGAAAGACTACTCTCATATTCAAAATTACTCCCCATTTTTGTCACGAGTGACAAAGGGTAAGAGTGTCAAGTAGACATCTCATTGGTAGATCTAACATCTCCATCATCATCATCCTCATCCTTAGAATCAGAAGCCACAGGAGGAGGTGGTGGAGGAGAAGCCTTAGAAGCATAACCACCCATGGACGCCTGTCGCTGTGCAATATGATCGACATGAACGTTCACCTGATACAACTCCGTAGAGAGTGTATCTAGGCGAGCATCCATGCGCTGCAGCTACGCCATGATGTCTCCTAGAGTCACATCGCCCAAAGAAGAGGAGGGAGCGGATGTGGATGGAGCAAAACGGGAAGGAGGAGCTGCTGAATCCGACTACCAAGACCGAAACTGCGCCTCGCTACGTTTAACAGTAGAGTAGTCTATGGCACACATGACAGAAAAATGGTCGGAAGAGGGAAAAGGAACAGAAAAATGGCGTAAGATCCTCGTGATAGCGAAAGGAAAGATGAGCTTATCACAGGACGCTGAATCTAGATGAACATCTATAATAGAAAGAATGAAATGAGAAGGGAAGTCTATAGTAAGATGCTCAAGAAGAGACAACAAAAATCGAGCACGAGGCTTTGTGATGGAGTTGTAGTGAGAGAGTGGATGGAGTACAAAAGTCATCACCATGTTTATGAATCTAGGACCTTTAGCAAAAGGCCTATATGGTGTAAACTGACGATCAACCCAATCAGAAGGGCACTCGCAGAAAGCAGCCATGAGCTCATCCTTGGACACAGTTCGCAGACGCTCACAACTAGGATAGTCAGGAAACTCTATCCTAGGAACCCAAAGCACATCCACAACAAGTTGCGGTGGGACAGGAATGCGCGTACCTAGAACACGAGTAAAGAAGAGAGGTACTGAACGATCAATCCTGTGCATGTTGGAGTAAAACTCTTGGATGAGCATGAGAAGACAAGTGACCGGAACGTCACACAATGACTCCCATTCCTTATTGTGATTGACAGTAGGTAGGTCAGTGTCGGCGAAGTCCGCCAGAATGACTTGGCGTTCCGAATGAACACCTCGTCTAGAAAAGTTCTCCGAGAATGCCATGTGGGCATCATCATGAAAAGTTCTACGTGACTAACCAATTGCGCGGATCCCAGTACGCGACTTCAATCACCAACTAAGAAGATTGTTGGCTGTAAAGTTTTTCAGTTCATCCACACGATGAAGATCAAGAAGATACTTGATCACAAAACCCTACGGTGCACATACACAGCAATTTCTTCAAGAGAAAGAGATGAACTAGGGCAAGAACTTTGTCTCCGGTCACAATTTGCTTGAACAGAGTTTGCTCAATGCTTGTGCAACTTGTGAACTATTTGATGGCCCTTAAAACAATCCTTTTATATGTCTAGGGTTAGGAGAAAAGAAGGCCCAAAGACACATTCACGGATTCCAAGAAAATCATATCAGAATTCTGAAATTCTTAAACCTCGACAGATAGGAGGTGTCGAGCAGCTGTCGAGCAGCTGTCGAGCACACGGGCTGAACAACTTCCTTAAACCTCGACACATGCTAGCTGTCGAGATTTAGTAACTCTGCACTTTCAGCTTGTTTTCTTGGGTAAACTTGAAGGCTTCAACACTTAATTTTGAAACACGGTTTCTTGAAATATTTAAACACATCTTAAATCTACTCAAATACAAGTAAAGTGCGTTTTGTCAAAAGATAAGCCAATTACATAAAATAGTGACATATATTCTTAACAAGTGAATCACATATGTCCTAACAATAACCTACTTTTAAAAAAAAATATACTAAAATTATTTATAAAAAAAAAAAAAATTAAGATGAATTCAGTACTTCAATAAATAAGAACAAATGTTAATATTATCAATCTCAAATATACAAAACTAAAGACTAAATATAAATTAAAATAATAAAACATCAATAGTGAAAGTTATAAACCACATGTCCACAACACAAAAACAACGGTTAGTCTCTATTGCCAAAGCAAATGGCACTATTATCAACACTGAATATAATATTATAATTAACATATATAATGCAACCTGTAGACCACAACAAATCATATAGAAAGCCAGAGACTCAAAACTCAAAACTCAAAAAGCTATTTCAAACATAAACAGTTAAACACACAAAGATGGCCATTCACAGAGCAATCGGATGAATGATCTAGAGAGAGTGGCACCAGTCGGCGAGCGGAGGCTAGAAGGCAAAGTAGAGTACGGCTAAGAGCTAATGAATGGGAAATGGGAATGGGCTGGATTTTTATTTTGAGTATTATTATTCATGGATCATTTCTTTTTCTTTTTTTGGATTTAGAGCATTCACAGCAGTGGAGCTAAAAATTTAGCTTTTTAGCTCCACCAAAAGTTACTTTATCTATTTCTTTTTCTTTTTCTTCTCTATTTTCTTTTTCTTTTTCCTCTTTGTTTTTCTCCTCCACACACGTACACCTCTTATCTCCTCCACCCTCAGCCACACCTTTTAACTTTCAACCATTTCTTATTTTTTATTGTTTTATCTTTCTTTTACTTTTTCTCCTCATCTCCTTCTCCATTTTTTTTTTTTTTTTTGCTGAACATCTCCTTCTCCATTTATTCAACTGTTCTCCATTTAGAAATTTTCCAAGCTTCAGTTTTGCTCAGCCCAACTAAAGCAACGCCACTAGGTCCACCACCACGCCTTTATCCACCTCTGGTTCATGGTTTTTTTTTTTTTTTTTTTTTGGTTCAAATGAAAAAATTGTAGAAGAAACCATTTCGGATACATTTTTCGTCTGTAATGGCCGAAATGGGCAAGACAAAACAGGGGGTTATGGTTCATGGGTTGTGACTCTCCTCAGTGATGGATTTTGGCCGTGGGTTTTACTGATGTTTTGGCCGTGGGTTTTGCCGATGTTTGCTTCTTCTTTTTCTTCTTTTTTCTCCCCTGGTAGTGGTGGGTTTGATGAGTGTGGGTGTGGTTGGGTTTGTAATGTGGTGGTGGTGGTGGTGGTGGTGGGGGTTGCCGTGGTGGTGGAGGAGGTGATTGACGATGGCGGCGACGTTGAGAGAGTGGAGCTTGAGAGGCTTGAGATGAGAGATGAACGAGAGAGAGTGAGAATGACCGGATTTGATAAAATGAAAAAAAAAAAAAATAGAAACAAGTTGTACCGACTGAATAAAATATTGTTTTTGTTTTTTGCTCCAAGCTACAGTGCACATCTATAAATAGATGTGCACTGTAGCAATTTAGCTAAAAATTTTAGCTATTGCTCCACTGCTGGAGCATCATTTTAAGAATAATGTAGCTAAAATATAGCATTATAGCATTATACCTTCACTGCTGCAAATGCTTTTAAACCAATTCTAAATTTTGAGAAGACCCAAATGCATTTCTTTGTAACTGAGTAGATAAAGCAGTGTTTGTTTTTTCTGTCTCCAAATCTCAATGGGGGCCAGGTAAGTATATTTAGAGATAAATTATGATTTTAGCACTACTGAATTTATGTTACTGTACCAGTTGAGGATTGGGCCAGTTTTGTGAAGTGGCCAATTTTGAATTTTGGGGGTTTAATTAATGTCTGTTTGGAACTCCACGGCTTTACTTGTTACTTTAGTTATTGGACTCTGGGGTTTATGGATTTTAGTTATTGTGATCCAAATTGTGGTCTGGAACTGTTGGACTGTGTGTGATATTAATTGTTACTTTTTGATAATCAATATTACTTGTTATTCTAATAGAGATTAGCACCCATTTATTTGGTTTGCAATAACGGTGACCCAGTTTTGGTTTTTAACGATGCTTGCTTAATGTTGCATTTTTTTTTATTATATAATTCTTTAATAGATGATTGTGAAATTTAACATAATCTGTGAATTGAGTGTTGATGGGTATTAATTCTATCATCTATGCATAAATTTTTTTTTTGATGATCAATTTCATTAAACTGGACTAAGTCCATCGCAATTACATCATTAAGGATCTGATCTTCAATAACTGGTGGGGGTATCCTCCACCCAAATAACACAATTCGAAATTGACCTGGCATATCTAGCCATAAGATGAGCAGCAGGGTTTCCACTCCTACGAATGTGGTTTACATTCCACGAGCTAAAGCAGCACAGAGCCTGCTTGGTGCCTTCGATCACCTTCTGTACAGCTGTACAGAGCACGGCGACTGACCCGGATCAATGAGTTCTAAGTTCTAACCACAAGCTGGGCATCACCCTCAATCACCACATCTTTTTAGACTGAGGTCCCATGCATAATTGATTATATGCATCCGACTTTAATTAAATTAGTGTGTAGCCTCGTGCTTATGCACGAATAGAATTAAAAACAATCACAATATGATTAACATTATACCTTTTTTTAAGAAGAGGTTCCAATCTATATATCCATATATATAATAATAGGTAAAACTGAGAGAAAATCCAATTAGATTTCAAATTGAAATCAAATTATAATTGAAATTTAATTAGATAAGACACGTGGCGTAAAATTAGATTCTAATTAAAGTTTAATTTTGTGCCATGTGTCCCATCTAATTTAAGTTTTTAAATTTTTGTGTCAAGTGAGTTAATTCAATATAAAAATTGGATTTCAATTAGAGTTTGATTTTGCGACATGTGTCCCATTTAATCTAAATTTTTTAATTTTTGTGTTAAATGAGTTAATTTAGTGTAAAAAGCGAGGTGTCCAATATAAGTAAACCATAAAAAACATAATTTTTGAATGATTTTATATTTATGAGCCTTTTTTTTTATAGAACTAAAAACAATTCAAGTTTATAAGTCATCTATGTCCCATCTAATCTTTTTTTTTTTGTGTGTGCCAAAAGAGATAATTTAGTGTAGAAAATGAGGAGTCCAATATAAATAAATCATAAAAAACATAATCATATATCTCACACTATATATAAAATTAGAGGAAGAGAGAGTTTGAATGATTTTATATTTATAAGCCTTTTTTTTTATAACAAAAAACAATTCAAATTTATAAGTCATCTGTGTATATATATATTAATAGGTAAAGTTTAGAGAAAATCCAATTAGATTCTACAATTGAAATCCAATTTTGCATCACGTGTCCTAAATTATTTATTTTTAGAGAGGGTTTTATTTCTTAATTTTGGAATCAAATGTAGGACCATATCATAAATCTCCATTCAAGTGAGTTATTGTGTACAAAGACCAAAGAGTTTAGAATTAGTGAACGTAAAAATATTTAAAAAATGGACAATTTACATTCTCTACCTAATAACATTCTTACAAGACTTTTTAAAGAGTTAAAAAAAAAATGACTATCAATAATATTTAAATTATATATGTAAGAATTATACTATGCATTTTAATGTGTATTTTTTAAGTATATCCATGCATATGCGTGGGGTTACAAGCTAATTATACACTTTTTTTAAACCATATATTTCTAAGATATGTAATGGTTTCTCATTATATATACTAGTGTGCAACCTCGTGCATATGCATAGGTACAATTAAAAATAATCACACTTTATATATATATATATATATATATATATATATGTATGTATGTATAATTTAGAATTTAGTTGATTTTAGATTCTTTGGTTTTTGCACTGAATAATTCACTTGCCACAAAAATTAAAAACTTAAAAGGACACTTGGTGAAATATTGAGCTACAATTGAAATCCAATTTAAAATCTAATTGGATTTAAACACTTCGATTTTTACACTCAATGATTTACTTGGCACAAAATTAAAATTAAATGGGACACGTTGCGCAAAATTAAGAATCCAATGAAAATTTAATTTGATTTTCTTTGAGCTTTGGCTATAAATATATATATATATATATATAATTTAGAATTTAATTGATTTTAGACTCTTTGGTTTTTTCACCCAATAATTCACTTGCCACAAAAATTAAAAACTTAGATGGATACATTATATATGGTGAAAAATTAGACTCCAATTGAAATCTAATTTAATATTTAATTGGATTTGGACTCTTCAACTTTTACACTCAATAATTCACTTGGCACAAAATTAATAATTAAATGGAACTCGTGACTCAAAATTGAGTATCCAATTGAAATTTAATTGGATTTCCTTTAAGCTCTAGCAATGCTAGCCATCAAGGAAACTCTCTAACTATTTGTAAGGTAGATAAACTCTACAGATACACTCCCTTCGTCACAATTTATTTGTCATGTTACAAAAATAAAACTTTTTAAGGGAATATTATTTATTATCTTGTCTGTTGTATAAAAAGGTACAAGTTTCTAGAACTACCCACATTAACTTAAACTATAGAAAAGAATGGAATTGACTTTTTAAATAAAGTGTAAGATAAAAATTTTGTTTATTAGTTTTAGAAAGATGATTTTATTTTGGGACATCTTAAAATGGAATAGAGGACTAACAAATTGGGACAAGGGGAGTATACCACTAAGGTTTATGCTTATAAGTTAGTGGGCAGAAATGGTAAATTACAAGTAAGATTTTAAAAATTAAGATAGAAATAGAAAATAAAATAACCTTAGAATAATATTTTAAAGTTCATTAAATTTTTTATTCTTCCTGAATTTTTTTTATAAACATCTAAATTTATATATATATAAATATATATATATATTTCGTAGTTTTTTTATTTCTATAATTTATTAATTATTGAATTTAGTTAGTTAGTGCGTGCATAAGCATATCTTATGTTTCTGTTTATGTTTTGTTCTTTATTACAAGTATTTATATCGTCTTTACGTGCACATACCTTTGACACTAACTTTTCATTTTAAACTAGAAGCAAAACAATCACCCATGTGACAATCATCTTGAGATTATTAGGCCATCTTCCATTTATATCAACATCAAAGTCATTGTTTATATATAGCAAAACTTCATGAATTATCTCTGCATCAAATTAGTAAAATAATTATATTTATCAACCCAATAATTATAATTTTCAAAAAAAAGGATGACAAATTAAGAAAGCCAAAGGAGATAATCCAAAATTAAGGTGACCAGTCATAATAATAATAATAATAATAATAATTATTATTATTATTATTATTATTATTATCTAAAATTAAGGTAAATACAAGTCGTCATGGTTACCTTCCAATTATATAGTATTAAATACATTGACTGAAAATTTTGTAGATTTTGGTGCTCACATGTATTTCTTATTTAAGACTAAAATAGAAATGCTCACTTTTTATTTTTATTTTTTTGTTGAGAATTAGCATTACCCATGTTAGTTACATTGAGAAGATTCAATGATAGAAAGTCTTTCGAAAATGTAATTTTATATGTTGAGAATTCCTCTGTTTCCTTAAAAAAGAGTGTACACGTACATTTTTTAACATCACATTCCATGCTAAAAGTAGTATTTTCAAGATAATGTCAATTGCAATGTTGTTCAAATTATTTTATTAGCTTTAATATCTTTATTTTATTTCAAATTTATTTAATGTTTTTTTTAGTTGAATATATATATATATATATATTATTTCAATCACAATTATAGAATTTTTCCTAGCTAAAACATTAGCCATTCACTAACATTTTTACTTATAAGTTGGTGGGGGGAAAACGATATAAATAAGTAGTATTTTAAGTCAAAGATAAAAATGCAAAATAAAATAACTTTATAGTTTCCTTTTAAAATGTATTAAATGTGTTCTTATTTGTAAATTTTTGTATATAAACATTTAAATTTATGTGGTTAAAGTATATTGTTACTCATTTAGTTGTTTTTTGTTTCTCTAAATTACTAATTGTTGATTTAGTTTGTTAGTTTGTGTATATGCATATGTTTATGGTTATGTTTATGTGTTGTTTATGTTTGGGTGTGTTTGTGGACTCTTGCTTTAGCTCTGAGTTCTATTCTAAACTACTAGCAAACCTGTTTGATGTGTGTATGTTTATGGTTATGTTTATGTGTTCTTTATGTTCGGGTGTGGTTGTGCACTCTTGCTTTAGCTTTGAGTTCTATTCTAAACTACTCGCAAACCAGTTTGATGTGTGGGTAACTCTCAACTCATTCAATACATTTTGAAATTTGTTCTTTTAAAGTTTTCATTATGGTTGGGTATGTGAATCTCTCCTTTAGTAAAATAAAAAAATATATAAATATATTGTTATATTTTCGAGTTTCTAGACACATAGTTGATTTTAGTTTAAGCATTTCCATATTTGATTCTTGAAAAATACACATCAACAAAGAGTGGGGAACCTCTAGTTGGTTTTTGTTTAGCAAAAATGAAACAAATTGTTTGATATTTTCACTATTAAATTGCACAAATGTGAAACTTATTCAAGAACATGTTCAATAATAATAGCAACCAAGCTATGATGTAGAAAAAAATATAATGATGAACTTATCATGTTGATCTTGCTTATGGATGAAACAATATTATTTAAAAATATTAAAAAAAACATTATTTTAAAAAAAAAAAAAAACATATTTCTTTAAGTTCATTATAATTCTCCAAGAATATGTAATGTGACAAAAAAGAAAAAGAAAAAAAGAGTAAGATATATGAATGTCACATTGTGATTAGAAAAAAAGAATTCTAGTCAATTTATATCATTCTCTAGGGTCTCATGCTTAAGTCTTAGTCTGTAAAAATGAATAAATAATGTCTTTAAGATTTTCAAACCATAAGGTGAGAGAAAATCTAATTAAATCTCAAATTGGAGTCTACTTTTATGCCATATGCCCTATATAATTTCTTTTTCTTTTTCTTTTTTTGTGTGCTAAACTGCCCTATATAATTTCTTAAATTTTCTTCAACTATTTACTTACATTACGAAAATCAAGGAGTCCAATTTAATTTTCATAATTTTTTGTGCTAAACGAGTTATTAAGTGATAAAACCATAGAATCAAAATTAATAAACCTCATTCTTAAAAAAAACCTTAAAAAAAATCACCATCAGTTATTTATTTTTCTTCTTCTTATTATTATACAAATTAGTATATAACCCGTGCATATGTGTTGTATAATTAAAAACAATCATAATTATATACATATATGGGTTTAAATTATACTTGACGTAAGAATTACACATTTTTTAAGTTATAAATGAGTTTTACTCTTTTTTTATTTATTTACTTTTTTTGGATATGCACATGAGTTTATTCTTTTTTTCTTTTTATTTTTGGTTTATTGGATTTTTGATGGTTTGTTATATTGACATTTCGAATTTTGAACAATATTAAAGCACCTAAAACAAAATACCAACTAGCCTAGTTTTTAGGGTTTGGATTTTTGAATTATAAATAAAAATCCCTTTGCTTTGCTCTGTTTTGTTTTCTCAGACTCAGAGTCGGAGAAAAAATCTCTCAACTAGCTGTTACTTTTTAGTTTTATCATTTGGGTTTATGCTAAAGAATCAAAATTATAAACGCTGACCAGCCACCGCCCTCAGCCCTCATAATAATATATACAGTGATCCCCTGTTTTACTTTTACTTGCTTCTCACGCTTTGCTTTGGTTTACATACCCACACCCAATTGTTCCCTCATTCTAATGCTCATTCAACAAAGCCTCTCTCTCTCTCTTTTTCAATCAAATTTCCTTTTTTTTTTTTTTTTTTTTTTTTTTTTCTCTATCTGTGGAAATGGAGAAAAAAGAAATTTTGCTCCGAATTCCGTTCATCTACTCTCAATCATCAAACTTTGCTTCTAATTCTAAACCCCAATCTCAATCCCATGCCCACATTCCAATTTTGAATCTCAAGAGGAAGAGGGATTATGGGTTTCTGCTAGATCTTCCTGCTAACGCTAAACCTCATTTGGATGTGGGTTCTGATATAGTGATCTTGATAAAAATCCAAAGCCCCACAAGATCAAACAACTTAAAATAATCGCACCCAAAAAGCCTTCTCACTCCTGCTCAGCCACACTCATGATTCATGATATGGAGGGTCATACTAATACTGTTGCTCGGTTCTCTTTTGACGCCTTGGTTGAGGTTGCATCCGTAGAAATATAGAAATTTGACAAGTTTGCAAGATTGATACAAGAGAAGGCTCTCAAGAAGCCAGTCTTTATCCAAGACAAGGTCAAGAGCATTTCTGTTCAAAATAGTCCAAGATTTGAAGTTGAGGATGATCAAGATTGGAGTTTGGAATTGGAAACCAAGAAACAGAGGGCAATGGTTGTGCAAGAAATGATTATGGGCTCTGCTTTTTCTATTCAAGATTGGGGTTTGGGTTTGGAGGCTAAGAAAAAGAAGCAGTGCTCGATGTAAATCAAGAAAGCGATTGTGGGTCCAAACCCACCACCCATCCTGCCTCCAGAGTACAAGGATGTGATCAATACATTGAACGAGCGTGATGAATTGCTGGTGATACAGAAAAAGCTATTCAAGATTGACATAACAAAGGGTAACAACCGGTTTTCAATCCCTTTGAGACAAATAGTGAGGAAGGATTTCTTGTCTGAGCAAGAGAAAGAGGAGCTTAGAGCACGACAAGAAATCCCAGCTAGACTCATCGATCCCAAGCTTCAAATTTGTATTGATATAGTTTTGATTCAGTGGGACATGCCTAAGGATACAGGAAATACCAGTTCAACTTATGCGCTGAGGACTGGTTGGAACAGTGTTCAGAAGTCGAATGATCTCTAGAAAGGTGATTTAGTGCAACTTTGGTCATTCCGAGTTGGCCAACAAGCTTGTGAAGATGCCTCTTCTTCTGCTACAAACAAAGGACAGCTCTATTTTGCCCTCGTGTTGCTTCAAGGAGATTTAAAAAAAAAAATTCATGAAGTTGTGATTGTTTTTTTTTTTTTTTCAAATTTTGTAGTGTACTTTTCTCGTAGATTTAAGTTAAGTATGTTAGTGCACGTACGTGGTCAACCTCCAATTGATAATCAACAGATATATAAATATATTTTAGTTCTCTTTGTTTGTTTTTATATCAAATTATTAGTTCGTTTAATTAAGCAATAGAGTAAATATTTATATTAATTATCAATAATTGTGTATTAATTATCTAAGATAAAGAGAATCGGGTAGCGGAATCGGGTGGAGGAACTTTTGACCCGCCGTCGACTGGCGAGGGAGTCGGATCGGAGCAGTCGAATTTGGCTAGAAAACGGTCGGTTTGGTCGAAACCGTCCACGGTGAAAAATCCTGCCAAAATAATTGATTTCAGGCGAAAATTCGCCAGATCCAGCAGAGATCTCACCGGATTTGGTGAGATCTCGCTAGATCCTGTGAGATTTCCACCAGATCTGGCTGAGATCTCACTAGATTCGATGATATCTCCTCAAATCCAACACAAAACTCATAAAAATCTAAAGTATTTTGACCAAAAACTCGTCGAAAAATTTTTGGTCCGTCGGATTTTGGTAAGGTTCCGATCAGGTCGGTTGAGGCGGGTTTTAGAGGAGAGAACCCACCAACTGACTTGTCGGAGTCGGTTTATGGGTTCTCTAACCCGCCGCCGACCTGCCGCAACTCTTGGGTCAGTCATGGGTGGGTCGGTTTCGGTTGGGTCTAGTCAATTGGGTCGGGTTCGAGTCTGGGTGGACACCCCTAATTAAAGGCATGCCCGTGAAAAGACAAAGAAATGGTGAAATTATGACGTAGAGAGTTATTTATAATGAGCTGAGAACGTAACGTAAGACATTGATTAAGCAGTCAAGAAACAACTTTTTCATGAATGAGTAGGTCAAAATGAGATTATTGAGAGTTTAACTTTGATGAGGAAGCTCTTTGAACATCAGAAATAGGATTCTCTCCATAATTCTTCTCCAAAGTTGCTTCTGGCTTTTTTCTTTTTCTTTTCTTTTTTTTTTTTTTGTGCAGCACAAGTTACAAAGTGACATTGTCAGGTTTACTCTCAACTGTCCTCTAGTGTTTGCGTAAGGATAACCTTGTTGAGATGAGCACCAGCCTTCAATTGGTGAACTACAGAAGCTTTTTTCTTTTATTTGATGCTGTCTAATGCTTTTCTGCTTGGCATGTTCATGGATTGTCGCTTTTGATAGCAGTTGAGCTGATTGAGTCTAAAACATGGCCAGCAATTGTGTAGGATTTTAAAAGAGAGATACTCATTGTCAGCCCTATCAAAAGTAGAATTTTTTTTTTAAAATCTTTAGAGGAAAAGAATCAATATCGTTTGGTTAATACTTGTCTGCATAACCCAGGCCATGTACTTGGACATTTTTCTGGTTGTATTCTCCTAGGACAATGCCTAACAGCATACATGGTGTATAATCAATAATGCCTTGCCATTGACAATTACAAGTGATAATTGTATCCAAAATAAAGTGCATTTTATCATTACATTCCAGTGCGGCAGTGCCTGTCCAATAAAGTTCAATATGCAAAGCTTGGTTTAGCCATAGATTTAGTGTCTCACATACAATACTAAATCTGCTGGAATGTTTCTTCGTTTTAAATTTAAGTAGCACAAGATTCACAATTCGGATTCATCAATTACAAGTTTGTCTCCAAGAGAAATCCTAGAGATCTATAGATAAAATTTGGATTACAGACAAGCAATACATACTGCAATAAAAAAATTAAACCATTCAAAATGTCTGACATGTCAAGTCTTCACTATCACCCCGTGAAAAAAATTAGGCCTCCTTATGAAAAAAGTGACAGATCAAAAGGCAATTTGAAGTAAGAGTTCAGATTATACTTTCTTGTTACAATTCGACATCGGGATCTTGTCACCTCCTGCCACAAATAAAAGTAGGCTGTTACCCATCAGAGGGCTCTAACATCATTCAAATCTCTGTTTACATTGCCTCCAGCTTCTCATTTAGACCTTGATACTCACTTCTTTGTTAATCGGGCATGGATATGTTGGCGGTTTCAATTTTTAAATTGTTTCATCCGTTTCAATGTTCATTCTGTGTTTCCAAGCTATAACGGATCAATTCCGATGAGATATCAACCCACGTGTCAGGAACACCAGGTAAGCATCAGTGCATGCAGTCCTGACCCCATATTGCCACTGCATCCTTCTTTCCCAACCAAATTGCCGGGTGTGCTTCTGCTCTGAACTCACTCAAATGTGTCAGGTCAAGCCGTTGAATCTCCTTGCCTCCCAAAACTTCTTCAATCATTGTTTTTGGGACATGTGGCGCAAAATTGATAATCCAATTAAAATTTAATAGAATTTTCTTTGAGTTTGGCTATATATATATATTAGTCGCTAACCCGTGCGATGCATGGGAAAGTTTTGCAAAATATATATATTATATTATGATACATATTTAAATTATATGCAATTACAATAATCTCATTTCTCATGTTCAAACCCATGCAATAATAAAAACACTAAATAAGAAATGTTGTATTAAAAAAAATGACAAAAACCACAAAACCAAAACCAAAAATACAAACTCACTTTTAAGGAAGTCAACTCTTTGAAGAACTGGAACAATTAGGACATGTGGCGTATGAAAGAAAATTTCACTTGTCAAACTATTGAATTCCATTAAGCAAAAACATATTAAGCAAAGAAGTTAACACTACCCAAACCCAAGATCCAAACCCACTTTTGAGATCTTAATTGGGCAGTGAAGACCCTTTCCGCATTTGATGTTACAAAGATTGCATCTTAATTTATTGAGAGCCATGAGGTTTTTGTTTATGTGCACAAATAATAAATTATCTTCTCATAATTATATTAATGTTACAAAGATTGCATCTTAATTCATTAACTATGATGTTTTTGTTTATGTGCACAAATACTAAATTTATCTTCTCATAATTATATGATTGTGTTTGTTTCTTTGCTTCATGCGTTTTTGCTTAATGGAATTTATAGTCATGAAATTAATTGAAAACTCAAAAACCTTAGTATGTAGGATCTGTCTGGGATCTGCTTATTTTGCTGAAACTGAAAACTTTTTGCTGAAAGTGCTATAAATAAAGGTAAAAATTGGCTGAAATAGTACAGTAAAACCCATGAATAATACAAAAAAGTGCAATGGGGCCTATGAATAGTAAGAAAAATAAGCTGAATAGTAAAATAAGTTGACAATAATAAGTGTTGCCAAACGCACACGTAGTAAACATACCCACAAAGTGAGCCTTATATCAAAACTAAAAACCTATACTTGAAATCGACCTCAATTTTGGACCCCTAAATTTACCAATAAATAAAGAAGGAAAAAAAAAATGTAATGCAAGAATAAATGAATGATATAAGAATTTATATCATTTTAATAATTTTAGTGTACTTCCAAATACATGTGACCAAATGTAATTCACCTTATTCGCCCCTAATGAAAATAAAAGTAGAGAAGTGTTGCAGTTTCTTTTTAGTTGACTGTAAATTCTAGGTATTTCTAATTTAGAAAGGTATATGTTTTAAACAATGCTTATCTAGAATTCATGGTAAATGCTAAATGGCCTACTATTAAAAACAACATCTTCCTCTTTGCCTTAATCAAAACTGAAATTTTAATTTGAAACCAAAGCTTGTCAATAAAAGAACTACAACTACAAAGAATTAATGTTTTCAAGCAAATCTGTCAATCACACTTTATATGATCTACCTTTTAAATTTCTTTTTCCCTTCTAATAATACCATGACCAACTCTCACATGTTGTAGAAAGCTAATCAATTAATTGTTAACATGCACCAACTATTAGAACAATTAGTCCAATCATAACACAACCAAATATCGAAAAATGGTATCTAAAGTTTATTGTAAAAACAATTAGAAAGACACAATCATTATCAATTAGTCAAGTTCCACAGCCATGTATATGTGGTCATGTGTTGATAATGGATCATTAGTATGAAGGAAATTGCATTTTAAATTATAATCAGCCATGAATGAGTGAGTTCTACAACAATGTTAAAATATATTTTGTTTTTTGCGACTTATGAAGTGCAATTCATGAACTTAAGGTTTTGACCTTTACAATGAGTTAGATCAAGACAACCCCATGCACTGTCTTCAAGAAATGGACCAACACCCAAAATCGCATTCTACAGCCATGTATACTGTAGTTTACATCTAGTAACCCCATATCCACCATTTCTTTATGTTCTCTGTGGGAGGACACAATCAAATAAGAAGTAATAGAAAAGATTTTTCCCAATTATAAAAGAAAAGCCACTTATTAAATTATACTTCTTGACAGGACAAAGCCACCCAAAGCAAACAACATGACCAGTGCAAATGACCCAAATGTGTTGGCAAGAATCAGGTCCCCCTACCAATTGCCCCAATAAAGCGAAATAATGCAGAAGCCATCTGGTTAAGAAGTAAAAGCAGAAGGTACTGCCTAAAAAACCTGCAATATGAACATGAGAAAATATATAATTTGAAATAGAAAAAGAAAAAGTGAAACATATCTTTGTATGTTGACAAAAAAGTAGCATGACTTTATTTATTTATTCTATATTTTACTTTCCAGCACTTGGATCAAAGCCAATGACATCGTAAGTGATGAATATGCATATAGCTACTTCTACAAACGTGATTGGAATCTTGATGATCCATGCAGGGAGTGAATATGCCCATGGAAGATAGAATAGGAGCTTCCTTTGCTTGAAGAAAACAGGAAGCTTTGCAACAGTCATGGATATCAGTTACTGAATTTCGGTGCATATCAGTCTGTAGGAAAGTTGTCTTAACAATCATTGCCATTATTGTAAGCTAAAAGAAGAAAACAAAAGAAAAAGTTTATATTACTCATATTTGGGTATAATGAAATTTGATATAGAAAAGAAAGTTTAAAAAAATACTATATAGCTCATCTTACTTGAATGAACTTGAAGATGTAGACAAACGAATTCCTATTCATGAGCAAGAATTCTCTTGACAAGCAAGCTTTCAGCAACTCTGCCTTTTTGACACCATACTTTCTTGTTGTCAAAGTAGCTGGATGGCTTTTAGCCTTGTCAAACTGAGTTGCAAGTTCATCTCCGAGTTTCCGTCCCACATGGAAAGATTGGAATGCCTCAGCAAATTCCTTGACTGTTACAAAATTGTAGGGCTCGTCTTTTTGTGCCCAGTACTGCTCCTAATCTTTCCTTGAAGTCACCTATAAATTGGTTATACATGAATCCAAATATGAGATTCTACTTGTAATGCTTACCTCTGTAGAAGATAATAATACTATTAGCATATATGAGACCAAAAAAAAAACCTTTATTCAAACTCACTTCTTGCAGGAAGTCTGCCATCCCTTTCCTCTCAGGACATTTAAAGCCCATTGATTCAAAAAATTCAAACACTTGTTCACGAGAACCCTGGTATACAATCTGGCCATTAGAGATGAGAATAATGTCATCGAAAAGATTATGTCTCTGGTGTTGGCTGGAGGAGGGAGATGACAGCAGTTCCATTGAAAATGTGAACATATTACTTGATTGAATTCACAATCTGAAAAGTTGTTGAGCTATCCAAACCAGTAGATATTTCATCCATGAATAACACTTTAGATGGTCCAACCAACATCTAACCTGTATATATGAACTACAAATTTGACTTTACCAGTTGTAACTCGTTTCCTTTGCCCTCCAAATATTCCCCTTAACATTTGATTCCCAACTAAGGTATCTGCATAGACGTCCAATCCCAAAACCTGAAAACAATGTGGAAAATGAATAAAAGTGAACTATAATGATAATTTCTAAACAATTTCATAATCAATTCAACAATTTGCTATTATTACCTTTAGAATGTAATCTGTCACCACATTCACCTCCCGCCGTTCTGTTGCCACTGCCTAGATTAGCTGAAACAAATAAATAGAATGACATATAATGACAATACATATTTTAAGGAAGCTGTGAAAACCAGGTTAGAAAAGATTGGTTTTGCATAAATCCCAAAAGCAACAAAACTGCTGCAAACCAACTAAGCCAAGAAATCGATTACAACGAAAACCTTATACACAAAAACTCAACGCCTTTGATCAATAGGATTTTGTGAATCCAACAAAAGGCAAAAGTATTAAAGCATTAAGATTTTCTTTTCCATAAATTCTAAAACATTTTTCTTTTTCATAAATTCTAAAGCATTAAGAAATTGAATTGGGTAAATTGCCTCTTCATATAGACAATAAATTCAAGTGCATGATCACATTTCTAAAAGTACTCCTCATGCCTCAAAACATTAAAAATGAAAACTTATGTTAGATTCGATCTAGCAGTCCCCATTGAAGTCCAAAAATATTAAAGCTCAAAGTTAGCAGCAAAATTGCTTACATACCTGCTATGGAAATCCACAATGGGATGTAGATGCCTAAGTTTGATGTAATTATCTTGAATAGGTAAAAATTGCATAAAATAAGTTAACAATTGCAATTATTCAGATTGAAATTTGACTGTAATTGTTCAGAAATCTTAACAGCCTAAGAGGATTTAATCATGTGCCAAAAGGGAAACCATGGGTTCTAACCACAGGCAACTTTACTTTGATTATCTCAATTGTAGTGTTTTTTTTTTTTCATATCCTAGAAATTTTTAAGAACACTGGTTAAGTTTTTCATATAACTTTAACCCATCATGAGATCAAAACTCTAACAATGCATTCAAATGAAGAGGCACAAAGCCAAAGTGTTCTAATCTGATTTAAAGAACCAAAAACAACAAATTTAAAGGTCTGTTCAAAACCATAAAAGAGCCGACAATAACAAAAGCAAATCTTGAAACAGAGTCCATTACATAACCAAAAAACCAAAAATTGAACACATAATAGAACTAACAACACAAATATACATCAAAATTAAATCTCACATCAAACATTCACATTTTAAATTGCTACCCTACCCATTTACGAATTATTTTATTAAAACAATTATAGTATATATTTAACTTGATGCACTAACTCTAAAAACTTAATATAATCTCTTACTTCGGTATAAAAAATTCAGCCATTGAAATATTTTAGTTGACTAAAAACAAAGAAATTGTATTTGTAAGGAACCCATTATTGTGTAGGAGAAGATGAAGAGTTTACTGCGATGCAACACCGTTTCAATCTCTTCTACGAAAACAAATAATCCTAAAAAAATTATGTTATGTCTAGAATTGGTTTAATCTTCTTCTTTATCTTATGTTTTGTCTAGAATTAGTTTTTGAATATTTGGGTTAATCTCCATATTTATAACCAAATTATTCATTTCCGTAAAAATTTGATTTGAAATAGCTATAGTATAAATACTCATATTTTTAACAACATGATTGGGGGGGGGGGGGGGGAGTATAATGAGAAGATTAGATATCAAATTCCAAAGGAATATCATCAAACATAATTCATGTAACACCAAAAGAACATGAAATTTTAGATTTAAAAAAAATTTATAAGAAAATTTTCTATTATAACCAAATTAATAAATTCCATTAAAAATTTAACTTTTTTACAACCATGGTATAGCTACTCAGATATCACAACATGAGGATGGAAAAAAAAAAAAGTTGTATGAAAAGATCTCATATCAAATTTAAAAGGAATTTCATTAAACATGTGTCATGCAACACCAAAAGAAGACCTAAAAAATAAGTTAATTCAAAGCAACCCAAAAAGATGATTCAAGGAAAAACACTTACCGTTTCATCCTTTCAAGCAATCTAGTTCCCAACGGATAGACCTATGAGTACAGTATGTTGACCAACAACTTTGATGACCCTGAAACTGAAATTTTGCATTTTGATTGAACAATGAGAAAAACGGTATGAGACCACGATAAAAAATTAAATTAAAAAAAAATTCATCAAATATTAGAGAGTGAAACCATCACTTTAGAACCAAATACAGTCCTAAACAATAAAAAAATAAATATATGAGACGAATATTATCTGAAAATAAAACTGAGTTAAAACACAGTAAAAACAAATTGTTCAAACTCAAAACTAATGATGATAGCTCTACAATGCAACATAGAAGTATCTATGGCACTTATGAATGTCATATTTCACAAACGATATGCCACGATCTCACACAGCATTAATCTGTTCCTTCTAATATTCCTAATTCTTATGAGTAGTTTGTCTCCATTTGATAATATTTTATTTCATAATGCTGTAATTTTCTTCCACTTATAGTTCTCACTGTTTTAAATATCGTAAATTATTCCATGTTTTCAAATTATACCTGTTACATTAGCCACTCCATGAGTCCATGATCCACAACTCTTACTACGTCACCTTTGCCTTGCTCTCCCTTATTCATTGTCAAAAAAATGTTCCCCTATATCAATATTCATAAACCAAAAAAAAAAAAAAAAATCAATTTGAAGTTTAAATAACATCCCAAAGCATTAATTGTTAACACATGAAACAAATCAAACAAAACACACCAACAAATTTATTTGAATTTTCTCAAAAACGACCCTAGAAACCCAATCTTTACTGCCAATCTCTTCAATCAACAATAATTCCCACAATCACAATTCAAATAAGAAATACATGCCCAATTAGACAACCATTGGTTTCTGCTTAGAGAATTTTGTAGGGGGATTTTTGGAACTATGACAAATCAATCAGAAGGGCAAAAACTTAGTACCTGATCCTGAAAGACAAAAAGAAGACTGCTCAACAGGTTTTCTGAATCGCAAGGTAACAGGGTGGTGAGACCGTTCTCTCATCTTCCTCCTCCTCCTTCTTCTTCTTCTTCTTCTACTCCTTCTCTAGAGGATGATTGATACAGTTTTCTGAATTGGCTGGGGCCTAGCCTTCGTCTATTTAGGTTTTTATCATGTCTTAACGATAGTACCCTCAGATTTCTCATTCTTTCCCGGGATCCAAAACCCTTTTTTCCCTTCTCTTTTCCCTCAATTTCTCACCAAACAAATACAATCATAAGAAAATTGCAAAATAAAAATAAAAAGTTTTGGACTTACGGTGAACCTTTGAACTTGGTTTGGAACTTTGCTGGTCAAAAATTGTGAAGTCTTGCTTTGAGTGCTTTTGCAAATAGGACAAAATTTATATGGAGGGAAGTACAGAGAAAGGGTGAGAGAGAGAGGAAAGAAGAGCGAATAGAGAGATAGAAAAAGTGTTTGTTTTTTTTTTTGGAAGAAAATTGATACTTGCAAAATTTATAACTACCCATGTAAGACTCCTTTATATATACGACGGTTTGGTTTTTTAAATAAACCGAATTAAGCCACCAACTTTAACAAAAATTGTAGTTAAATGGTTCGGTTAATTCAATAAAAGACATAACTTCTCAATTTTTTTTTTAAATGGTAGTGTTCATTGATTGAAAAGGTGTTTATTGAAACATGAAAAGATACAACTGTTTGGTATTTTTAAATGTGAATGTGTCATGAATTTTTATAGCCATATGGTGTAATGAGAAGTGGTCAACAAAGAGTCAAACGTTTCAACTATTAGTTTGACTGAAAAGGTGTTTCTTGAAAACTGAAAAGATACAACTGTTCGGTATTTTTAAATGTGAATGTGTCGTGAATTTATGTAGTCATGTGGCGCAATGAGGAGTGGTCAACAAAAAGTCAAACGTTTTGACTATTAGTTATTATATAGATATATAGATATAATATAGATATAGATATAGACTAGTCGCTAATCTGTGCAATAAATGGGATAATTTGTTCAAAATAAAGGTTTATATACATATGAAACAAAAATCATGTTGTTACTGCAAAACATTCGAGTCACTATAACAAATGTAAGCAAAATTGTACATCCAAAAGAATATACAAAACTATATATTGCATAATTTGCAGCAAAACATACAAACTGCAAAAACAAATATAGAGAATGTTTGACCATGGCATAGAAATAAGGAACCAAGCCAACAAAAACTAAGGCATAAACTGCTAAAAAAAAAAAACATTTATGCACAAAGTGTTCATTCTAATTAGATTCCACAGCCTTAGGATGCTATCTTTAGAAGCAGCGGCCACAATAATACCTTCAACACCTACATATAGATAACAACTTTAACATTGATAGTGCAAGGAAGTAGAGTCAATGAAACCTTGACCATTAGAAAGAAACAAATATTGGTGAACAAAGAATAGATGAAAAAAAAAAACTTTAGAAACTAAGTAGGATAAAAAATGTATAAAAATTATTACTAAATTGCTTCAGACATACAAAGTTCTTAAACAATTCAAGCCATAGAGGTCCCAAATTCAAGTGCAACGGTTACTTTTGGCATTTCTGGGAAGTAGGAAGCACTTTAGATTATCAATCATTGTACCTTATTCCTTTTGGGTTGATGACACCAACAAAATCAACAACATCACTGACAAAATTTTGGTAAGTAAGAAGAAATTTAGGTTATCAATATTTTGCATATTCAAACTTCCTAATAATGGGAAAGAAATACCATTTCTTTATCTCAGATTTAGGCCTCTTATAAACTTCATTTTCCTCTTTTTGTAACAAAGACAACACCACCTTAACAAAAACAGTTCCCATGAATCAAAATTCCTAAGCAAATCTAAATATCCCCATAAAGTAATCTCCAAAAGGAATATAAGCAAAGCACTTACCAATAGGACTGCTATATTAATAGGAAATATTTTCTTCAAAGCGAAAGCTAATATAAAAAAAATTTAGTGAAACTTAAACTTCAAAATAACTTTCAGTAAGGATGGAAATTTTTCTATCATATTTTTACCTTGTACTCCCTAAGTGCTGGAAAGTTTGATTTATGCATTTTTACAAACACTAAGCAGATAACCTAATTCTTCAACTTGTAGTACAACTTTAAACAATGAATAATTCTTCAATTTTCAATTCCAAATTCATTCAAAACCCAATACCAAAAAAATAATTAATCTCCACAAAGTTCCACACAATACTCCAAATCATTACACCAGTATATCTCAATCCCAGTAAAAGAAAACACAAATGATATAAATAGTTGCCAAGTGTTTACCATCTAACCACTCTAAATTATCACACACACAATGAAGTATATAGGAAATTTCCGATACCAAGAGCAACAAAATCAAATAGAAAGTAAAAAAAATACAAAAAGGACACTCACAATGTGGTTCATGTAGGCGTGAGAGATGCAAAGGAAGTCTTGCTGTATAGCCTACTAGGGACAACAGCCAATATCAAAAGCCAAATTGAGAGTATGCAAACTTATGCTAGTTTTGTGGCCTGTGATTAATAGATCCTTCACTGGTAGTCAAATAAAGCATAGATCATGACCCATCTACGTGTGGGTTTAAGGTTGTTTGGGTGGTCAGGTTTTCTGCGTGCAGGTTTAAGGTTTCAATTTGGGTTTTTTGAAGGAGAAAAGAGATCGCGTAGCCAAGTTTTCAAACCTCAAACTTTAGGGTGTAAATGATGTTGAAAATTGTGGAGCTTTTTTTTTTATGTTGAAAATTGTGGAGCTAGTAAAGTTGATTTGGCAACATATTATGAAGTCAACGAAAATTCGGAGGTTTTGGTTTTTTTTTTTTTTTGTTAGTGGTCTTATTTTATTTTGTAGGAAAAAAAAAAAACTGTGTTTTTTGTTTTATATATATAATTTTTATTTAGTGGTCTTATTTTGTTGGAAAAAAAACTGTGTTTTTTAATTTATATATATAATTTTTATTTTGAAAATCTAATTTATAAGTGAATAAATCAATTTGAAAATTAATAGGAGAGTGATCCTATCTTTTAGGTAATGTTTTAGTGGGAGTTAAAGTTGTATTTTTATCAGATTGTCCTTTAGTTTTGTCTCTATTTAAACATAGGGATGTAGGGGCATTTTTGAACTAAAAAATGAGGAACCCAAACAAGGGAAGCCCCTTAAATAATAGTATAGATATAGATGTTATGCTCTCCCATTTTATTTGGTTACAATTATGGTGACCCACTTTTGGTATAATGTTTCATACGGTCCAAGCAAAGAATCATTCAAGACACATTCCAAGCAAAGTTGTATAAAAACATACAATTTAAGTGCTAAGTTCCAATCAAAAGCATAAATGTAAAAAGATGTTCTTAAATACTATCTTTTATCTCAAACTTAATCCAAATTTTTGCTAAAGGGAATGAAAAACACTAAAAGCAACAAAAAAAAAAAAAAAAAAAAAAAGTCATGTGTTGTATGCCTATATGTATTATAACTACAGGTAATCAATGGTGCTGCCTCTTCCTTGATTGGTAGCTAGAAGTCACCTTCAAGTCCTCCTCACCACCATCATCATCATCATCACCACCGCCTAGATAGGCCACTCCTCTAAGACTGTATAGCTCCCTCGAGTAGTTGGTCACCTCCAACTTGAGATTTCCGGCCAACCACACCAAATCCTCATACTCTTGGATAGTAGGCTGCAATTCAAAGAAAGAAGGGTTAGTGACTGAAACAAAAATAGAAATTTGGCAAAAAGAGAAAGGACAAAGGGAAGAGAGAACTCACCGCTCGAGTGTTGGGAGGGAAATGATAGCCCATGACATTAGGGTTACGAGGCACGACACGCTCCCGAGCGAAGCCATCTGGGCCATAAGCATAAACCGTCCAAGGAAGATATGGAAGATCAATGGGCTCGCCGGCAGGATGTCCCCCTTGTTACAATTTCCAACATTAAAAGTCATGACAAATCAAAAAGAAAAAAGAGAAGGAAAAAAGATTGAGCATATTCTTGTACAGTAAAGGAAGGCATGAGGCAAGTGATGTTGAACTCCTTATAGTCCTACCTTTCAAGAAGCCGTTCAGCATAGGAAACGCCACTACCCCACGAGTTGTATTCAGCATCAGTCATGGAGTGTGGGGCAAGCATGAACTCAAGAGGGTCCATCGAAATATGTGGGTCATCCCTATAAACCAACTGGCACCTTACCCTTTCTGCCAAATAAAGCGCCCTCAAGCCCGCTCCTTCAAAGGGTCGAGTAATCTTCAAAGCAATGAGAGTGGTGAGCTAGCCATATGGACACACTCCTCTGTGGTCCTCTATGGGAGGAACATGTAATTCGACACCAAGTTAAAGTAGCGGATGGTCTCAGTGGAGTACTTCCTCCCCAACATGTCAAGGCCCAGCAAGATGCCCGAGACACCGTCCAAACTGCTAATAGCCCCTTCAAAGCTAAGGCCTATCATGTGGTAAAAGCATGGTTTTGAAATTTAGACCGGACCGTACGGTCCGACCCGGTTAACCGTGAATCGTTCATCAAGATAGTTTATTAAACTCCAAAAACCGTTCTATGTAAAAAAAATCAGTGAACCATGTGAACCGCAGTTGAATCATCTAGTTTTGCAAACCGTGGATGGTTCTTGCGGTTCAGGATAGAATTGAAAATAAAATTTAAAAAAAAAAAAAAAAAAAAAAGAAAGAAGAAGGTTTTATGGCACCCACCTTATCACCATTGTTAAGATAACCAACCTCCAAGAAAAATAAATCAGTACAAAAAATTAAAGAAAATAGCAGTATAAGATCTAACTAAATCTCCGATAATCTGCCTCCACAAGTCGCCAGATGTGAGTCAAAGCTTCCACCTTTGTCGTCCGTTGCAACTTCCAGTCAAAGATTTGATCTCTCCAAACCAGTGGTAGTCACTGCAATGCCTCTAAAACTCTTTCTCTCTTTTTCCCTTCCTCTCATTGTTTTGTTTTGTGTTCTTATTTTTTCTAAGACCTCTCTGTTTTGTTTGATAAAGCTGTAGTACATAGCTTAGTAAAACACACCTTGACTTTCTCGCCCATCGTATACCACAAACATCAGATCACATAAGTATTGATTTATTTATTTATTCAATTCTTTTGGATGAGATTAATATAGCACTACTATCACAGTAGCTTAAGCTTCATCAACTGTCCTCTTTAATATTTTAATAATATTTTATATTAGATTTAAAATTGATAACAATGGTTTACTATTTGGTTTGGTTAGTGATTTAAGTAAATCAACTACGTTTTTTTATATCAGCAAATCAACCTTGACATTGTTATGCATTTAATTATATATTTGTTTATTTATTATGTTTGCTTTGAATTAATTATTATTATTATTATTTTTTTTTATCTTATGAAAGTTATGATATAAAAAATACATTTGAAATATAGATTTTTATATTTATTTAGGGATTATTTTATTCAAATTTTGTATTTATATTAATTTAATATATTTAAAATAATTATTAAATTAATTATGATGTCATCACGGTTCGACTTCGGTTCAACCTCAGTTCAACTTCAAAAACTTTAAACCTCTCCTTTTTACGGTTCAATGAATGGTCCCGGTTTCAAAACCATGGGTAAAAGTCATAGGGAGTCACCATTTTTTTTATATAATTTTTATTTATAAGTGGTCAGAATGAACTCAAGGCTTCAAAGATCAAGTTGTTAGTAAAAAATAATAATAATAATAATAATTGAACTATATTTTTAGAAACTTGAGTTCCAATTGGGTAAAAAATTTTGAGAACACCACATCAATCACTACCAGCTCAGCCAATGTGGCCTATAACTTGATTTTATAGAAATTTAGAAGCACTAAGAGCTCAATTTTACAAAAATCGAGTTTTTTTTTTATGAATAAAAAATGGGTAGGGGGGGCAACCAACGTGGTAATCCTACCTGGCGTTACCATAGTAACACCTTACCCGCTAGGTCTGGGACCCTGCTGGGGTGTAGGGGACCACGGTGAGTCATAGTTTCCCAGCCCCATAAGGGACACTAGTGAACCTTGAGCTGTTGAGGGAGGTAACCCAAGTGAGTCCATATTCGGACTCGAACCTTAGACTTAACACTCAACGCATCTTGTACGTCACCCAAGACCATTAGACCACACCCCTTGGTGGTTTTACAAAAATCTAGTTGTAAAAGAGGGCTACCACCCTAAATATTTTGAAAATGGGATTGTTTGGCTATAAAAATCACCAACAAAGATCAAACAACCAAAAACACTGTAGTCCCCATCAAGCCATTATGACTAGGATGTGAGTGTGTAGGACTCTCACAATTTTTGGTTGATTTTATACTTTTGGGGTGTACATTATATTCATTTATAAATGAAAACTTTTTATTCATATAACTATTTAGGATTATAGGAAATTATACTAATTTTATGTGGTATCAGTTTGGTTATAGCACCCACTAAAAAATTAATATGACTACATATATTGAAAATCTAATTGTTAGATTACATGTTCTTTATGTTTTTAGCACACATGTTAAATTTCATACCAATAAGATGTTATTTATTATGCATAAATTTAGACTACAAAAAATTAAAATTTAAATATTTGATTGATGACATATCTATTAATCTTTAATCTTTTGAAAATTTTGCAAGTATGGAGAATATAAGAAAAAGATGTAATCCAATTGTACATTTGTCAAAATTCGCATCTAATAAAAAAATATTGAGTGAAGTTGTAGCCAAAATTTTATTGTTTTATGTGTGTACAAAACATCAAAAAATATTTTGTTGCTATTTCAAAGTTGCAAACAGACACAGGAAAATATATCAATTTTTTAGAAAACTTTTTTTCTAATAACAAACCGAGAGTAAAGTTGTTCCATATCAAGAACCTTGTGGCTCAATGACACTAATTGATCTCTCCCATCAAGTGAATTTGGATTTGAATTCTTCCTCCTCCAGATGTTGTAGGGAATAAAAAAAGGGGTCTACCCTATTAAAAACTGAAAGGTATATGAGTGATTTTCTTGACACATCAAGAAAATAATGGCGCATCACCATATGAAACATCTACAATAATGGCATGCTTCATGAGAAAACGTTGGACATTGTCAGAAAACGCCGTGGCTTGCAAAACTTATTTAGGATCAAAATGTCATTTAAATTCCATACTATATGTAGAAATGATACATATCATGCAGTAGATTTGAAATTAAATGCACCTGCCATTTATGCAGTTCTTCAACCTTAAAATAATAAATGTACTTGCATATAAATATTGGGAGAAGAAGCTCCACCAATTCAGTGTAAGCAAAATCCATATAGATCACAGTTCCAAGTGAAGCAAAACTAAAACGATATGCAGAAGGTTTCACACCAGATGGTCTTTTTGGTCGTCCTCTTGATCATTGTGTCATGTTAGCCGCTCTCTTTCTCTCTGCGCAATGAATTTGAACCATTTGAGTTACAATAATAATAATGGTGTCAAACATACTAATATATACAGCAACACTCTTTAATTTAGTTTACATATATAAAATGATACCTCATTCTTTTTTTCTTTTGATGAGTATAATTTACTGGGAAAGAGTTAGTTTGTAATAAAATTAGATAAGTTGGACGTTTACTAAATAGAAAAAAAAAAAAATGTTGGTTGCAGATGGGCCGATGGGCGGTGAAGGTGTTAGAATTATGGGCCCTCAAAAACAATACTATGCATTTTTATTTGATAATAAAATTTTATTTTCACATTCATAATTTTTGTAAGTATATTTCATTGTTTAAATGTGGCATGTGATGTCACCTCTGTAGAAAAATCATGTTAATGGTTAAGGAACCAAAAACAGAGAGTAATGATTTTTCATAGATTATTAAATTGTTCTAGGTTGTGGATATTAATTGAATATTACCACTGAAACCTACACTTGTTGTGCTGCTATATGATATGATGATTTACTCCATCATTGAGCTAGTGACTTTGAGCAGACAAGTGGGTGTAATGTAACAAGTACATACACTGAATTGGATTTGATCAAGGACACCTTATGGAGTGATCACTATTAATTAAAAGGTTGTTCTATCACAATTTTTCTATTGTCCTCAAACATGAGGGGTTTGTGTATATTTATTTATTATGCACATAACTTTGACAATGTCAACTAGTGATGCCAATTTTAAAAGCTATATACAGACACGTTGGGTTATGTGTGTAATAAGTAAAATATATAAATGCTCAATAATGAATTTACCAGTCTCTAAAGAAGATAGTATATTCAGTTGATTTTCATATTGAAGTTGGACTCAAAACAAAACCGGCCGGTGACATTTTTCAAAAATGTTTTTCATATATATAATATTGTATATATATATTTTAAGAGTTTTTTAAAGATATTTTGGAGTCCAATAGAAATTATGAAATCAAGAAATTAAGGCATAAGCTAGGGACATGACAGTGATATTAATCTAGTCCTAGTGGCTTGTGGGAATATAGTATGGTGGAAGGACATAGATATAAAATTGTAAGTAATGGAACCTCATTTGTAATTCTCTAATCTTCAAGGGTCAATTGCAATGTGTTGATGGACATTATTGCAATTTGTAGAAGTTCAAATATTTTCTTGATATGGTTGAGAAAATTAAGGAATAATTTTGAAAGAGTTTCAAGATAAGTCAATAACGTTCAAAAAAGTTATTGATGAATCCTACAACTGAAGCTAAGGATTCCTAAGGATCCTACGTCCAATCTCTCTCTTGGGTTTTAGAAGTCTTAAATAAAAATAAGATTTTAAAATATCATATCAGTGGTTGGCCATTAGAACTACTGAGTAATACTGGAGTCTTCTGAAAACCCAAAAAGAAATAGAGAGAGAGACGTGAATACCTTAGGAGGCAACACACTTGGATTGCTAAGAGAGATACGCAATTTTGTTCTATTTAAAATCTATGGTTGTGTGGGACAACGATCTTTAAATGAAAATATAAATATTGTTTTATATTACTTCCGCAAAAACTATCAGAAGGAAGGGCAACAGTTGATTACATTGTAGGAGCCTGCCCTAATGGAGTTTCGGACTGCTACAAGGCTTGTCCACAATGCATGCAATGCAGTTGTGTTAAGGTTTTGTGCTTATGCCCATTCGCTTTCGCACACAACACAGGCTAAGGCTATCACTGACTGGACAATTGAATTACTAGCAGCCTAGCACATGTTTTGTTTTGGTGTCACAATCACAAATAGCAAATATACTGAATAAAGAATGTCTTATTATTATTACCCAACAAGAATATTACTGATGAAGCATGTGTTGTTAATCATAGTTAATTAGGATTTTTTGAATTTGAATATGATTTTTGTTTAAATAGATGAAGTATGTTTAATCTCGTCAAATCCAAAAATACAAAAATATGTGTTGGATGAGGATTTATTTAATTACTTATTATGCAGTATTTTGATTTATCGTGTACAAGGAGATATAAACTTAAAAAATCTTTGTACAGGCCTAAAAAACTACTTGATCACAAGCTACTTGATCTTTGTGCTCTGAGTAAATTCTCTGGTTTGTTTGTCTCATTCGTGGTGTCCTTTTATGTTGATTAACACTTTATTTATACTTAATTAATGCCTTGATGGTTATTATGCTTTGGCGTATTTCTAGGCCAATCATTTGTTTGTGCCACCGAAACTTAATTTAATAGTAACGATCGATTTGGCGGTTTTTTGTCTATTTCAAATTCAATAAGTACTTTCTTTTTTACTTTACCAATTTCCATTGCCGCTTGTTTCATTGCATCTTGTTCTTACTCTGAAAGTTTGCAACTAATCTCAATTTCCTTTGTTCTTCAATGGCACGCTCCAAGACTTTCTCTCGCCAACTTTCTTCTTCTTCTAATCATCTATTAGAAAATTTTGTGAGGGTCTCATTGCTAATCATAAACTTGACCAAGACATTCTCTTGCCGGCGAAATTTGCCAAATAGCACAATTTTAGCAAAATTTAGGAGAAACGCATCCTAACAAAGTTATTTAGTTATATAGCACATTTTTGGAACTCAAGTTCGAGTTCCAACTCAAACTCGAGTTTGAAGAAGTATGGACTCCACGTGAGCTGCTAGGAACTCAAGTTCCAAAAATGTGTTATATGACTAAATAACTTTGTCGGGGTGCTTTTTTCTTAAATTTTGCTTAAATTGTGCTATTTGGCCTTCTCTATTTCGGTAGCAATCCTGCTAAACCCTTGAGTGATGCCTCTTATATTTTGTCTCGTTCTTTGACTCTAGGTCTCGTGATGAAACAAGGAGTTTGGAATGACACAATCATGATACCTAAGAAGCAAAACTCCGTCAAGGGAATCCTCTGTCATCTTATCTGTTTCTTCTATGTGAAGATGGTTTTTCTTCATTTATTAATAAGGCTGTAAGAAGTCACACTATAAGTGGACTTTCAATTTGTAGAGGCTGCCTATGATATCACACCTCTTTTTTGCGAATGACAGTCTGCTTTTTTGCAAAGTTAGCAGTCAAGAATGCCAGCATCTAATTGAAATTCTTCATTTGTATAAGGCTGCTTCGGGTCAAAAAATCAATACAGACAAATCATCGATGTTCTTTAGTGCCAATACCCCTGAAGAGAAGAAAATTGAGACTCTGGATTTTCTTGGGCCGATGCAGGATTCTCGCCATAGTAAGTATCTCGGTCTTCCTTCAATCATTGGCAAATCTAAGATTGAAGTGTTTACGGAGATCAAAGAAAGTGTGGGAAGGAAACTGTCTGGATGGAAGGAAAAAATTCTTTCTATTGGTGGTAGAGAGATTTTGATCAAAGCGGTGGCCCAAGCTATCCCTACGTACACTATAAGCTGTTTTCAGCTTCCTAAGGGATTGTGTGATGAGATCGAAAGCATGATGAGGAAGTTTTTGTGGGGTCAGAGGGGTTAAGAGTCTAAGGTTGCTTGGGTGAGTTGGAGGAAATTATGCAAGTCAAAGCTTAAAGGTGGTATGGGTTTCAGAAATCTCCAAGCGTTCAATCTTGCCATGCTTGCAAAGCAAGGTTGGAGGCTCCTGGAGAACCCAAACTCATTAGTAGCTCGTATGTATAAAGCTAAGTATTATCCCCATGGTGATGTTCTTAAAGCTAGTTGGGGGTCTAGCCCATCCTTTACTTGGAGAAGCATAATGCAGGGGCTCGAAGTTGTGAAGAAAGGAACACGTTGGAGAGTTGACAACGGGAAATTGATTCATATTTGGGAAGATAAGTGGTTGCCCATTCCTACAACGTACAAGGTTATTTCTCCTCCTCCTCAAAATTTTGATAATTTCCCCATGGTCTCAACTCTTATTGATTTTGATTCTAGAAGATGGAAAGTGGACCTAGTGAAGTCTCTATTCTTGCCATTTGAAGCAAGGACTATTCTTAATATTCCAATTAGCTATAATCTTCCGAATGATAAAATTATTTGGGTTGGCAATAATAGGGGTGTTTTTACTGTTAAAAGTGCGTATTATGTTGCACTTAGCTTTGTGGAATCACCCGAGGTGGGCGAATGTTCTTATAATGACCCGAGAGAACTATTGTGGAGGAAGTTATGGCACTTACGTATTCCAACAAAGATTAAAATCTTTACTTGGAGGGCATGTGTGGATGCTCTTCCAACAATGGTGAATTTGCAAAAAAGAGGTATTGGGGTTAGTGACTTGTGTCCTTGTTGTGGCTTAGAGTTTGAGACTCTTTTTCACTCAATTATTAAATGTGAAGTAGCTAGAAGAGTTTGGGATAATTGGGAGGGTAGTAGTGTGGAAAACTGGCAGGGGCTTATGGACATCTCCGATGTAGCTTTGGATATTTTGAAGAATGGCACTAATTGTGATTTGGAGGTGTTTTTTGGGGTTGCTTGGTCTGTTTGGTATAATAGGAATCAAGTTGCCTATGAATCAAAATGCCAATTGCCGAGTCAGATTTAGAGGTTTGCTAGGAGTTTTCTACAAGATTATAAAGGTGCTTTGTTTGCTTTGAATACGAATCTAGCAAAGGAAAATAGTAGGTGGACTCCTCCATTGCTTGGAGTTTTCAAAATCAATGTTGATGGGGCAACGTTAGAGGATGGGCGAAACTCTAGTGTTGGGGCTGTTATTCGTGACTCTTGTGGTGTAGTTCTTGCAGCTTGTGGTAAATTCCTACATGGTCAGTTTTCAGTTGAGGAGGTGGAAGCTCTTGCCATGGAAACTGGGATTCTGCTTGCATGAGATATGAAGCTTACTCAGATTATTGTTGAATCTGACGCTATTTCCATTGTTAATAGTATTAATGAGAATTTTATGGAAGGGAGCATTGGCCATCTGTTTCAAGGCATCCTTGCCTTGCTGAGCTCTTTTACCAGTTGGAAGGTCAATCATGTGAATCGGGAATATAACAGAGTTGCTCATGAGTTAGCTTATTTGGCTAGGCGAAGTGAAGACACGCAGGTGTGGAGAGGAGTTCTCCCTAGGGTAGTGTAGGATATTGTTCAAGCTGATTGTTCTAAATAGCACCTGTTGCTCTTCTCTGTGAGCTCTGCTATTTTCCTTTTCTCTGCTTGTCTGTTTGTAATGGCAAGTTTTGTATCAAAAAAAAAAAAAAACTCCACTAAATGTGATTAAAAGGTACTCATCATCGAATTGTTAGAATTTGGACAGACATGATTTGGCTTGGTGAAGAGAGATAGAGCCAAGAGACAGGCAGATTATGAGAAAAAGGCAAGAGACGAAGGGACAAAGATGAAAGCAGGTTGGATTCGAAGGAGCAAGAAATAGCCGAGAAAGGGAAAGGGGAAATTTCATTTTCCCAGTTCCCACATCGACTGTTAAGCCAGTTCATTTGAGTTTTAATTGAAGGACTGAGGACTCCAACATGGGAACAATCAATTAATTGAAGAAGAGCCCTAATTTAAAATAGCTATGGGTCTAGCATGGCACTATAGTTAAAGGAACAATCAATCAATTAGTGTAAAGGAACATAGCTATGGGTCTGGCATGGAACTATAGTTAAAATAGTAATAAAATAGTTTATTTATTTAAATTAAGAATGTTTCCCACCAAAAGATCGTACCATTAATCCCACTCACCAGTAAAAAGTGCAAATATGGCACATCAAGCTCCTAGATGGATTGAGCTATAAGATGGATTCCTCCCATCCACCCTCGTGTAAAAGTAAATTTCGATGGGGCTACTTTCAATTCTCAGGGTGCTGCTAGTCTTGGGATTTTTATCCGAGACTCCACAGGTGGTGTGCTCGGCTGCAGTTGAAGCTACGGCATGCAGAAGGGCTCTTTTCTTTGCTAAAGAGTTGGGTATCTTGGAGTGCTCTGTGGAAGGCGATGCTGAGGTTATTATCAAGACTATCGTTGCTAGGGATTCAATGAATCCAGAGTATGGTCATGTAATATAAGATGTTCTTATGTTAGATGCAAGTTTTCATTCTTGTATTTTCTCTCATGTTAAACACATAGACAATACTGTTGCCCATTTCTTAGCCAGAAAAGCTGTTTCTGGCAATGAGCTACATACGGATTGGTTCCTCGCCTGCTGATATAGCTCCCTTAGTCACACGTGACTCTTTATACTTTTTTCTTGCTGCAATAATACTGATTCTCGGGTCTGGTTTCTCCCAAAAAAAAAAAAAAAAAAAATGCGCTCCTAGATTAAATAATATATAATAATGGTAATAATAAATAGATAACCAGCTAGGAAGATTATAGCGGAGAACTAGCACGAAAGTCTGGTCTATTACAACCAGTGCAGTTCATATCTTAACTATGTTTTCCATTATTCACACAAAGCCTTTAGTGTCTTAGCGGCTACCTTGCTTAAAGATTAGCTTCATGAAAATGGAGACGAAACAACAATAACGTCCAAATTAGTTTTTGGAATGAGTGGAAAAGGGATATAGACATTAATAACATGTCTTGCAAAAGACTATCAAAGAAAAAAAATTATCACCCGAATCAATAGCACGAAATAATTCGGTGGGTTATATAAAATGACACCAATATTTCAATGACAATAAAGAAAAGAGCACAAGTGGGATTCAAAATTTTTAAGCTAATAAATTTCACGTGCTATCAAGACTCAAGAGGCAACTATATAAAGAACAAGAACAAAAAAAAATTTGTGCTGATTTCATTAGTCAATCCAATCCTTAAAAAGTAACATCATGTAGAGAGGAAGATTCACTGCAGCAATGATAGTAAGCATTCGGAATGTCCGCACCAATCTCTGAATCGCGATCTTTGTCTTTGATTTGCTTGTTCTAGTTGTCATTTTTAACATAGAATCAACATCTGCGCCCAAGTCCACATTCATAGAGGCTTCTATATCCTGAGAGATATGTTTCTTAGCTGTCGGCCGCATTACAGCATTACCCCTGCTACAAAAAGTCAGACATTTTAATATGAAAAGGCAAATACAAAGAATGGTTATACAAATAAGTGAATAACTACCTAAGTTTAACTTAAGGGGACTATAGGGTATGTCTGAAAATTGGAATGTCTAGGAACCCACTGCAGAAGCTCTTTAAGAGGTCCTTAAAGCTGAAAACAGATTTTAGGAAATTTGGAGCTTTTAGGAAAAAGGTGTACGGGTGCATTTGGGTAAGCTGTTGCTAAACAGTGTTTTGGGTTTAAAATAAGCGTCTGTAAAAAAATTTGAGGAAATATGTTGTTGCAAAATGGAGTTTTGGGTTTTAAAACGCACTTTTAGGCTCCCAAAACACCTAACCAAACAAACTCTATAATTCACTGTTCATGCGAATCAAAAACTTAAATGCACTATTCACTTTAAATTGACAAACACTCAAAACACCACAGTGCTTTTCAATTAAAGCTCTACTTTCTACCATAAAGCCAAACGGGCACTATAGATCCTTTATAACATACAATCAAATGACATAATTTGAGTGCTACCATGTGCAATATATATTTCTACCAAAAATAATAAGAAATTAGAGCAGAAAGCACCTTTCTACCAAACCCCTTTCACTTAAATTAGCAATTGGGGCATTCAAAGGTTTCTTCACAAGATGCATCGATCCTTCTGCATCCCAAATCATTTCATATTCGCAGTTCTCATCTTCATTTTTCTCCTTTGTTCCACCTCCAAAAATGTTGCAACTTGCTATTAAATTGCTACAATGATTCCAAACACTCAAGCCACTTGTAGGCCAAAGAAGGAGGGCAAGAAGGGTCAGAACAAATAGTGAAAGATACCTGACATTTTCAGCAACTGAGATTTAAGAACAAATGTCAACTGACAAGTTCTATTATGTATTTATTACTCTCAAGTCAACTCAGAGTTACCATATGTAGATGTGTGTTTGCATTGGAAGAAAGCACAGATGAGTTGAGATTGCTTCTTCTGGATGGGATGCATTTGGAAGTGTAAAGTTACTAGCAGATAATAGCATGAAAGATGGGTATAAGTTTCCCATCTGCCAATTTATGGTCCCTACAGTTTGCTGCATAGTATCATCAAATAAATATCATACCATGGGTAAAAATAACAAAAGATTAAACATCAATACTTGCCTCTTTTATGGGCCCAAATTTTGAGTTGTGGCTGACTGTGCACTGATCATGATCGTGACCAGATAAAATGAGTACCTGAAATGGCCTCACAGTATAAGCAAAAGTTTTTTGATAAGTAGAGTATAAGCACAAGTGAAATTAACTACCCTAAATATCTCCTTTTTTTTCAAAAAATTGTTTTTCTGCAACATATCTTCTTTCTTAATCTTTTCTTCTTCTTTTGTCTTATATAATTTGTCCTTTCCAGTCAATCCAATAGCAATGACATTTCAATGATGGAGTCATCTGAATTGTTCCAAAACACAGAAAGTACTTTGAAACTTTCCAGGAATAGGCCTGACACACTTGGGCCAACATGGAGCTGGCAGAAATAAATATGCACAGGGGGCATCAAGGAGAGGTTTGGCAAGTGTATCCATCCCACCTCTGTATCATTATGTCCAATACGCAACAAGGAGGGGGAAGAGAACTTACAGGCTTTATTAATTCCAGCAGGCGGTTTGATGACTCTTCAAAGACATAATTTTGGTACCTGTATTATTGGGCCAACCATCAATTATGAATACCCAACTTTACAACTTCAAATAATTCTTTTTGTGTCCATTTCAGAGAAGCGAGACAAGAATCTTACGCTACTTCTTGACTATCAACAGCACGCGAGACCCGCTGGACATGAAAAATCAGACTCATATTATAAGGTCAAGAACCAACAGGAATATATCAGCATTTAAATCTTGAAGCTATGATATTATAATGATATTTACTATAATGCCACAAAATTTTTACTAACAGCGACTATAAGTGGAGTAAAAATTGGTAGAACTTTTTACCCTATCACTGTAGTTTCCACAAAAATTGTACTAATCATAGTTGTTATTATCGTATGAACCATAAAAGTATTAAATCATAGATACATTGACCATGCTCATGAATCGTACAATACATAGATGCATATCGTACGAATTGTATGCATATCAAACCATTACATATGAAATAGAAGAACAAGAAGAGATAGTAGATGTTTGAAATGATGAAGAAGAAGATGGACCAAAAGATGTCAATGAAGAAATTATTTTGCAAATTGATGAAAATGATGATAACATTAACTTGGACTATGGAGATGAAATTGATTAGGCCAAATGATGAGAAAAAAAAAAATTATTATTTTGGCTTATTTATCATGTATTATCACTTTTGAGTTTGACCAATTTTAATGCAGATATTAAAGATATATTCTAAATTGAATTATTTATCAGCTTTGTTAAATATTATTACATAAGTGATGATTAAATTAGTCATATGTTGAATATGTTCCAAATTTATAATAATTATGCCTTAATTTTAAAGTGTCTGTGTATCTTATCGTACACAATATGATACGATTAAAAAAATAAAAGATCATTCTATGATTCACGTTTTTACAACTATGTTTACTTATTATGGGTATAAAGCTAGGGGCAAAACAGTAAACTCATGTATACCTATATATATCAATAATATGTTTCATGTAAGGGTTAATTGGAAATAACCCTACATATGTTTTATCAACAACATGGAATCAGAGCCATAGCCACCGCCGTTAACCCCACCTGCCACAGCCCATCCCTTTTCCGCTGCCGGTCACCTTCATCGTCGACGCCGATCAACACTACAACCTCAGACGACTGACTCATTGGTCTCACGGCACCATATCGCCATCACTTGACCGAGATTCAGTCCCTGTTCAGGTCGCCTCCCTCCGGCAACACATACTAGCCACCAGCCATCGCTTCTATCCTCGCTCCGCCACTGGATTTGTCAGTCTAGGGCTCCATTATTTTTTCTCTGGTGTATCTTTTTCTCTGCCTATTATGAGTTTATAAGCTTCTTCTTTTTCTGGTTGCTATCGATAGTCATGGTTGTTGGTTGTTGGCTGTTCTCGATGGTTGCTGGGATTGTTGAGTGTTGATGGTTGAGTTTGTTTAATTGTATTGTTGATTCTCTGGTTTAGTTGCTCTCCACGGGTTCATTGGCTTTATTTTATTCACTGTTTGTTGGTTCTTTTACCTAAGTTTCTTTTGTTATGGATTTGAAAGGTGCTGCTCAACAGCATTTTATGTTATCTCCTGATATGCTTTCGATTACCTCCATTCGCCTTGATGGGAGTAATTATGCACAATGGGCTCAAGCAGTTGAAGTGTTTCTTCTTGGTAGAAAGAAATTCGATTATGTGATTCAAGAACCCCCTGTGTCTACGGACTCTAACCATGCTGATTGGAGAGCCGAAGATGCACAAATTAGGAGTTGCTTGTGGAATAGCATGGAGTCTAAGATTAGTTGTAGTTTGGTTTTCTTACCAATTGCTAAACTTGTTTGGGAACAAGCCAAGGAACTTTACTCTGGTGTTAACAATTTGAAGCGGATTTATGATCTTCGTCAAAATTATTTCTCTTTGAGCTTGAGTGATTTGTCTTTGGAAGACTATTATAACAAGTTTAAGAGTGTATGTGAAGAACTCAATATTTATCAGTTCATCTCCTCCAATGTTAAAACTTTGAAGAAACAACGAGATTCTATGCATGTTGCTCGCTTCCTCTTTGGATTGCCTAAAAGTTTGAATCTAGTAAAACCACAAATTTTAGCAAGTCCAGACCTCCCTTCATTGAGTGAAATTTCTGGTAGACTTCAACAGGCCACATTATCTAACTCTAGTACTGTCTCTTCCTCCAATACTGATGCATTACCTTCTAATGATAAATCTTCCTTTACCACTTATATGAGGAGTAAAAGAGGTGGTCGTGGAGATCGAGGTCGTGGAGGCCGAGGCCGTGGAGGTTGTGACCAAGGGGGTCGTGGAAGTGAACAAGGGGGTCGTGGTAGAGGACGTGGTCTTCGTAAGTGCACTTATTGTCATGGTGAGAATCATACAGTAGAATTTTGTTGGGAGTTGTATGGTAAACCTTTGGCTCACCAAGCTAGTTTTCAAGTTGAAGAACCGCCTTCACAGTCACTTCCACCAACATCTAGAGTAGTCTCTATTCCTGAGGAAGAGTACAATCGCCTCCTGTCTCTGCATTCCAACCCTGTTGGGTCTGATTCTACTGCTACTTTGGCCCAACAAGGTACTTCCACGGCTTGTCTTGCCACTCAGGACCCTTGGGTCATTGACTCAAGTGCTAATGATCATATGACAGGTACCTCAAGCTTACTCTCTAACCTTGAGCAATCTAGTAGTCTTCCCAATGTTACATTGGCAGATGACTCAGCCACTACAGTTTCTGGTTTGGGCACTGCCAATCTCAATCCTAATCTTTCTCTCTCTTCTGTCTTATATATTCCTAATTTTACTTATAATCTTTTGTCAATTAGTAAGCTTACTAAGCTTTTGAATTGCGCTGCCATTTTTTTATCCACTCATTGTATCTTTCAGGATCTCAAGACAGAGAAGATTATTGGTGAAGGGCATGAAAATGGTGGACTTTATTACCTGGATTGGCATGGTTCTTCCACTTTAGTGGCTTCTCATTTGTCTATCTCGCCTCTTCAGCATCATTGTCGCCTTGGTCATCCATCTCTCCAGAATTTGAAGTCATTAGTTCCGTCGTGTCGTCAAATAGAATCCTTACAATGTGAAGCATATCAGTTGGGTAAACACCATAGGGTGCCTTTTGCCTCTAGGCATGAGAGTCGTGTTAGTAGTCCTTTTCATTTAGTTCATTCTGATATTTGGGGTCCAATAAACACTCCCTCATTGTTAGGATTTAGATATTTTGTCATTTTTGTTGATGATTATTCTAAAGTCACCTATCTTTATCTTATGAAAGAAAGGTCTGAATTGTACTCAATTTTCAAATCATTTTATATGGAAATAAAGACTCAGTTTAATGCTTCACTTCATATTTTTCAGTCTGATAATGCTCATGAATATTTTCATACATCTTTGTCTCAATTTTTTTATGATCATGGTATAATTCACCAATCTTCATGTCCTCATACTTCGCAACAAAATGGTGTTGCTGAACGCAAAATGCATCATTTGTTAGAGGTCACTCGTGCCTTAAAGTTTCATATGTGCGTTCCCAAATCATATTGGAGTGATGCTGTTCTCACTACCTGTCACCTGATTAATCGTATGCCTTCCACTGTTCTAGGTGGTCAAATCCCTTATATCGTGCTCTCTCCTTGTGCACCTTTGCTTCATCTACCTCCTAATATTTTTGGTTGTGTGCTATGTTCATATCTTAGGTCCAAGAAGTAACAAACTTGATCCTAGATCCATTAAATATGTTTTTCTTGGGTATTCTCATACTTAAAAGGGATATCGATGTTACTCACCTACTTTTCGTCGTCATTTCAGTAGTGCTAATGTCACATTTGATGAATCTCAATCTTTTTTCTCTCCTTCGGTTGCTAGTGACAGTTCTCCTCCTTGTCTTTCTCTCCTACCACATGTGTCTCCCACTAAATCTCCTCAAAAACCACTCTAGGTGTATCGTCGTCGACAGAAACCTCCAACACAGACTTCTTCCCCACCTAGTGATCCGCCTCCTGATCCTGGCTCTCTTCCAATTGCTTTGCGCAAAGGTAAGCGTTCTTGTACCTCTCATCCTATCTCTCAATTTGTCTCTTATGGTCACTTGTCTTCATCTCTCCATGCTTTTACCACATCCTTGAATTCTACTGTTGTTCCTAAGTCTGTCAGGAGGCTATGTCCATCTCTGGTTGGAAGTCTGCTATGGAGGCAGACATGTCTGCCCTGTCTGAAAATGCTACTTGGTTTTTAGTTACTCGTCCTCCAGGGAAAACTATTGTTGGTTGTCGTTGGGTGTATACTATGAAGTATTTGCCTTATGGTTCTATTGAGCATTTGAAGGCTCACTTGGTTGCCAAAGGGTATACCCAGACATACGACGTCAACTATGCTGAGACATTATCACCTGTTGCTAAAATTTCTTCTGTCCGGATTTTGCTCTCCTTGGCTGCTAATTTGGGCTGGCCATTATTTCAGTTAGATGTTAAAAATGCCTTCTTGAATGGCGATTTGAAAGAAGAGGTGTATATGGAGCAACCACCTAGGTTTGTTGCTTAGGGGAAGTCTGGAAAAGTGTGTAGGTTGCATAAGGCCATCTATGGTCTTAAACAATCTCCCAGAGCTTGATTTGGTAAATTCAGTGAAGTAGTGTTAAAGTTTGGATTGCGACGTTGCCACTCAGATCACTCTGTGTTTTCTCGTATCGTACCTTTGCAAGAGGAAAGATTTTGTTGATAGTATATGTTGATGATATTATAATTACTGGTGATAACAAGAAGGGTATTGGTGATTTGAAAAGATACCTTCAAAATTCCTTTCAAACTAAGGATCTGGGTAAACTTCGTTATTTCTTGGGTATTGAGGTAGCACGATCTAAAGAAGACATCAGATTATTACAAAGGAAGTATGTGTTGGATATTTTGGAAGAAATTGGCTTGTTAGGATCTAAACCAATGGAGACTCCTATGGATCCTAATGTCAAATTGTATGAAGATCAGGGGGAGCTGTTATCTAATCCTGAGAGGTATCGTCATCTGGTTGGCAAACTGAATTATCTCACAATTACTCGCCCAAATTTATCATTTGCAGTTAGTGTTTTGAGCTAGTAAATGAAAGATCCTCGCCTTCTACATTGGGAGGCAGTTATTCGGATTGTGAGGTATCTTAAAGCACATCCAGGCCGTGGTCTTTTGTATAAAGCCAATGGTCACCTACGAGTAGAAGCCTACACTAATGCTGATTGGGCTGGATCACCGTCAGATAGAAAATCCACTACTAGGTATTGTACTTTTCTAGAAGGAAACTTGATTACTTGGAGAAGTAAGAAACAAACTGTTGCTGCCAGATCTAGTGTAGAGGCTGAGTATAGAGCCATGGCACACACATCATGAGAGCTTATGTAGATTAAGCATTTACTTGAGGAATTAAGATTTGTTGTGAAGATGCCTATGACTATGCATTGTGATAATCAAGCGGCAATTTACATTGCCTCCAATCTTGTGTTCTATGAGTGAACCAAGCATATAGAAGTAGATTGTCATATTACTCGGGAGAAAGTAGAAGATGGTGTAATTGCTACTCCATATGTTTCTACAAGAGTGCAAATTGCTGATATGTTTACTAAAGCTCTATGTAAAACTTGTTTGAGTTTATTATGTAACAAGCTTGGATTGTACGATAAATACTCTCCAGCTTGAGGGGGAGTGTTATGGGTATAAAGCTAGGGGCAAAACAGTAAACTCATGTATAGGTATATATCAATAATATGTTTTAAGTAAGGGTTAATTGGAAATAACCCTACGTATGTTTTATCAACAACACTAACAATAACAATAACTATTAGTGAAGAGTAAATTTCAATGAGACTTCTTACTCCAAATGTGACAAAACAATACCTGGTTGATGACTGGGGAACCACGGTGTGGACCACAAGAAGTCCAATCCTGCCGGTACAATGGAATATGGGTCAATAAAACCCTTGGATTCAATTGAACATCTACAAAATATCAAAATATATATGATTTAATTCTATATTGGAAATTCCAACTTATCAATAAAAAAGGATAAGTCAATATCATGTACATACCCATGGAGACATTCTTGACAAAATTCCAAGTTAGGGAAGCCAAATCTTCTTGTGGATGCCCTGTAAGATTATATTTTCATTTCCCTTAGTACTTAAATACCTTAAGGAGTAAAAGAAATACTACAAACATATCTAATATTGTCATAATCACATTATTATTCTGCATGCAATATAAAGCAGAATGCCCCAGTTACACAAGGTTCCAATGCCATTTTTAAGAGCTTATTAATCAAATCATACTTTGGCGTACTATGCTAAGTACTATGCTAATAGTGTGATCAACAACAGGCACGGTGATAAAAAGACTTTAAATTTCACGCAGTCAATGAATGTGTTTTTACCTGAAATATTTTTTTATTTTAATTTATGTTGGATATACACATGAGTTTACTCTTTTTTATTTATTTATTGAGTTTTTGATGATTTATTTATATTAGACCCTTTGTCTTTTGCACCTTATTAACTCACCTAGAACACAAATTAAAAAAACTTAAATAGAACATGCGGCGTAAAATTAGATAACAATTGGAATCCAATTTAAATATGTGTGTGTGTGTGTGTGTGTGTGTGTGTGTGTGTGTGTGTGTAGACTAGCATGTAACCCATGCAAAAGCATGGATGCATTTAAAATTAAACACAATTTTTATTATAAAAATATAAATAATTAGTTAAATTATTAAAAAAATAACATGTAACACATTCATACTTATACATTTAAAATTAAACACAATTTTTATCATAAAATATAAATAATTAGTCAAATTATTTTTAAAAAAGGTAAACATAATTAGTCACATAGTAAAATTCTTACTTAAATTTAATACTACTTATTATCCTTATTTTCTAATTTTTAATAAGATAGAATATGTGGTGATCTTTGTTGTGTGATGATTTTTTATGAGCATATGTGATAGGCTTTTTTTTATTTTTTTTATTTTTTTTTATAGTTCCTTAATATTAGATTCTTAGTATTTTACACTCATTAACTCACTTGGCATAAAGATTAAAAAAACTTAAGTGGACACATGACACAAACTTAAGTGGATAATTATGGTATGTTCCCCACATAAATTAGACACATGTCGCAAAATTGGATTTTAATTTCAATTTCTAATTGAACTTTCTCTGAGCTTTACCTATATATATATATATATATATGATTTAGAATTTAATTAGATTAAACTCTTTGATTTTTGCACTCAATAATTCACTTGCCACAAAAATTTTAAAAATAGATAGATGTGACAGCTAGCATCTATCGAGGTTTAAAAGCTATTTCAGCCCGTGGCTCGACAGCTAGCTCAATAGATAATCTATCGAGGTTTATGAAAAACAGATTTTTCAGAGTTGTTTTACATCCAATCCGTGAATATATGTTTGAGCTTTCTTTTCTCACAACCCTAAACATATATAAGGATTATTTTAAGGGCCGTCTAGGGTTGCGCAAGTGTGAAGCAAAGTTTTGTTCATGTAAATTGTGACCGGAGACAGAATTTGCCCTAATTTATCTTTCTCTTGAAGAAGTTGTTGTGTTTGTACACCGTAGGGTTTTGTGAGCAATGAGCTTCTTGATCTTCATCGTGTGATGAACTGAAGAACTTTGCAGCCAACATCTTTCTCAAGTTGGTGATTAAGTCGCGTACTGGAATCCGCACATCTATTGGTTAGTCACGTACTGGGAGCCATGCATTAAAAAATGAGAGATTGTCACTACAGAACAAGTCCAATTGGGTATTGGGTTAAGGGTTCAACTGTTGGTTGGTATAAGGTATTGAGATTCCTTTACTTGTAACCACTTGTTGCGATAATAGAGAATTCTCGGGAGTGATGACCTTAAAATCACCCGGTGGGGTTTTTGCTATGTTGGTTTAATTGGTGATTTGTTTGTGCTACCACGCATATTGTATGTTAATCTGATTAATTAATCAACTTGGCTAATTAATTGGTTAATCTATCACAAGGGGTTAATACATTATTGGCCTATCACATATTTCTTTGTTTGATGTAATGAGATGAAGACATATATGTTATAGGCTATATCTAAAATTGAGTAGATCATGCTTTTGTAGAATACTTTGATTTTGCAATACAACTAGCTACTGTGATTTTAAAATTTTCATAATGGACCTAATGTATTCCTATTCATACCCTTAGTTGGACTCTTTCTAACATACAATTTTAAAAAATAAATTAGTCAAGGGTTTTCCAATATAAGTGTAGGCTGTTTCAGTTCTAACAACTTGTATTTAACATATTCTTACAATATATGTAAGTGAGATTTGGAATAGATATGCTTAACTCATGCAAATATATTCTTGACAGATTACCTACATGGTGCTCGTGAAGATATTTGATTTTAAGTGAGATTTAGCTTATTCACTAGAGATTTCTCTGTTTAGTTCACTTTAGATATATATATATATATATATATATATATATATATATATACATACATACTCAGATTGGGTGTGAATCTATTTGGAAAAATACCTATTTTCTTCCGCTTTTGGTTTTGTATGAAACTTGTTGTGTTTCTTCTGCTTTTATTTTATTTGGACTTTTCTCCATGATTTTTCATCTTCTTATCCCTTCTTGTTTTGTTGGATTTCAATTATTGTTATTTTTTATTTTCTAATTGCTTAAGTACTTGGCTTAATTTGGGCTAGTTTTGAATCTTAGACTAATGGGGTTAGATGATCGCGAAGACATTGGCTGTATTGCTAAAAAAAAAAAATCCTGATTTTAACTTCGTTGCTTCTGCCATTTGAATCAAAACGAGTAACTACCCTGCTGCATTTAATGTCTATTTACTATAAGAAATTATTAAACCGATAACTACATAAATAAATAAATTGGATAAGTATAACTGTACTAAATTGGATAAGAAGCTCTAATTCAGTTATGGCAGGTTCTTGCATTTTGAAGGCATGCTGGAGGCTTTCACATTATTTATTTATTTATTTATTTTTATTTTTTGTATTTTATAGTAACTTCTAATTGCCACAAAATCTGATGCAATTAGATGGTACTTGCAGCTTTTACTGGACATCTTTTCTTATCACCGGAGGCACTTTCTTTGTTATAAATCCCCAGATTGCTTGTTCAACATCGGGAGTAAGCTTAGTCTGTTTGAGACTGAAAGTAAATATATGCTAATTTGGATTACTGAGAGAACATCAGAATATTCTTGTGCAGGTGCATGGAAGTGGAACTGTATAAGGAGGAAATGCCCCAAGGTTAAATGGTGAAGATCAACATTTGGTTTCCCAAAGTAATTCCAGAACATGCATTTATAGCATGGCTAAGGGTTCACAATAGATTGTCTACAAAAGATCGAATGCTTTAATGATATGCTAATCTTGATGCTCGGTGTGTTGTTTGTAAAAGAAGAATTAAAAGTATGGACCACTTATTTTGTGATTGTTCTTTCTCGATGTGGATATGGTGAACCATAATGATGAGCTACTACCTAAAACCCAAAGTTCTGTTGGCTGATTATGTTCTACGATGAAAAATCACTTGTGTCTAGACTGGCATACTATGTATTATATTTGGCTTCAGAGGAATGCTAGTATTCATCAAGGAAGACTATTTTCTGAAGAGGCTATGGTCAAAATGATCAGGTGGGAAGTGAAGAACAGAGTTGAATGTAGGAGTTCTTGCAATACTGTTCAAACCAGAAGAATATGCTGCTTTGGGGGTATTTTGTGTTTTGTACTTCTGAAGAGTAGCAGTTATTGGTCCTTGTCTCCTTGAACCACGAGTGCCTAGGCATTCATGCCTCATGCAGTTGAACCCAATGCAACTCTTTTAATTCAAACTCAACTAGCCATTACCCTGTTTTGCTATCTCCGACTCAGAGAAGGAGAGACTTCACTGACTTGAACCCAACACAACCCCGACTCTCTCAACTAGCCGTTACTTAATAGTTTTATCATTTAGGTTTATGCTAAAGAATCAAAACTGTAAACGCTGACAGAGAGCCACATATTTATTAGCTGAGAATGCAACAGAGGGTATCGTTTCAAACCCATTTGGGGTGCTCAGATCAAACTTTGCTTCTAATTCTAAACCCCAATCTCAATCCCATGCCCACATTCCAATTTTGAATCTCAAGAGGAAGAGGGATTATGGGTTTCTGCCAGATCTTCTTGCCCTAAACCCCATTTGGATGTGGGTTTTAATCTTGATGAAAATCCAAAGCCCCACAAGATCAAACGGCTGAAAATAATCGCACCCAAAAAGCCTCCTCACTCCTGCTCTGCCACACTCATGATTCATGATATGGAGGGTCATACTAATACTGTTGCTCCCATTTGGTTCTCTTTTAACGCCTTGGTTGAGGTTGCATTCGTAGAAATAGAGAAATTTGACAACTTTGCAAGATTGATACAAGAGAAGGCTCTCATGAAGCCAATCTTTATCCAAGACAAAGTCAAGAGTAGACATGGCAAAACGGGTCAGAATTTTCTGACCCGACTCGACCCAAAAATACCCAACTTGAATTCGATTTTTTTTTTTACTCGAAGCAAAAACGGGTTGACCTGTGACCCGACCCATTTTTTTTGCAAATCAACCCGACCCGACCCGACCCCAAACCATTTTTTTGGTAAAAAAAAAAAAAATTAAGACAATATTAGTTTAATTGTTTGTTGTGAACTTTAAGGAAACAATTCAGACATTTACATAACTGTATTCAAATTAATTGAAAGATGAATGGTTGAACATTCTGTAATGAGTAAAGATTTTTAGATATCAAATAACAAAGTACATGCCAAGATAATTTGGTTACAGTAGAGTTAAAAATATAGATTTAAAATTGTAGACATGTGTGAGAAATATTCACAAGTGTGAAAATAGTGAAGCCAAAGTATCAAATTAGCATAAATTATGAATGCTTAGACCTATTTTTTAACAATTTATGTCCAAAATAAATGGCTTTTCAAAATAAATTATGATATTTCCTAGAGTGTGTGTTGCTTAACAATGATATGATATTCATAAAAGAGACCATGTATAAATAAGTAAACAATCAAACTTTAATGTATATCTCAAATAGAATGCCAACCACAATTGATAATAGATTATAAAATTAATTTTCAAGATTGTAAATTTCTTATATGTTTTTATTCTTTGTCAAATGAGTTATCCAATAAGTCATTTGTAATTTTGTTTTATATTTTGGGATGTTGATATTGTGTAGTGAAAATAAAACTTGTGTAATTCTTTTATTTATCTTGGTGTTTTTTTGTTTTAGATAGCAATGTTAGGATTTGTATAATTTTAAAATTACTGAATAAGTATTAATAAGTTTAATTGAGTTCATTCTTGATATAAGTGGTGAATTCAAAATAATGTATTCTACATCAAGTAATTTGTTACATGACTTTCCAGATAGCAAATACATGATTTTTTCATTATATGAAAAAAAAATTCATGTGAAAAGACAAAGAAATGGTGAAATTATGACATAGAGAGTTGTTTCATGAGCATTGTATGATTATCATAAAAATGAAACAAAGAACCGCATTTATGACCTTGTTGATGTTGTAAAATAGCGGAAGCTAAAAAGTTATCAAGATTGATTGTGAAAATATTTTAGGCCTAAGAAAAATCTCCAAATAAACAATAAGAACGAAGAAAATGAATCCAAAAGAAAATAGACACAAAACATCAAGAATTACGTTGTCCAACAATAGCCTATATCCACGGGTGACGATGAACAAATTTCACTATAACAAATTTGGGATAATACAAATTGGTGTAGAGTCACTCTCACAAACCCAAATCCCAAATACATCTAAATAACTCTCTCACAAATACAAACCAAAGAACCAAATACAAACCAAAGAGAACCACAAATCAAATCCAAAATTTGCAACAAACCAAGAGAGAGGAAATCACAAAACCATAGAACCAAAACCAAGCAGTAACAAATCTCTCTCACTATTCCAAATTGCAAATCACAAATATCAAAGAACCAAACAAGAGAGAGCGTCTTTTTCTCACACACACTTTGAATTTGCCGCAATAGCACTATGCTTATATAGAAGACTTGAGTTGGCTAGCATATCCAAAACCAAGAAGGACTAGACTTCTTTTCCAAGCACAAAGGAGAATCACTCCTATTCCAAATAAAACTCAAAATCAAGTGGTAGATAAGACTCCTAATAGAGTTTGATAACTTTAAACAACAGTAACCCAAAAGGAATAAAATTCCTTTCTTATCCAAATCCAACAAGAAGACGCACTCCTAATTCAAGCCATATTCTAAAGTTGAGATGAGCACCAGCCTTCAATTGGTGAACTACAGAAGCTTTGAACTCTTCTATTACATATTCCACTTACAACACCTTAGAGCATCCACATCAGTGGATGCAAACTTCTCATCTATTTTGCACAAAAAAACTACTTTTTCTATTTTACACACCCATTTTTACAAAACACCCACATCAGTCCATCTATTATACACTATATTTTATATAAATAATATTTTTATATTCTTTTTTTAATATTATTTTATCTCCCGTTTCTTTTTTCTATTCTTCCTATTCTTTCTTTTTCCTTATCCTCTCTCTACCGTTTCCTCTTTCTTTTTCTTCCTCTTCTTTCTTCTTCTTTCTCTCACGGTTAGATCAACATCACCATCAAAACCCACGTCACTGATCAACCATCAAAACCCACATCACGGTCAGATCAACCCACAGAAGCACCAATCAAAACCCACATCACCAATCCAACGATTACCAATCATCGATCCACATCACTGATCCAAATCGCCTCTCCAATCCACGATCCACAATCACCGATCACCGATCCAACGATTTTGTTCCAGTGGTTGACTTTGTTGTTGATTTTGTGGTTGATTTTTTATTTTTGTAGTTGATTTTGTGTCTGTGGGAGTGTGTGTATCAGAGGAAGAAAGAACATGATGAGGGAGAGAATGCATTAGTTTTAAAGATGGAGAAGAGAGAGAAAAAAAAGGAGCAAATTAGAAATTATTAAAATATTAAATGCAAGAGCTACAGTAACTGTGCATATTTGCACGGTTACTGTAGCTCTTGTGCATTTATGCACAATTTTACACCCACTGATGTGGGTGTTTCTTTGCTCAAAATGTGTAAAATCAGTTACTTTTTCTATTTTGCAAGACTTTACACATGCTAATGCTGATGCTTTTACCTAATCATTCAGTTTGTAATTCTGCTACTCCAAATCAAATCTAATTGTTGCACAATTGTCTTTGTGCATTTTAAAAACTCTAATTGAAACCCAATTCTATGCAAAAATCCAAATTCTAAGAACTGATGGTGGGTGAATATCCTAGCACTAAGTTTAAATCTTACAGTCATGTCTTCATGTAGGGATTGCCATACCCATTGGGTAATGGATATCCAACCCTACCCAATCTAAATATTCTGAGTAATACCCATTTCTTAATGGGTAGAAGGTAATTAGGTAGGGTTTGGATATTACCTGAATTTTTCAAAAATTCCCCAAACCAGTATTTTCAAAACCTACAAAATGACCAAAATATTCTTAGAACCTTTCATTTGACAAAAATACTCTCAAAACATCCAAAATACCTCAAACCTCTATTTTGGTAATTTTAGAGATTTCATGTGTATTTTGGTCACCTCACAGGTTTAGGGTATTTTGGTCATTTTAAAGGTTTCAAGGGTATTATGGTCATTTTAGATATTTGAGAGGGGTATTTTGGTTGTTTTATAGGTTTCAGGGTATTTTTGGTCATTTTAGAAGTTTTGGGTTATTTTTGGTCATTTTAGAGATTTTGGGGGTATTTCGGCCATTTTAAAGGTTTTAGGGTCTTTTGGTCATTTTATAAGTTTGAGGGTATTTCTGACATGTTTTTAGGTTTAGGCTATATTTTTATCTTCTTATAGGTTTTAGAGGCATTTTTGTCATTTTATAGGTTTTAGGGGGTATTTCGGTCATTTTTTTAGGTTTAGGGTGTATTTTTATCATCTTATAGGTTTTAGGGGCATTTTTGTCATTTTATAGGTTTGAGGGGGGTATTTCGGTCATTTTTATGTTTAGGGGGGTATTTTGGTAATTTTTAAGTTTTAGGAGTATTTTGGTCATTTTTTAGATCTCGGAGGTATTTTAGTCATTTTTAGGTTTAGGGAGTATTTTGGTCATCTTTAAGTTCGGGGCTATTTCAGTCAAATTTTAGGTTTCAAGGATATCTCGGTCATTTTTTAGGTTTAGGGGTATTTTGGCAATTTTTAGATTTCAGGAGTATTTTGGACAATTTTTAAGTTTCATGGGTGCTTTGGTCATTTTTTAGGTTTCGGGGATATTTCGGTCATTTTTAAGGTTTAGGGGGTATTTTGGTAAGTTTTAGTGTTTTTAAAGCATATTTGGTTATTTTAGAGATTTCGAGAGTATTTTGGTCATTTTAAAGGTCTCATAGGTATTTTACTTCTTTTAGAGATTTTGGGAATATTTTGGTCATTTTAGTGGTTTTTTAGCATATTTGGTGATTCTAGAGATATCAAGGGTATTTTGGTCATTTTAAAAGTTTCATGGGTATTTTGCTCATTTTAAAGATTTTTGGATATTTTGGTTATTTTAGTGGTTTTTGAGCATATTTGGTGATTTTAGATATCAGGGGTATTTTGGCCATTTTAAAGGTTTCATGAGTATTTTGCTCATTTTAGAGATTTTGAGAATATTTTGGTCATTTTAGTGGTTTTTGAGCATATTTGGTGATTTTATAGAGATTGGGTTTAGGCTGGGTATCGATATCTATGGAGAAACAAACTGAGAAACAATTGGTTATGGGTACTAATTGGGTAAGGTAATCGGGTATCCATGAATAAATTAATCGGGTCGGGTATGGGTATACTCTACCTATATCCAATCCATGGCCATCCCTATCAACTTCATGTTCCGCAACAGAGTGGTGTCTCTAAGAGCAAAAGACATAAGTCTCACTTACCTTTGAATTATTGGTCCTATGCTTTCACCACTACCCCTAAGGCCCTAAGAGCATTAGTTTCTGGAGTTGTAAAACTCCAGATTTGCTAAAATCCTAATCTTTTTTCTCTTAAGCTACACGTGTATATATATAAGAGGGTTCCTTTTGTTTCAGCCGCAACATACGATTGAGCTTTTCTTTTCTTCTCTGCCGCTGTGCATGGAAACTACAAGTATGGTTTTCTCCTACTCTACATTTAGGAAGTATGAATATTCAATGGCTAGCAATTGTCCCATGCTTACAGGAAAGACATGGGTTTGTGCATGAATTTCTTTTAGTACCTATAGGCGTCAGTCATGAACTTTTTTTTTTTCTTTTGAGAACCTAATCTATCATTATATTAATGGAAAAAGGACTCCTATGATTGTTATTATACTTGACAAGGCAAAGTACATTTAGGCATATGTCATGGAATGGAGCTAAGAGGCGTTGGTCTCATGAACTTCCACCTATCTTTATATTAATGGAAAAGATGTCCTATAATTGTTATTATATTAGATTAAGAATGATAGATATGGCTGTATGTCAGGAAAGGGGTACTCCATAGGCTTTGAGATTGATCGGATAAAAAGTAGTACTTGATAGAGTAATAGGCTTGGACTTAATCAATTTAAGTTTGTCACCATGTGAATGGGAAAAGGTTGTTTAATGGCTGATATATATCTTCCTTATCATCCTTCTAGTGACGTGTATTCAACTCTAATTTATTGTAGTAGGCAGCAATGTTTTTCAAGCTTAGAATATTTTTTTAGCCCCTGTAAAGTAGGAATAATAAATGATATATTATCTAAGTTAACCAATTTGTCATCCTAGCACTGCATTGTTCAGAAATTTATCTAGCAATATCTTTAAGTTTTGCGGCATCAAGGGAATAATGGGCTAGCTATGGGATTGATAAATTAAGATATAACATATGGCTTCTACTATTCTGATCAAAGCTGAAAGTGAACTAGATAGTGAAGTGACTTAATGGAAAATTTGGGAAATATCAGTGTTGTCCAAGATTATATTGTGGAAGTGTGAAAAAATATTTTTAGTGGGGAATTCGTGTATTGATGGGCCTATCTTTGGTGTTGCTAGGTTCTGATTCTACTAATTTATTGTGACTCAAGGGTGGTTAGTTTTATTTTTACAACTAAGAGGTAAGTGGTATTTACTAATTTGAAGATTTTTCCAAAAAAAGTTTTGATTATGAAACTATTCTTATATCAAAGAAATATGTTAATATTCTATAAATTTTTTGATATTCTATAATGTTTGATGTGCACATTATATGGAAACGTTTACTATGTGTTATATGAAAAACTAGTAGGACAACCTAAACTTATTTAAATTTGTATGTGTGGATAAATCTTTGTATTTTTTTTTTTTTGAGTATTATGACTGGATTATTTGTTGAGAGCATCTTGAATTTGTTTTGAATCCTATGGCAAGTCATGATTAAAAGCTCAGTCTTGTATTAGTCTTTAGCAAGGGACAATCATACTGTAACCAGTCTTTAGCAAGGGACAGTCCCAGAGAAAGGGACAATGCACATTTGGTAGCTCCTTAACAATGGAGTGTACCATTGAGGATCTGAAAAGGGAGCTCCTTAGCAAGGGAGTGCACCTTTAGGTTCCAAAGGAACCACCTTTAAGAAAATGGATGAAAAGGGGTTTCAGTCCCAAAAAGAGGACAACACAACCCTGTCAACGGGACATAAACGTTGACCACAAGAAAAGTTTAGGAAATTGTTTATATGATGGTGTTGGTATATTATGATGGCTCACAATATAATGATATTTTTTATATAAAATATTTGATGTTAAAAATATAGATGGTTTGAAAGTTATAAATTTGTTGTATGGATTATTCATTTAAAAGGTTTGCTCCCACACCCCAATGTTAGTGAATTCCACTTATTGAGTTATCTCACCTCCCTTTTATTCCCCCTTATGGATACATTAGAAGGATCATTGGATTAGAGATTCTTGGAAGACAACAGTTACAAATTATATTGTGGAATTGAAGATTTTATTATTATTTTTATGGTATTAAATGTTGTACAGGAGAATTATTTTGAGGATATTTTATCTTTAGTTGGGTTAGAGCTTTGACAATTGTGATGATATTTTAGGTTGCTGGTTGCATTTATTTAATATTTTTATGGATTATTTAGATTGAACAGACTTTTATTATTTATGATTTTGGGGTGTTACAATAAAAGTGCACATTACCCACAAAATTGTAAGGAGATTCTTAGAGAGAAAACCCTAGAAATCCATTTAGAAGTTGGAGATTGCACACCCACAATCCTCTACAAAATTCTCTTAGTTTTCCTCTACTCCTACCTCTCAATTCCATACTCATTGAGAGATTCTTAGTCCAAACACATACCACACCTAATCTGAGTGTTGTGAGTTGTTTTGGTGCATTTGGGCAGCATTGGATGAAGCCATTCTTTGGTGGATGCAATTGGAGCTAATTGCGAGATTTGGATAACTAGTGAAGACATGACTCGATAAAATCCATTTGGAGCTGGAACTTGGAGGGTTCAAGTACTTTGGGTAGATTAGGCTAGGAGGGTGCTTTTGATATCATTGTACTCCAACTTTATTCACTAATGGATCATTTCGTCTCGGAGGACCGCGAAGAGGTTTTTACGTTGAGTACTTCGGTTTTCCTCTTCGATAACACATCCTATATTATCTGTGTTTGCATCTCTCTTCCCTTACTCTTTATGCTTTACATTTAATTGTTTAGTATGTATATCTATGCACTAGAGAGTAGTTTTGGTTAATTGCGTTTTGTTTGCTCTTATTCCGTACTTAGTTGAGTAAATTAAAAGCAATTAAGTCTTATCTTGAAAATTGGGGTCTAAACAAGTTTTAGTAGTTTTGATTGAGCTTTCAATTTCAACTTGGTGAGACTAATTGGATTTTGTGCTAAGAACTCTCATAGGCATCTTGTCTAAGAGTACATTTCTAATGAGTCTTTAGATAGATGGGTATTTGACAAAAATAATCCTGATATTTTGTTTGATTTGACAGCATAGAAAGAAGATCATCCTTGACATAGCAAGGGGGATAACTTATTAATTACATGAGGATTGCAGACAGAAGATAGTTCACTTGGAAATAATTAAAACCCCAAAACATTCTTTTAGATGAGAACTTTAATGCAAAAATCTTTGATTTTGGGTTGTCTAAACTAGTTGACTGTGAATAGAGCCAAGTTGTGACAACTAGGAGAGAAACTCTTAGTTATATGGTTCCAGAATGGTTGAGTTCAATAATTACAAAAAAGTAGATGTCTATATCTTTGCAATAGTGCTCTCTAAAATAGTTAGTGGAATGAGAAATCTTGATCGCTCATAGCCCGAAGAAGCAACGTATCTACTTGATTTATTCAAGAAAAATATTGAGGTTGGATTTGGTTGATAAGTATAGTGAAGATATGTAATTACATAGAGCAGAAGTTGTGAATATAATGAGGGTTGTTGTAGCATGGTGTTTGCAAAATAATTTCACAAAGAGGCCTTCAATGTCCATTGTGGTTAAGGTTTTGAGGGGTGTTGCGAATGTTGAATATAGATAAAATATAAAAAAAATATTCATAGCAAGTATCAATAGAAACACAACCACAACCACACAAGAACATAAAATCCCCAATTTATCTCATTGTGTGCATAGCTTGAGCAAAGAAAATCTCTCTACTTTTTCTTTTTCACTTACTATGTTCTTACACTATGTTTCTCTCAGAATTTTGAATTGCTTGCATTCTCATGATGTTTCAAACTCTACGCTAACAGAAGAGAAAGTCTAGAAACACATAAAAAATGTGACAACATTTTCATAACATTTTTGTTTTCAGTTGTGGTAGTTCCAATCTAACATTTTATTATTTAATTTAAATTTATTTTGACCAATGAGAAATTCACATCTTAGTTGTTTTGAAAATATTGTCAAGTGATTGGGATTAAGAATTGGTGCAATAATACTATTGCATCATGCAATTATCATCTCATGTGAGATGTAAAAAGTGGTAAGATATTTTTTTTTAACCTTTTAAACTTTTTACTATATTAGCTTTTATGTCTCTATGTGAATTATTTATCCAAGGAATAACTTTGATCGAATCAATATCTTTCTTTTCTTTTAGATCTTCTTTTTCTTTTTTAAAGAAGATTTTAACTTATGGCGTTCACTCTATGATGATTGCTCCTATCATCAAGTTAAGATACCAATCGGTTTTTAGTGTAAAGGAGTTCAAGCTCCAAATCTTTTATTCGACAGCAAAAAATTTACTTGCTAAATTAACTAGAATCTATCTTATTTTTCTCCTTATAAGCTAGATAAGCTCAGCTTTTCATAAATTAGAAAACGAATGAACAACTTATTTAGCTTTTTATTTTTTGCTAAAAATATTGTAATAAAAGCTAAAAACTAAATAAAATAAGCTGAATGTTTTTTTGGGTGAGAATACCGTAGAAAATAAAAACTATAATAAAAATAAAAATATATTGAATGTGAAAACCACAAGCAATAACATTACCGTTGAGTCATTGACCAAGAGAATAACCCGACTATATTCTATATCTCTCCCGACTCCCCTCCTAATGCGAAGAACTCCCTCTCTCTTTAAATCTCTAACCTTCCCCCAAATCCTTAACCTCACGCACGCAATCTCTTCCATATAAGTAACAATTTGAAGTTAGAGTTCCAAATTTCATCAAAGTCAACTACGGATTTAAACGATGTTGGTTTCGTTGAACCTGGGGAAACCCTATAGAAGATCAAATTCTACATGGGCTTCGTCTCTTGGCGTTTTAAAGAATGGTTAGTGATGTTTTTATTTTAATTTTAGGTTTTCCCCCTTACCTGTTCTCTTAATTTGGAGTAAATTTGTAGATTGAGAGCGTTAATAAGGGCCAGAGAGAGTCAGAGAGGGAGAGAAAAATCTGAGGGACTTTATAATCAGATCAGAGCTTCTCCGAAAACATTACCGGTAAGTTTTTAATTTTGTTCTATTGTTTTTGGCTGTTAAGTATGATTTAGGGTCACAATTGGGAGTGTTTCTTTTGAATGATTAGCGTAGATTGATGAGTTTGGAGCCGGTAGTGGAGTTTGCTAATTTCAATTATTGGCCGCATTGCTTTCTCTTTTATATTTTGTGATTTTTCACAAGGTCATATGTCTCAATTATATATGCCCATGCTGCAGTTTCAAAATCTTTAAGGCAAAGCTCAAATAATGTCACAATAACAATTGATTTAGATATGTGCATCAAATAAGTTGGCAAATTTACCCTTTTGCCTTTTAATGTACTATCATTATTTGCTTTACTTGACATAAACCAGTCATCAGCTCACATAAGTAAAGAAACAATCTTGAGCTCTGAATCTATAGAGCAATTATTTGGAAATATTTGTATGTGATTGCGTGGCTTTTTGCAATAACTAAGTATGTTGCAAAACAGCAGCAGTACACTCACTGCATTAAGAAACGGTATGTTAAGGAAATTTTAGTTTTATTCTGACAATTCCATAGTATTCTCTTACAAGCTTTATTCAGTTACATGATGCATCTTCTTTCTCCATGTGTTTAAACTACGTTCCAACATTTTCATCAGGCAAGAGTATCCTGTGAGGTGTATGTAAATACAAACAACCAGACAATTGTCCACCAAGATTGCTACCCTGAGGTGAGCTTTTACTTATATGAAATTGCTGTTTCAGTTGCACACATAAGGAAACTTTTCTGTCATATCAAAAATAGCTTTTGATTTCGAGATTGAAAATTTGGTGCTCACTAAGTATAAACACTTACTAAATCTAGCTGAAACCCAGACTAAGACCAATACAAACCATACCAATCATCCCTCAGAATTTTGGGCCACAAATGCACTAAGAATAAACAGGAATTAAGCATTTGTATTCTTCACTTGGGTCCCAAGGCCTTCAATAATTTACCTCCGACACCCAACTCAATGTTCAGCTTCCATCTTGTCAATTGTCATTAAGAATTTTCTACTAAAACAAAATCAATTCTAACCCAAAGACCTTAGTTTATAAAATAAAATAAAAAATTAAAAAATTAAAAAAAATAAAATAAAATAAAAATAAAAATAAAAAAAATCTAACCCAAGTATAGTTATTTTTGTTAGTTATGGTAAGGTTTGTATTTTAAATTTAGGTATAACCATGGAAGCTAAAATCCATGCCTACTACTGACTTTTATTTTCTGCTTTCTGCCATGCACAGCGGAGGACTGAACCTATAGTGTTTAGAGGCTGGCTACAAATTCCAGAAATAGCAAAGTGAAAAGGTAGAGCTGTGTTTTTTCTTCTTCCATATCTATTTTTGAAGCATATTTTGTGAGACTTCACTGTGATCCAAGCTGATATATTGATTATTGAATCTAATAGGCAAATAGTGGGTTATTTTTCATTTCTTTTTTGCCTTTGAAAAGTGGGGGGACTTGCTTTGCAGGAACCAGTTTTCACAATTAATTTAATTGTAAGAACTGATTACTTCACTATTAACGAGTACTACTCTTAAATTTGAGGGTGCTTAGACCAGGGAAAGGACTAAGAGGGTCACTTATTGATAAAAATAAAGAATAAAGGATTAACAACGTTGAAGGGGTTATTGATACATGATTGCATGTCATAACACTGAAGATATGGCCCTTGGTAGTACATTGGAGATTTTAAAATCCATTGCATATTATTTATCTGCACTTGAATGTCCAATCAATTTGATCAGTAGGATATGGGCTTAGATAGTAGATTTGGAAGCACTGATACATACATCATGTTTTGGAATTTTTGTTGTTAAATTGAAGTTTTGCAATGATTTATGACTGTTATGCTACTATTTGAAAGTAGAGTAATAGACAATTTCTAATAATGTCCACTTTCATTAAGTGTTTTTTCTTTTACATGTGCACAAGGTGTTTGATGAAATTTCTTAGAGATTTTTTGCTGTCATTCTAGAAGCCATAATACTTGCAAAATTGAGAAGTCAGTTTAATGGTGGGGAACATAATTTTTTGTTGGGTGGGAAGCATAGACAACCACAAAATTTTAGACAGTGGTTAGAGATGATAACCCAGAATAGAAGTGGTAGCTAGATGGTATGTTGAAAAAATTTCTAATTGAGTAAAGAGGTTAAATGTTTAACCAAAACACTGAAGAGTGAGTTTACATTCATGCTCTTAAAGTTCAATTTTCTCCTCCTATTGATGCAATAGTTTCAGAATTAGTACCTTTTAAGTTTTAAATTTGATTATTTTTCTACTCAAATCTGATGGATTGTTTTGTATGTTGATACAAATCTCGACTCCATTATCTTCAAAATCCTAAATTCCTTGATGTGTTGCTCTAGCAACCTTTCATATGAAAGCCATGAAACTTTGAATATTTAAATTAATAACATAGATCATGTAGTCCAAACAAGATGTTCAAATTTATTATTTATGTCCCTTCCCATTTCTCTCTCTTATTTTAGATAAATATTTTCTTGGAGGAATGATCTTAATCTGTATAGCAGATTGCTTGTAGCCTTGCACTATTATTGACTACAAGCATTCTCTACATGGGCTGCCAATGGACTTTGACGAGTACCTTTGCGTATTATATGAGGTTTCTTCTAAACCCTCTCTCTTTTTGTGCCATTACAATTTCTTTGTTTAATAATGATTTGTGTTTAGTTACTAAGAAAGTGTAGCAATAGAATACATATGAATAATTTTAGGTTTTTATTTAGTTTGGTTGAGATTTGGGCATCTTCTTTATATAGCTGTTTGGGCTTTTTTTTTTCTTCTTTTTTTCCTCCCCAAAAAGATTGTATTTGGTTGCTAAAGGAAATCAAGGAACGCAGTGGCTAAAGTGAATATTTGGTTGGCTATTTTGGGGCTAAGCCACAAATTTGAAAGCCTTTCTTGGATGTCATGAAAGAGGAGAAGAAAGAAAGCAAAAATATTTAAATTTTTACAAAATTATTAGATTGTAAGCATGGGATCTCTTATAGTCATTCTCTCAAAATTTTACACTGTACTACTACCATATGTGGTTATTCTTGACAACATCATAGGCATTGGGAAAACTCCAATTTGACTTTGAAAATATATAACAAACTCTTGGAGAAAAAACACCGTTGTCTGATATTTTAAGAAAATATAGATTCTAATTTAAAAATATATAGGTTATAATTTAAAAGCGGTTTGCACATTCCAGTCATTTTAAAAGGGTGTTGGTGATTTGCTTTAAATAATTGGGATTGTTGTTCTAATTGAAGGGGTTGTTGATATTTTCTAGAGGTATGAAAGGCTTGGTTTAGAATAGACAAAAAGTAGATAACTCCATTCAATTATAATCCTGCTTTCATGGAGGAAATGAGGACAAGAAGACAAACATCTCATGTTTGGTTGGTAAGGCTATTTTCTTGCAACATAGACAGTTTTATATATAATGTTCCTTTTCCGTGTTGATTTTTTTTTTTTTTTTTGAAAGACTTTTCCACTTTGAATTTCACTTTTAGTCACACTGTTAATAAAGGGATAACTGCCTTACTAATAATTTATTTTTTTTGGCTTTAATTTTGTGGAAACCTTTCTAATGATATTCCTCATACTCTGGTAAATTGCTACCTTTTTAATGATTTTATTCCTCATACTCTGGTAAATTGCTTATATGATTGATGAAAATGTTATGAATTAAACTCAATAGAGCTTTGTTCTAGACTTCTAATTACTTTGGGTGTGGTGGTATTAATATTATTGACGAAAAAAACAACTTGAAATGGTGACTCTTCTAATTGCAGAATAAAGATGAATTGAGTCTATGCAAACACAGTAATGTTTTGCAATGTTGAGGCTGAATTGCATGAAATAGGGATTGAGTCTATTGATGGAACTAGAGAAGTAGAGGGAAGCAGAAGAATGCACTATTATAATGGTCAGCACTCTCTAATGTTCACAGCCACTATTATATAAGCATATAAATCTTTTTGATGCCAAAATTTAATGGTTGTTCATGCTTAGCAATTCTTCTGTTGATGTAAGTAGTGAAGATCAAAACCTTATAGAAACGAAGTAATTTGAGACGCACATAATTAAATGATATAATAGTTCTCAACTCTCTCTATTTCTTTGAGCATTTAGATTAATGAAAATACCGTATCTTTGTTGTGTATTGAGGTAGCACCATGAAAGGTTAATTAGCAAATACAAGATTCTCTTTCTATGAAACATGTTTCTCCAACTTAGTTAGCCTAATTTGTTTATTGATTAATTTAAACCCTTTTCTTTCTTCCTTTTTTTTTCCTGTTTATTTATTATAGATTTTATGCAAAGTTGATCCATACTGCATTGATTCAGTATCAGTTACCTAAAGTTGTCAGATTTACAAGAACTATGATTGCATATTAAAAGTTTGCTGCTTCGAACTATTTGATCATTTTTGGCAAAAGCACTTTAGCCATCAGATGCTCTTGTGATTCAAAATGCTTTAAAACAATTGGGCTCTAGATGATATAGAGGCATTTACCCCACTTGGTATATATCATTGGATACAAGTTTCTGTATTGTTTAACAGCTTTAGGATGTTCACTGTAATTAAAAAAAAAAAACATTTTGTGTAACAAGTTACCATCTTTGCACTATACCATTGGGACCCAAATATTGGAAAGATGCTTCTTATGGAGTCTATCTTTTAATGCCTTAATCCAGCCTTAACAATTGCTGGTTTTCTTGCACATAGTGACCCATTTGTGCTTCCAGTAATTGGAAAGAGGAAGCTGATGAAGAAGATCCTTTACTGGTGATTCTTGTAGGTTGATTATTAAGCTGATCCATACTGATCCTTTTTATGGAATTTGCAGGGTTTTTTTAATGATTAACGTTAATTCTATTATTGATTTTAAACTTGTGCACACATTCTTTATGCAGTGACCACAGAGCACTTCTTAAACTTTATTAGGATGAAAATATGCAAAGCATAATGGAAAGGAAAGAGCGTTCTGTTAGGAAATTTTTTTAATTATATCCAATTAACTTGCAGAAGATGGAGGATATGAGAATGCAATTTGTAGATCTATTATCAAGCACTGAATTTGTAGATTTTCAATTTTTCTATTTTCAAGTGTAAGTATTCCTTCCCCGTTCTCAGTTTTTTTTTTTTTTTTTTTTTTTCATTTTTTATAAAACTTTATAACACCATTTTATTCAAAAGAAATCTAATTGAGTTTGTGGCTGGTGCAACTTTTCTTCTTTATTTCCTTTTTAATTTAACCATTTGAATAATTGTATAATATATTTATCCAAAGTAAGATTTACTCTTTATGATATGTGCATAGGTTTACAACCAAAACATCTGTGATTAGGAGAAGTTCTGCACAATCCTTTGGGCTGAACACTACCCAAATGTAGTGCAGTGCAAAAGAAGAGGAAAGAGAACATCATTCTACACTAAAAAAGTTAGGAAAGTTGACATTCATCATGCATCCTTCAATAGAACAGTTTTATCTCTTTCCTCTACCATAGATTGTTTTATTATAAAATTGAAAATGACCCTTGTTATGCAAACAAATGTGCAAGATAACATATATTATATTGGTGGTGAATAGTAAATTTAATTGCAGTTGAGCATTGTATGAAGACATCACCATAGCATTTTTTTTTTTTTAAAGCCAAGTTATAGTAGCAAAATAAATATTTAAATTTTTTATTTAACTATCTCGTGCATCGCACGGGTTAGCGACTAGTATAATAATAATACCTTTGCCGAAAGCTAAACACACATGGGACACATAAACAATAATATAACTTTTGAAAAAAAAAAAAAAAAGATACTAATAATAAGAGCATTCGTATAAGGAAATGCCATCTTATCCTATTTTACCATTCCAAAAAGCTACTTCATCAATTATACAATACTATTTTCAATACACCCAGCAGCCCAACTTTTATTTTACAATATCACACATTAAAATAATATAAATTATACAATCAAATAATAAACAAATTATATCTCTCTCCTTACTAATTTCTGTCTCTCTGTCACTCTCACTGCACAACAACCATCCTCTTAACCACACCACCTCCAGACATCCACCACCGTGACCCTAAACCCGCCACAATCCCAGCAAAATACCAATCCACCATCGGTGTCACTCTCTTTGAGCAAAATCAAAGCCTAGTCTCGCCATCCAGCCAAAATCAAAACCCAAAATTCATAGCAAAATCAAAACCCAAAATTCATGCCAAAATAAAAACCCGATCCATCGATCTCGCCACCCACCGATCTCCGCCACGCCAATCTCGCCACCCACCAATCTCCACCTTGCCGATCTCCACCGTTGTCAACACCCACGCCGATCTCCACCGTTGTTAAAACCCACGACCCACCGTCGTCAAAACCCATACCGACCTATGCCCACGTCAGTCACAAACCCACCACCACCAGAGAGAGATAGAGAAACCCACAACCACCAAATGTGAGAGAGAGAGAGAGGGTCATCGGAGAGAGCACAGGGTCTTGGGTCTGAAAAGAGCATAGAGCAGATGAGAAAGAGAGAAGGAAGAGAGAGAAAAGAAGAGAAATAATGAGAGAGGAGAGAGAAATTTCGGGGTTAAAAAGGGGGAGGAAGAGTATTAAAAACTATTATTTTGTTTTAAAATTGTGCTATAGTGCAATTCTAAAGGTAGAATTGCACTGTAGCACTATTGCAAAAAATTTGCAATAGTTGATTTTTAGAAGTCCGGATGAAGCTTGGTTTTTGTGTGAAAATGGTAAAACCTTCCTACATATGCCATTTAGCATGCCCAACACGAATGCTCTAAGACCCTATAATTGACACACGTGGGGCCGCAACAGTAATATTATCTTTTTGAGGATAAACGGCAGAACACTAATATTACCTTTGATTTAAAGAAAAAAAAAAGTACACCTCTTAAAGCATATCTTTTTGCGGGACTCACGAGGGATTCGAAATAAGTGATGTGATGGAGAAAAAAAATGCTGCCTTGATTTGATTTTAGAGCTAGGCATTAAAAAAAAAAAAAAAAATTAGTTACAAAATTAATTGTAATCTAAAATTACAATTTTTTAAAAAAAATATTAACATTACTACATATTTAGTTACTATATGATCTATAAGCTCATATTTTATGCATAATTTTAAATTACAAAAACTTGCAATTTAAACAATTTATTGATAACATAGTTATTGATCTTTAATTTCCTAAAAATTTTGCAAATATAGAGGATATAAAAAAATGTAATCTATTGGTAAATTTGTCAAAATTCACCTTTAATCAAAAAAAAATTGAGTAAGGTTATAGTCTTAATTTACAACTAATTTTGTAACTAAACTTTGTCCTAAAAAAAAAAAGATATTATGACATATTCTATTTTATTAATACATCACATAAAAAAACTTCTTTATTTATTTTAGGGTAAACTATGTATTTGGTCCTTATCCTTTATACCATACTAGTGTGGGTTGCACGTGCAAGGCATGTGCTGGCCCTTTAGTGAGAAAATTAAAATTGATTTTTTTGTTGTTGAAGAAGTATGAAGTCATGTACTTAAATTTAAAATAGCTATTGGAATATCTATGTACTATGACACTTTCTTAGAACTTATTTACTAAATGTAATATCTACTCACCAAAAAATGCTACAAAGAATGATAATGAAAGTCGTCATCTTTCTACAATATTTAAATTTTCGCAATAAATGATAATATATACTATAATTTTTTTGACGATCTTCATTAAATTAAATATTTGCAATCATCTACAATGAAAATTTTGTTATTCATATTTCATTCTTTATTATCTTATTTTACGAGTCTAACTACGATGTTAGCTTGTTTATTTTTAATGAATACCCTTTTAAGCAGGAAAATAAATTAAAAAAAGAACAAAATAACAAAAAACATATGTCATCAAAGTTTCTATTAAATAATTAAAATTATAAGTGTAGAAGATTAAACCTAATAAATTAGTGTTCTCTAGGTAACAAATAGAACACCATATATCCTCATTCTAACTTTCCAAGTATGACTACCAGTCTACCACATAAAATTCAAAATACACAAAGAAATTTTTTGGGAGATTAAAATTTAGTAGGAGTATATTAGACATTGTACAATGGAATATTTTAGGAATTATAAGATTTTGTTAGGGTTTAACTAAGAGAGAAACAATAGGGGTATATGTTCATTTACAAAATATAAATGATGAAATTATTCAGTTTTAGTTTAAGGGGGAAATGCAACTACCCCGAACATAAAGGAGGAAAGTGTTACTTCGTCAATTTGTGTGTGTGTTATGTGTGTGTAAAACAATGTGTGTGTGTGTGTTTTTATTTTTATTTAAAAAAAAAAAACTTGAAACAGTGTGTAAAAAAAAATAAACCTAAAAAAATTATGCATTAAACAATGAATTTTAGTTCAACAAATTGAATAAACCAAAAAAGAAGTCTAGAAACAGAACAAAAAGTCACGATATTTTTACAATACCTTTATTTTTAGCTATGGTGGGTCCTAGTCTGATATTTTATTATTTTATTTTAGAGTAATGTTACATCCCCAATATTTTCATAATAAATCTTAGGTGGTAAATTGCTACTGGTTTTAAATTGGGCTAACCACTTTTAACCGTGCATTTAAAAATAAAATAAAAAGCCAACTGAAGAAAATTGTGCCTAAAACAATGAGTTTTGGCTTACTAAATTTGACTAAACAAAAAAAGAAGCCTAGGAACACAACAAAATGTCACACAAAAAAGAAGTTCGGAATTATAACAAAATGTCACAACATTTTCATAATATTTTTTATTTCCAGCTGTGGTAGGTCCTAGTTTGATATTTTATTATTTAATTTTTACGTTCACAGTATTTTCATAACAAATCTTAGGTAAAAAATTATTACTGGTTTTAAAATTATGCATTAAAAAAAAAAAAGACAATACAAGAAAATTGTGTGTGAAACGTACAATGAATTTTGACTCACCCAATTTGACTATATATACTAAAAAAGAAGTCTAAGAATACAACAAAATATTAAAACATTTTCACAATACTTTTATTTTTAGGATCCGAATAGATATATTTTTATTTTATTTGAGAGAAATGCTACATCCATAACATTTTTAGAACAAATTATAAATGACAAGTTGTTATTAGTTTTAAATTGAACCCACTACAGATATCACTTTTTTATCCTTCAAAAATACCTTGCCACATAAAATTTGTTTCAAAATTATTGTGAAAATGTTGTGGACATAGCATTTCTTTTTATTTTATTTTATTTTGATCTATAAGGAACTGAGATCTTGGATTGTGAAAATATTGTGACAAGAAGAAGATGTTATAACATTTTCATAATATATTTATTTTTAGTTGTGATTGGTCTCAGTCTTATTTATTATTTTATTTTGACCTTTAAAAAATTGACATCTCAATAATGATGAAAATGTTGTAAAAATTTGTTGCGTCAGTGTAATTGTGTATGCACATATAATATTTAAAAGCACAAGCAAAACCAGCATATTGTGAAAAAAAAAAAGGGCCAATGAACAGTGCAAATTGTCAATAATTGTGAAAATATTGTAAGAATTTGTTAAGTCAGTGTAACTGTACATACACATATAAATATTTAAAAGAAAAGACAAAAACAGCACAACCAAAACAGGCGTATTGTGGTTTGTGGGAAAAAAAAAAGCCTAATGAACAATGTTGTGAAAGTATTGCGAAAAATATTGTAGATGTAACACTTCTTTTTTCATAATACCTTTAGTTTTAGTTGTGGATGATTCTAGAATGATATTTTATTTTAACCTATAAGGAATTAACATATCAACAATTGCAAAAATATTGTGACAATTTATTATGTTAACTAATAGCTTTATATATAAAAAAAAAATAATAATAAAATAAAAAGAAGAAGAGTGGACTAGATGATATTACGCCGAAAAAAAAAAAGCAGAGAAAAATGAAAAGAAAAGAAAAGAAAGCAGCGGGAAAAAAAATAAAAAATAAAAAGAAGGAAAAGAAAGCAGCAATAGTGCAGAGGTCAAAACCAAAGCACTGTTCAAAACTTGAAAAAAAAATATATATATAAAGGGATTCAATAAACCAAATGTGTGCTGTAGGGGTGAAAATAACCAAATATCACGTTTTGGCAAAATTTGTGGCAAACTAGTATTGTTTCAAAAATATTTAGCAATCTACCACTTTTTTAGTATTCGAGTTCTACAAAATCGAGTTCTAAATAGTACTCGAGTTCAGTGAACTCGACTTCCTAGTGAGTCGCAAGCGTGGCACTGCTGACCTGAAACTTGTGTAATAAAAAAAAATAATGTGATACTCGATATTAGTGAAATTAAGTATCACTTTATAGTACTCGAGCTTAGTACAGTCGAATACATTCTTTTTTTTTCTACTTTTTGTTTCGGTTGGAATGGCTTGAATAGTCAAACTTAGTGGCTTGACATTAGTGGTTTTAACATATGCATTATGAAATTGAGAGAATACACAAGTAACTTCTTTTCTTTTTTTTGTTGAGAGAATACACAAGTGTAACTTAATCAATGCTTAAGTTATAACATAAAGGACTGTCAAATTATAAAATCTTCAAGTAAAAGCATGAGTTTTATTTACGAATGTTTTGGTAATAATAATTAAATGATTGGTTGTTATATAACTTCACTATATAGTATTACTATATAGTGTACTATAGCTATACTATATATAAGAAGATTCTCCTCTTTCAACTAGACTTTTATGTAGTTTAAAAATACCCTCATTAATAAAAGATAACTTTATTTAGAAATTGGGTCATAAATGTCAAATAACAAATTTCATTTTGAATTCAAAAAAAGAACTCCTAAAATTTAGGATTTTTTTTCCCAACACGTTCAAAAAAGATATTACAGTTACGGCCTATCTCTAAAGTTTATCTTTTTTTATTTGTTTGAAAAATTAAAATATATATATTTATATATTTCTAAATTATTATAGATACAAATTATTAATCTTTACCCAAAAAAATAGAAGAGCTTCTGTGCATGCACGTAAGCACATGCTCAGAGACTGGTGTTTTATAGTTTCATGCGCAAGGATTGCCTTTTTTGTTTCTGTTTTTTTTTTTTTTTTGATAGGTTTTTAAAATATATTAAAATTTTCCCATAAAAAAACACACACATATACATATATATATATATATATATAAATTCAAGTTTTTTAGTAATAGTTAATGGAAAGTCATTAAGAATGTGACTTAAAACGAATTTCAAACTTCAAAAGTCATGACTTTGATTTAAACTTTTTAAAATTATAAATTTTAGGACAAATTACAACTTACCCATCTGTGGTTTGGCCGAAATTTAAATTGTCTACCTGTGGTTTGAAATTTGACACTTTTCCCACATGAGGTTTGACTGAAATATAAATTCATGCTTGTAGTTTGAAATCCAATTATGCAAGTGTTCTGCTAGATTCATTTTGATCTTATTTGATCTTGGTTTTTTTTTTTTTTTTTTTTTGGGTGTGTTTTTGGAGGAAAGAGGCATAAAAGTGGAGCAAAATCACATATTTAACCATATTTTTAACACATGTGGATTATAAAACTCTAACTAAGCCAACCTCAAGTGGATAAAGTGTCAATTTTCAAAGCACAAGTAGATAACTTAAATTTCGGCCAAACCACAGATGCGTAAATTGTAATTTGCCCTAAAGTTTGATTTGAAACTACTCCAAACTATAGGAAAATTATGTAATGTACTTAAATCTTTAAAGAAAAGTAGTCACTTTGTGTAAGGAAAGTGTAGCCATTTGTTGTAAGAGAATATAAACACTTGTCACAATCACAAGTTTATCTAATCTAATCTAATATTATATATAATAGCAAGGCTTTTTTCCTCCAGTTAAGGTTGTTCTGCCATGTAAGAAAAAAGACTACTTCAAAAACTAACACGTATACAGCTTTAAGTTAAAAGACCCCCACAATGGATAATTTTTGCAATTTAAGACCAAAATGCTAACAATTTCGTTAATTAGCATCGTTTCCAAACTATTTAGGAAACTAACATCTTGACTCTCAAGTCTCAAGGACTCGAGTTTTATTCGATGATAGTGCTGAGATGGAAAGTTTTTCCATGTGGAACTCGAGTTTCCTAAAGAGAAAACGTAGTCATCAAAGATGGCATAGATCAACAAAGAAAAGAAACAACGCATAGATCAACGAAGAAGAAAGAAACAACCTAATAGAGAAGCAACAAAAACAAAAACAACGAAGCAACCCAAGCGACGATTTAGATTGAACCCAGGTGGCGAGGGCTTTAAGCAAGGGAAATCAAATCGGACTTAATGTGGGTGTGGTTTCTGTCGTGGGTGTTTATGGGTTTGTTTGGTGGGTGCTCTTACTCTCCTTCCCCTTCTTCTGGCGTAAGTCTTTGTGGGTTTGTTCCTGAGGTTCTTGTAGAGAGGGAAAATTTTTGACCTATCACAAGCTGACACATCATATTACCAAGTCCACAAAATACAACCAATTACAAAGCTCCATGTATTGTTGCTAGGTTTTGCCATCACTACTCAGAAACCAACAGAAATTTGCCAAGTATCATGCAAAAACCAATCACGCATCAGCGCATGTAAGCGATAACATAAGCAGCCTCGCACGTGTAAGCGATGACATAAGCGGACTAATCAGGCTGTGACATATGTCACCAATCAAACTCTGCCACGTGTAGCTGCCATCAGGGGGAACGATCTGTAACCATTTCGGCAAATTGAGAGGAAAAGAGTTATGGCCCCATCTCTCTGAAAATCTTCCAATTATGGGCGAACGAACAATTAAAGTCGTAGCCTTCACAACCTTGTCATCCTTCTCCTTACAAATGAATAAGGCTGGTTCTTGACCAATCTTTGAATCCTTGAAAAAGAGCATCATGATAGCTGCTAAAAAAAAAAAATATTATTAGTATAAACAAAGCAGGTGAAATAAATAAATAAATAGATAAATAATGAAAAAAAAGGTGTAAAGTCTCTGCACTTAGAAGAGTGTGCTACTTACTGGAGATTATGTTTGTACAATCTGAGGCATGCTTGGGCGGCTTTATATAGAAAACTTCTGAGATAACAGACAAAAGGAAAAAGGAGAGTTGGCAAGCCATTAAGGCCCTGTTTGGATTTTTTTTTTTCATCACTAATCACTCTTCAATTAATTTTCGTCACTCATCACTCATCACTTAAAATACCCCAACTTCCCCAATCCCACCCGTTTGGCACTCCTCACCCAGTTTTGCGTTACTTTGTTTCAAAAAAAGTCCAACATTACGGTTGGGCTTTGTTTCAAAAAATAAAATAAAATAAAATAAAAAATAAAAAACCAAAAAAGTCCAACATTGCGGCTGAACAATAGGTTTATTACAAAAATGCCATTAAAAACAGAGTTATGAAACTGAAAACACCTAAAATGTGTTTTTAGTTTCCATAACTCATTACTCAAAAATTAGAAAATTGAGTGATGGAAACAAAAACTAGAAACAAAATCCAAACGGACTTCTCAGCTATGGGTCCCATTATTTTTGAGTTATGAGTTATGAAAACAAAGTTATGAGTTATGGAAACAGCAAATCCAAACAGCTCCTAAATACTGCCACCAAATAAATAATACTTAAAGTCAGACTTTGCAACTCAAATGAAGGGGTAAGTGGCCATAAATGAATCATGGTGTCAGAAAGAAAATATTGCATTAGACCTCAGAAAAATGGCTTATAGGCCTGCAAAAGTACACATGTCATCTAAAAAACTACTGCACTAGACCTGGGATGAAGTTCTAGCCCGCATATTGTTCAAAGTGACTGTGCTGCCGACCTTGAAAGCAGAGATACTTGCTGAATTACCAATGTCAAACACTGTCAGAATTACAATGTAGACTAAAATGGCAACAAGTCCAACAATGCCCGCCATCTCCTCTTCCAGATTTCTAAAACTTCTGACAAGATTTCACAAAAAAATCAACCCACAGAAATCTTCTAAGGACTTCGAACAACAAGACCCGGAAAAGACGTCCACAGTAAAGCCATAATGCGCCGCCACGCGCCGTCACAAATTCCCAACGACCCGCGGGTTTCTCATTTAAATCTGCGTAAATCTAAGAAGAATTTTACAAAACCAATGCCACCAGTAGATCCATCGGCCCAAGATCTACCAAACCTGAAAATTTCAGGTCCAGATGCCAAGCCACACACCTCCACGTGCCACCATAGGCTTCGATGATCATGGCCTCCTCCTTCACTTCTGTGTAAATTGGGACACCAATTCAGAAAACAAAAACTACCACTCGATCCAGCGTGCCCCGATCTACAAAATCTGAAACTTTTAGCCCAAATGATCATCCACGCGCTGCCACGCGCCACCAGAAAGTCCGGTAATCACCAGGGTCAGTTTACGCTGTAAGCTAAGCGCTAGACGCGCCAACGTGCTACACGAGCCAAGCACTGACACGTGCCTTCAGAGCCATGACGTCATACATGACGTCATCTCCCACTACCCCGGTTTGACCCGTTTGTTTAGGTCGACCCAGTTTGACCCGTTCACCTGACCCGGTCCGAACCGCCTGCAAAAAAAAAAAAGGAGAGAGAGAGAGAGAGAAAATGCTTTGACCAAGTTGGACCTTTGACTTTGACCAGAAAGTCAAAATTTTCAAAATGGACCTGTCCCACTCAGTTTTTCAAGTACATTCCAATTTTAGAATCTGTTTCTTCATTCGAAACTCGGAAATTGCGCAAATGTCCAATTTCCAGAAAGTTGACTTTTGCATAAATCTTGACCAAAAGTCAAAATTTTTTAAAAGGACCTGTCTTGCTCAATTTTTTGCGTACATTCCAATTTTGGAGTCCGTTCCATCATTTGAGACTCCGAAATTGCACAAATGACTCAATTCCAAGATAGTTGTCTTTTGTGTTGAAGTCGACCTAAAGTCAAGATTTTCAAGCCAGACTTGTCTTGCTCAGTTTTTTGCAACTTGGAAGTTACCAATGTAACCCACATCTCCGAAGTACTGACGGTGTCCAAAACTTAAGCTCCCAAGATCAAAATATGAGATTCATCCATTTAGTTTGGATCCCCTCAGGGTTATCCTTCAAACTTCATCAAGGCTTCCATTTTAAAGAACAGATGAACTCTCACAAGTGTGTCTTAAACTTGAAATTACATTGGATCACTACTTCAGCCTACCATTCCTGTTCGGTGCCTACCGTTCTCATCCACCATTCTCACCAAAAATTCTCATCCACCATTCTCAACTACCCATCTACCGTTCTTCATCTCTCCGCTATAAATAGAAGGGTCAGATTCATCGAAAAGTCATCAAGAAAAACACATTGAATCACGAAATGAAGATTTGCTTCTTTCAAATTTTCAAGTCCTCCTTCTCACAGCCATTTCTCACTATGACCTTATCATTCTTAACACCTAGCAACCAATATTGCTTCATAATCAGTTTGAAATCAACCTTCTCATGGTTTAGTAGAAACTCTCTTCACAACATCATTGTAGTTTTGAGATCCAAAAAAAAAAAATTTCTCCCCTTAACGACTACATTTGTCCATAAAATTACTCATAACAAGGTTGGTATCGTCGTTCCATGCTTCCTTGGACTTGGTTGGCCAGGAAATCTCCATTTACCAGTACCAAAGGCTGATTTCTGATGAGCTGGTACCTTGGAGGTCATCGTAGGTGTTGGATGGGAGACAATTTGTAGGATACCCCAACACTTTTTACCATTTTCATCTACTGCCACTTGTTGAAAAAGCACAGAAAAATGAAAGATGGAGCTAACTTGTGATTCTGGTCTTAGAAACTAGCCAAGTTGCTGTTTGTTCTGAACCCCTGCTTCTACTGGAAGACCAAGCAATTGGAGAGAGACTACGGGAGCCCTGAGCTTAGGAACAAGTGTCTCTACTGGACCGCCAAACTTCGGTCTTGTGGCGTTTATCATCCAGGAGTCTTCCGTATTGAAGGTATTCAATGATCGCTTGTCGTCAATCTGTTCTTCGGTGCTTTAGAGGCTTGAATTCGTAGAGCTTCACTGATTTATGGTTTGTTGAGGTTTCTAGAGGCTTTTAAGCTTGATTCCACTAACCTTTGAGATCTAAGAAAATGATTTGGATGATTTCTCTTCGAATGTTCTTCGTATTCGAAGATCTTTAAAACAGAATTACAATGAATCTCTGGCTACAAGCTTGTTAGAAATTCTTTGTTCTTCATGTTCTTCGTATTCTTCGTGTTCTTAGTGCGTTCACATGCGCATTCAACCACTTTCCCACATGTCATCTCTGTAATCCAAAGCATATTCTTCCGAGATAACTTCACCAGGAGTTCTTAAAAACACGAGGCTAGCCCCATAGCTCTGCATGCTGTACCCAGCCACCATTATATTCAAAGTAGAAGTTCTTGAAGTTCCTAAAGGCTTCAGGACTTGATCCTAGCAGAGCTTCTGTACTTCTGAATCTTGGTGTCTTCCAAGATGTGTTGGTCTCTTGGTGTCTTGGCCTCCCTTTAAATGCCTTAGGAAGGCTTCTATTTATAGGAGTTTGGGAGTGGGTAAGCGACACGTGGCGGAGTCAAAGCATTTTGCAAGTGTTGGAGTCCGTCGACCAACACCCTCCATACCTCAGTTGGGGAAATTTCCATCACACCATGGAATCTTTCCATTCTTGGTGGACTTCCTTGCACAGGTGCATTTTATGATGAAGTAATACCCATTCTTGGTGGACTTCGGTGCTTTAAAGGCTTGAATTCGTAAAGCTTCGCTAATTTGTGGTTTGTTGAGGTTTCTGGAGGCTTTTGAGCTTGATTCCACTAACCTTTGAGATCTAGGAAGATGATTTGGATGATTTCTCTTCGAATGTTCTTCATATTCGAAGTAGAAGTTCTTGAAGTTCCTGGAGGCTTCAGGGCTTGATCCCAGTAGAGCTTCTGTACTTCTGAATCTTGGTGTCTTCCAAGATGTGTTGGTCTCTTGGTGTCTTGGTCTCCTTTTAAATGCCTTAGGAAGGCTTCTATTTATAGAAGTTTAGGGCTGGGTGAGCGACACGTGGCAGAGTCTAATTGGTGACACATGTCACACTCTGATTGGTTTGCTTATGTCATCGCTTACACGTGCTGGACTGATTATGTCATCGCTTACACGTGCGAGGCTGCTTATGTCATCGCTTACATGCGCTGATGCGTGATTGGTTTTTGCATGACACTTGACAAATTTCTGTTGATTTCTTAGTAGTGATAGCAAAACCTAGCAACAATATGTGGAGCTTTGTAATTGGTTGTATTTTGTGGACTTGGTAGTATGATGTGTCAGCTTGTGATAGGTCAGGAATTTTTCCTCTCTACAAATGCCCCCTCGAGACTCGTTCACGCACAGAGTTTCAGAGTGTGGTGTGGGAATGAGTTTCGAAAACAGATCTTTACACTTGACTCTTCAAGTGAAGTGGTTGAAGGTGGTGGAGCTTTTAGCAGGATGAGATAATTTCTGAGGAGTAGACCCACCCATATGAAAGGCTTTGATAAGACCAAAAAGGGGTCTGCGAGTATTTGAATGTACTCGCATGATCGGGCCTTCTCAGCAGAGGTTAAGTCAAAGTAATTTCAAAAGAGTGTTCCATGGTACTTGGAGTGGGTTGGTGAGGCTAAAAGTTATTTGCAAGAAGTTGGATGTACTTGCAAGATTGAATCATTTCAGCAGAGGTTAAGCTGAGTTAATTTCAGAAGAATATTTTGGATCGTTGGCGGCGATCACAGGGGGTAAAAGATGGGGAAAAGGCGAGGATGGTGACTGGGTACAGCATGCAGAGCTATGGGGCTAGCCTTATGTTTTTAAGAACTCTTGGTTAAGTTATCTCGGAAGAATATGCTTCGGATTACGGAGAGGACATGTGGGAAAGTGGTTGAATGTGCATGTGTTATTACATCACTCAGGTTAAGTTGAGGTAATTTCAGAAACTTATGGATTTTGGGTATGTTGATGTTGGTGTGAAGAAGATGGAAATGAAGCAAAATGAATGGGTGAAACATACGCGACCATGGTGCTGGCCCTGTACGTTGGGGACTCTCTGGTGTAGATGTTTCTGGGAAGTACACTTTAGGATATGGGATTGACTGCATGCTGAATGAGGTCCGGCGGCAAGTCATCGAATGTGCCTGTGTGATGGGACCGAATGGGTGAAACATACGCCAACATGGCGCTGGCCCTGTACGTTGGGGACTCTCTGGTGTAGATGTTTCTGGGAAGTACACCTTAGGATACGGGACTGACTGCATGCTAAATGATGTCTGGTGACAAGTCATCGAATGTGCCTGTGTGATGGGACCATGCCGACGGATGTTAAGTTGAAGTAATTTCAAAAGTATATTTTCTGAAATTCTTCAAGCTAATTTTAAGTTGGAGTAATTCCAAAAAGTGTGTTTTGAGGTACCAGCAACAATGACCTTTGGGTCCCACACTGGTGGGGACATGGAATAAGGCTTTGGTGACCATTTACCGGCACCAAAGGTTGATTTCTAATGAGCTGGTACCTTGGAGATCATCGTAAGTGTTGGATGGGAGACAATTTGTAGGATACCCTAGACCAGACATTTATTGTCAACGATCACTTATCCATTCAGAAGTTTGACTACTTTATGAGCCTTCGCTCGGGGTACGACTGATTATGTCATCGCTTACACGTGCGAGGTTGCTTATGTCATCGCTTACACGTGCAGATGTGTTGGTCTCTTGGTGTCTTGGTCTTCGGCTGCTCTGACAGTGTTTGACATTGGTTAATCAGCAAGTGTTTCTTCGTATTCGAAGTAGAAGTTCTTGAAGTTCCTGGAGGCTTCAGGGCTTGATCCCAGCAGAGTTTCTGTACTTCTGAATCTTGGTGTCTTCCAAGATGTGTTGGTCTCATTACAATGAATCTCTAGTTATGAGCTTGTTAGAAATCCTTTGTTCTTCACGTTCTTCGTGTTCTTCGTGTGTTCTTCGTTTGGACCCTTGAAAGAGAATCACAATGAATCTCTGGCTATGAGCTTGTAGTCCTCCTTCTCACAGCCATTTCTCACTAGTGGTTGGATGCCCATGTCGCCCTTGAGGCCGAGGTCTCGGGTTCGATTAGTGGGGATACCCACTATTATACACGTGAGCCCTCCTTTTTGCATAAAATAAAATTAAAAAAAAAAAAAAATTGTTGAATTACGTGATGACTTGATCTCTCTCAAGGGTATGTAGGCAACTTAGTATCTTTTGCTAAGTTCAGTCGTGCACTAAAAAAAATTTATTATTATCAAATTATGACCCAAAAAAAAAAAAAAAATGAAGGAGCAAAGAATAAAGTCTTCTTTATTGATTGACAAAAAGGAAAATAGTACAGAGGAAAGCATGATGACACGTATGAAGGGAATTAAAACAAAAAGATTACGACATCCATTTAAAGTCTTTCAAGCTAGAATGATTATCTTCCAGAAGGGCTCGTATCTTCTCTAAAGCCTCCATATCCTGGTCTTCAAGAACAGGAGCGGATTTGACTTCTTCAAGTTGTTCTTCTAAGACTTGCACAACATCGCCTTGTTCAACTTGATGAGTTTCAATTTGAGACAATGATTGCTCCAATTGAACAAGCTCGGTTTGCAGGTTAGCCATCCTCAATCTAACAGTATCAAGCTCGGTCTTCAAAGATGCTTTCTCGTGCGATGCCTCAGAAAGAAGGAATTCAACTTCAGCCTCGCGTTGAATTAAGATAACAGGACTTGGTCGTTTGTTCAGAGATTCTTTCATCTTCAAATAGTCTGCGACACCCTTGCAATATTTGTCAACATTTTCACGCAAGTGTTGAGGGTCCACTCCAAGACTTTCAACCCCACTATAAATTTCATGTACTTCAGCTTGTGGGAGGATGTTGTCTACAGAAAGATTCGAAAGCCTGTTTAAAAGAACATCTCCTAGCATAGAAGCCCCTTTCCTACGTACGGAAGAAATATGCGCCTTGCCCTGAAACATCGAGACTTCCGGAGGGTTAGTCGGTTGCAAGGATGAGAGAGGTGCCCTTTCTGTCTCCATCGAAAATTTGGACGACGTACCAACATCAGTAAACTTACTCCTCTTAAGATCCGAACTCTTCGCAGATGGCTTTGAGGTAGAAGACTCGCTATTTGTAAGAAGATGCACATGATCAGTAGAAGTCCCCGCATCAACACCCTTCATTGGACTCTTCAAATGTTTCCATTTGTGGTCAAAGTCATTACGCACCTCCTCTTCAGAAATCTTAATGGCATCCCTAGCTAGTACAACAAGCGAACCTTTGATGCCTTGACTTCGAGCAACTCCAACATCTAGAGATAAGTCTTTTGAATAACGATTATGTTCAAGAAGATGTCGTTCAAACTCTGACAAGGGCTGTGGAATGTATGAGTCTTGTAGTTCCCTTTTTCCCTTCAATTGTACCACACATTCATCAATACAAATTCGCATTTGTGGTAACGTGATTTTGATTTGAACACAAGATATCCTTCAATTTGGCTAAGGAATGGATCGAAGATCTTTAAAACAGAATTACAATGAATCTCTGGCTACAAGCTTGTTAGAAATTCTTTGTTCTTCACGTTCAGTAGTCAAACTTCTGAATGGATAAATGATCGTTGTCAATGAATGTCTGGTCATAGCTTTTCTTAAAGGCAGTCCCGTGCCAAAGGAAGTCGGTGGCGGTTCGTATGTGTTTTTATGTGGAGAATTCGCTGAATAGAGAGGCGTAGCCTACACCGGAGTATTTAGTCATCAAACGATCAGATAGATTGTCATGGGTGATGCGATTGCTTTTGAAAAGATGACCTACCCAGGCGTAAACATAATGAATGGTAAAACTAGCCCCAGACTTGCTCGGAGTAGGAGAGGAAGAAATTGTGTTAAGTCCATGATAAATGCTAGCCAATACTGAGGTAGCAAGGCCAAATGAACGACCATTGGCCATGGAACTGGCGATCTTGAAAGAGCCTAGACAGATGCTATTCTGATCCTTGATAGGAAAGACAAATATGCATAGCCAACAAGAAAGAAGTGCCGAGAAGTAAGTCTCCTCCTTTAAGTCACCCTCAACTTGAAGATCCGCAAAGACCCCGTGTTCTTTATCAGACCATGGTCCATGCTTGTTTATCTTGCCCAAAGGATTCTGACTACACTTGGGAATGGTTGTCCGTCTCGTTGGTTTTCTAGGAGCCGGGTACCTGCCATTTCCTCTATACCAAAAAGTAATCTAGTCGCGAACACTCACTTTCCCTTGTCTCTTCAACCGGTTTTGAAGGTGATGATACGCCATGAAAAGGTAGCGACAGGTGCGCGGTAGGTAGGGTCGTCCTTGGTCGTTGGTTCCATCTAGCTCTTACGCATTGGGTACTACTTCGTCATAAAATGCACCTGTGCAAGGAAGTCCACCAAGAATGGAAAGATCCCATGATGTGATGGAAATTTCCCCAACTGAGGTATGGAGGGTATTGGCCGATGGACTCCAACACTCACAAAATGCTTTCATGAGATTCTCGTCATAATCATATGTGAACAAGGAGGCAAAGACAGCACTGTAGAGGTGGGTCGCATCAAGGAGGTGTTTGCACTAACCAAGAGCATCTTCTAACCAATCCCAATAAAGGGAGAAGTAGGAAAACTCTCTATTCGCGCTAAAGGAAAAATCCCAATTGGCATGCTTTGCAATTATCTCTCGTCCCAAAGTGTTGTACGGCTTTGATTTAGCAACATTTTTGTGATGCGAAGCAAGAAGGATAACTGTCTCCAAGTTAGAGCCGCCACTAGGGGGAACGATTTGTGACCATTTCGGCAAATTGAGAGGATAAGAGTTATGGCCCCATTTCTCTGAAAATCTTCCAATTATGGGCAGACGAACAATTAAAGTCGTAGCCTTCGCATCCTTGTCATCCTTCTGATACCCACTATTACACACTTGAGCCCTCATTTTTGCAAAAAAACAACCAAAAAAATAAATAATTAAATAATAAATAATAAAAAATAAAAATAAAAAGCGCTTAAGGAACTTCCCATTGATGGGGCCGATCTTTTGATTTGGGTTTGGTGGGTGTTTATGGGTTTGTTCTGTGTTCTTATTCTTCTCTTCCTTCTTCTTCTGCCATAGGCCTTTGTGGGTTTGTCCCTAGGATTTTTTTTTGATTTGGGTTTGGTTGGTCTAGAGAATGAAGAATGAAGGAAGAAAAGGAAAAAAAGGAAGAAAATTTCTAGGTTTGTTGAGAGAAGATGAGAGCATGTGTTTTTTGGGTTTTGTTTAAGGAAAAATTTTTCCACCTCAGCTTTGCCAGTACATAGAACTCGAGTCTCTGAGGCTTGAGTTGCTACAGTGAACTCGAGTCTTAGAGACTCGAGATGCTAGTTTTCTAAATAGTTTGGAAACGATGCTAACTATTGTTAGTATTCTGATGTTAAATTGCACCCAAAAAAAAAAAAAAAAAATCCGTCCATGCAGTACACCGTTTCAGTTTAAGGGTACATTTGGTAGATTGTAATAGGCATTGTAATGTAATAGTTATTCCTATGATTTAGCTATTCAGTAGTTTGGTTATGTTTTTATTACAGGGAATAGTCATTCATTATGAATAACTATTCTTTAAAATGAAGAATAACTATTTATCTCTAAAAGAGTTATAATAGCTATTCCTTAGTAAGTGTATGAATTTTTAAAATTAATATATTTCCAAATACACAAACTTTCCATATGCACATAACAATTATGAAAAAAAAAATCATAAAAAAAAACTAATCTCTTTCAAATTTAAAAAGTATTTTTTTAGAAAATATAATTATATGAGTAAGATATTTCCTAAAATATATTTTAGGCAAAAATGTACTTTTGGTCCCTACATTTTGGGTCCATTCCCATTTTGGTCCCAGAATTGATTTCGTTACTAATGGAGTCCCTAAAAAAAGAAAATCTTTTTTAAAATGGTCCCTACCATCAACCCACTAACGGAAACCTCTTACAAGGCAGACGGAGTACCCTGCTTGCTGATATGGCACTGACGTGACCATTAAAATATTATTAAAAATACCATGTCATCATTTTAATTTTTTTTAAACAAAGCCACGTCAGAAAATTTATATAAAAAAATTTAATTTAAAAAAAAAAAACCTTAAATCTAATTTAATTAAAAAAAATTATTACTTATCATTATTAATTTTCATAAGAACATTACAACTTGTTCTTCATGTTCTTCCCAATCAAACCCAGCAATGAAGAACTCAAACCCAGATTACAAGAACACAAACCCAGTAACCAATAACTCAAACCCAGATCACAACAACATAAACAAAAAAAAGAAAAAAAAAAAAGAAGAAGAAGAGATCAAACACAAAGACAGACCCAGATCACAAATAGAGATCAAACACAGACCCAAATCACAACAAACCTAACGAAAAAAAAGAAAAAAAGAAACAGAGATCAAACACAAACACAGACTCAGATCACAAATAGAGATCAAACACAAACGAAACCCAAATCACAACCCAAACCAAAATCATTAGCGGACCCAACCACTGATCCGTATTCACAACACCCACATGCAAGACTCCAAATTTTTCCCATCGTTTTCACGGCATCAAGATGCCATGGTCTCCATGATCAAAACCTCGAAGATCAGCCTTTTGATTTGCTCGCCGTTGGTCAATATTGGGTGTAAGGTTTTGAGCGGAGATGAGATTTTGAGATTAGAGAGTTTGGGGTCAGATCAGTGGTGCGTGGTGGAGAAGAATCCATCTCCAAATCGTTACAAACCCAATCTCCTCCGCCGACCCTAGCGAGTTCACCAAAACCACCAAAACGGCGACGCTCTTCTTCACCGGAAAAGGAAACCTTAACGCCTGAGCTAGATCGGCACGGTTGAGATTAACACGAACCGACTTGATTCATCTTGGGTTGCTAGGGTTTGATCGTAGGATGGGTTTTGTGGGTCTTCAATTTAAAGAGTTAGGGTTTGTCGGATTAGGGATCATGAGATTGTGGGTTCTCTTGATCTTGATTTTGATTTTTAAGTGGTCATGTTGTTTGGCTCTTGAGACCGAGAAAGGTGTTCTTGTTAGGAATGGATGGGAGAGCTCGGGTTCAGTGTGTGTGAGAGAGTGAGAGATGAGAACACTTTTTTTTTTCTTTTTTTTTTTGCTGAATGAGAACACGATGGAGCTTGAGCTTCAATCTTTACAACTTAAAAAAAGTAAATTTTTTTTGTCTGTTTTTTATTTTTTAATTAAAATTAAAATTGAGAAATCTGGCTTTTTTTTTTAATTTTTTATTAATTAAAATGCTGATATGATATTTAAAAATGCAAAATAATTATTTTTAATAATATTTTAATGGCCACGTCAACGTCACGTCAGCAATCAGGGCACTCCGTCTGCCATATAGGAGGTTTCCATTAGTAGGTTGACGACAGAGGCCATTTTAAAAACGATTTTCTTTTTTTAGGGACTATATTAGTAACGAAATCAATTTTGGGACCAAAATGAGAATTGACCCAAAATGTAGGGACCAAAAGTGCATTTTCGCCTATATTTTAAGTTTGATTTAAAATGCTTTCATTTCATTGTCTTTAGGATTCTATTATTTATGTGTCACTAAACAAATGACTAGTACTAAATATTACATTACAGCATCTTATATTTCTTGTAATACTTATTCTTATTGTTATGTAATTACCGTTACAGTCTAACAAACATGCCCTAAAAGTTTTAACTTTTACTGCTTCAAGCATTCTTTTAAAACCCATAGAAATCCTCTCACAGATCCTTCCTTTGCATCTTCAACGTCCCGAAGGCCAAAACCACCATCTCTTATCCATTCACAAAACAAAATAAATAACAATTCGTTTGGCCCAATATTGACCGATCTGTTTCAGTACTTTTTAAGGGATCGTTGGGTTCGGTAGAATTACTAAACCTTTACAATGTTAAAAAAAGCCCACCACTGTAGTTGGGAACGAATAAGAGCCGAAGAGAGTGAGAGAGAGATAGGGAAATCTGAGAGACTTTATCAAGCCGATCTCTCTCTCCAAATTCCGCCTTCGAGTCACCATTATAGCTCCTATAAACAATGTCGGTAAAGTTTTCAGTTATGATTTTAAAATTTGCTTCCAAAATATGTTTTAGGTTTTGGTATTTCAATTGAATTGCTTTTGATTTAGGCTTAGGTTTGGGTATGTGTTACTCTTTAGGATGATTACCAGATACTAGTTAGTTATTTATTATAATAGTTAAGGTTTCAATATGTTTTCTTTGTTTGTCTTCACAACGTTGTTGGGATGATCATTTAATAATTCCCTTTTGCAACCCAGGTAACTTAATGCATATAATATAGTCTAATTTTTAAGCTCCATTGGGCTTTTTTTATTTTTTTTATTTTTTTTATTTTCCTTTTTTTTTCTTTTGCAATTTAATTGGTGGGTCTCAAACATTATTCTATATTCTATATTTGCTTCTAGGATTGTGCCTTAATAAAATTTGGGAGCATTAAGAAGCATGTGACTTTTTTACTTTAAAGCATATGTATCCAATTAGAAAATGATATGGGTATTTTTTGTTCCTCGATGAGATTTATTTGAATTGTAGTATTGTACTCTTTTGAGCTCCACTAGGCTTTTTTTTTTTTTTTTTTTTTTTTTTTTTTGTGATGAGTGCCTCTTCTTGCATATATGGTAGTTGGGAATGATTTTGTAATGAGTCTTATATCATTTGTCCTCTAGATCATACAAATGTGTATATTCATGTCACCATGTTGATTCTCTAAAATCATATTTTAGAAGTGACAAATTCTGTTTTTTTTTTTTTTTTTAAAGGTGATAATTGAGTATATTTGCAATTAAAGGAAGAAAGTAAAAATACTGCAATGATGCAGCAAGTGAATTTCACCAATTAGAGATTTTTAATATTAAAATATTGTTAGCAGCTTGCTTTAGTAACCATTGATTATGATTTATGTTCTTGGCAATGAATCTGGCATAATTTTCATGCACATATAGATGTAGATAGATAGACATTCACATATAAAATGCTATGTAATTAGGACACATCAAGAAGCTTGCTTTCATGCAACAATGATAGAGGATACTTAGCATATCTTACTTGGGTTTTCTCAAATTATCAGTTTTTATTGCTTATATTGTGATTGTTTTATATAATAATTCAGCCAAAAATATTTATTGAGTTATAAAATTATCATGCATGCATTTTAAAGGAAAAAAATTGATCAATTTTACTTAGGTAGTTCGTGCAGTTCGTATAGTGTCTGTGTCTTTTTTTTCTTTTTCTTTTTTTTTTCAATTTACATTTTAGGGTTTGCTGTGACTTAAGCCACATTGTCTATGGTAATCAAACACTTTAGTTAAAGTTCTGTTTTTGTTTATATGAGTCCTTAGTATGTTTAAATCTTTGGTTGTTTTAATATTTATTTCCCTTGATGTGCTATATTATAATAGGTTTTTGGTCATTGCATCTTCTTCATGATCACAAGTTGAAGATAGAAATTACCCTCATCAATAGCTGCTGTGTCTTTATCATTATCACAAGATGGAGATAAACTTCTTTTCATATACTTATTTTGTTTTGTCTTCTAACATGTAAAATGATCTCGTGCATTGCTTGGGTTAAACACTAGTATGATATAATATGAGGAGATTCAATTGCGAATCGAGAAAACAAAATGATAGAAGTAGAATTAAACAAGAAAGGAAAAGGAAAAAAATATATGTAATCCTAAAATAAATTGGGAGATTACTTATAAATTCTCAATGATAGAGGCACAAATAATCTAGTGTAAAAATAAAAGGGAAAATTAGATAAAGTTATGTGGCAAAAACACATTAAGTAATAGAAGAAATTTTATATAAAAAATTAAAAAAACTATTTAGTATAAATGATTTTTCTAGTTTTTATAAAAATTTTGATCATTTCAAACTTTTGTAGAAAAAATTGTTGAGCTCTTTATGTTAACTAATACAAAAAAGTGCTAAATAATTAATACTGTATATTTTGTTACATGCTTATATTTTATATTTTAAAATTTTATGAAACTGTCTTTTTATTTTTTTAAAATGATCTACCAATTTTTTTTTCTTCATGTTTTTAGATATTTTTTGTTGATTGGTTTTTTTTTTAATAATTTCAATTATTTTTCATGTTTTATAAATATTTTTATTGAATATACATAATTTTTATTTAAAATTTTATTAATATACAGTTCATTCGGTAACTCAATATCGGTTGACCCCAAAGCTTATAATAGGTCAAGAGGTTAAGTTATGGTTTGATTATAATAACTACAACATACTCTCTCCCTCTCTCTCTCTCTCTCTCTCTCTCTCTCCTTTTAGTCAAGGTTTTGAAATCCGGACCATTCATTGAACTGTAAAAGAGAGAGGTTCAAGGTTTTTAATGTCGAACCAAGGTTGAACCGAGGTCGAACCGTGATGACGTCATAATTAATTTAATAATTATTTAAATATAAATAAATATATTAAATTTGTAAATATTAGCAAAATTTACTAAAAATATCTTAAAAATTGAAACAAAATACATAAAATAGTACATTATAAGGTTAATAAAAAATAGTACAACATAAATAAGCATAAAAAGAAATTTTTATAATAATCCTTTAAGAGAAATCATTTCAATTAACTAAAAATGACTATTAAAATAAATTCATAAATTGCATAGGTATTATTCTTAAATAAAATGTTAATTTAGTAATATTTAATATGTTGAGAAAGATGACATAGAAGTTTAGAAACTATAAATCATGTAAATTTAATATAAATTTAATAATATTGCATATTAGCTCCCAAGAAGAGCACTTGGTTCGTTGGTCATGGCTTCAATCTTGCTTACAAGGTGTGAAAGCGCAGGTTCGGATCCTGGCAGCCGCATTTTTCTTTAATTTTTCCCTATTCCATGACCGGTTGAACCCCGGTTCATCCGGTTATCTCAGAACTCATGTATACCCGGTTCTCTATGCTTTAAAAACCGTATTTCAGTCCGATTTTCAGTTTTTCTGGTCAGACTGCCCGGTCCGGTCCGGGTTTCAAAACAATGCTTTTAGTATGTACTAATATAATTTACTCTATGTGAAACTCTATTATAGAAATTTCAAAGATCTTGAAAGTAGTACTCCATTAGCATTCTAATTCCAAAATTTTCAAAAATATAGATGAATTTTAGTTATTTATTTTAAATCATATTAATAATCTATTATGATTTTTAGCTTTTACAAATATGCAATCATACACCAATATGCTTTTTCCACAAAGTTTTTAAGTAGTTTTTTTTTTCCTTTCATCTTTCTATCTATTTTATTTATTTTTTATTTATTTTAGTTATATAATTGAAGTACTTTATTTTACATATAATTATTTATTTACCCAGTTTGATCATATGATACTAATTAGTAATGTCTTTCATCCATTAAGAATCATGTTATTTAGTGGCATGACATTCTCTTCTTTAACAGGAGAACCATAATTTGAATCTTCCTTTCTCCATTGTTATAATTATTTAATTATTAAATTAATATATAAAAAAGCTTTCTTTGATTATAAAATTTGTAAATGTTATATAATAAAATGTGTAGTCTCTCTCATTTCATTTTTTTTTTAACCCACTGCTCACTTTCTCTCTTTCATGCCCTTGGTGGCTCCCCTTCCTTCTCAACCCACCAGGTTCTCTCTTTCATCACCATGGCTCATACTTTTTCTAAATTCCATATCAATAAATCTAGAATTACAAATTAAGTTACAACTTTTGTCAAAATTATCTTACATGGATAAATATGAGTAGTCGAGAAAAAGTTATAAATTCATATAAAAGTGAGAAACAGTTTATCATAGTATATTACATAAAATAGGGCCAAAATGGCAAAATACCCCTTTTGCACAAACTTTTCAGCATAATTCCCATGTTCTGAAACTATTTAGGAATATGCCCATGTTTTAAACTCGATTTTTTAAAACTCGAGTTTCAATGAAAAACTCGATTCGCCCAAAATCGAGTTACTTGAAAAAATTTACATAGAACTTGAGTTCCTTGAATGGAACTCGCGTTCTATGTAAATTTTTTCAAGTAACTCGATTTTGGGAAAATCGAGTTTTTCATTGAAACTCGAGTTTTAAAAAATCGAATTTTAAAATAGGGGCATTTCTCTAAATAGTTTCAGAAAATTGCCATTTTGCTGGAAAGTTTGCGCAAAAAGGGCAAAGACCAATTTTCTCCCATAAAATAATCATGACAAAGTGTGACAAAGTTTGTGGTCTTAGCACCACCCATTTTAGATAGAAATGCTATCCAGTAATTTTTTTCCCGGAAAATGCCTGTATCTGCCAACCTGAGCTATGTCATCGCTGGTACGTAATAAAACAGTTCTGTGTGGAAATCAGCAATAGAGACGTGAGGCGTTTTTGAAAACGCATTTACCTTGGTGCTGCGAGAAAACGTGTCTTTCTTTTTCTCTATTTTTTTGCTTGCAGCCAAATTGGACCACCATAATGACATTTTGTTTTGTGTCTTCAATTTAGGGTACACGGATGCACTGTTCAGCTAATGCGGATTGTCTATGTAGTTTCTTCAAAACGACCGACATTCAGATATGAATTTAATACTCCAAGTAGGAAAGCAGTCACAAACTCACACGTCAGCCACGTGTCTCCCTCGTTTGCCTTGCTTTTATCTTTAAATTTATATAATTACAATACGATTTTTTTGTTTTTGTCATGAGAATCAATTACAATACGAATTGATGGAACGAAATTAAACCAATATTGACAACTTTTATATTTCTTTGCTTTTCTTTTTTTGGTTGAGACATGGACTACTTAAATTAGTATTCAGTATTTTCTCAAAAATAAAAAATAGTATTCAGTAGGATGTTTTTCATTTTCTATCACACCCGGCCCATTGTATATTTTAAATTTTGTTAGTACCGGTTCAATCAATGACAAGTTTAGAACAAAAGTAAGTATAATAATTCTATAGTCTCAAAAAATTTTACAAAATATTTTGTATAAAAAATATAAATGGCAAATATTATTAATAGTAAATAATAAAGTGATATTAGTTATATGCCTAGCTGAGAACCAGTAAAACTTTTTAAAGAAATGCAAAATCAATTATAAAGTGAGGAAGCTATATTTTGCGATGGTGCATGGATGATGATGACTTGTGCTATATATATAGTCAAAACTTAGAAAAAAATCCAATTAGATTTTAATTGGATTCTCAATTTTGTGCCATGTGTAATTTAATTTTTAATTTTGTACCAAATGAATTATTGAGTGTAAAAATCGAATAGTCCAAATTCAATTAGATTCTAAATTGAATTTTAATTTGAGTCCAATTTTCAGCCTCGTGTTCATTTAAATTTTTAATTTTTATGGCAAATGAATTATTGAATGTAAAAATCAAAGAGTCTAAAACTAATTAAATTATATATATATATATATAGATAATGAGAAACCATTAATTTGAACCTCTTCTAAAAAGAATGTATAATTTGAATTATATAATTGTGATTGTTTTTAATTGTATCTGTGCATATGCACGGAGTTACACACTAATATATATAAAATAGCTAAGAGATTAGAAAATTATCTTATAGATGGTCTTATAAGTACCAGTGGTTATATTTTCAAATAATAATAATAATGACAATCATGTTTATTTCAAAAATGGAAATCAATTTTTTTTGGAAAGTGAAAATTCTCTCTCTTCCCCCCCCCCCTCCCTTTTTGTCTTAATTAATTAATTAATTAATTAATTAATACTTAATCTCACACATACATAGACATACAAAAACTCTTAATATGAGACATAAAAATCATTTGTCTCATTTTGGGTATTTCTTTTTATATTCCACCAATTACATAATACTATGAGTTTGTTATTTTTTAAAAATTTTAAATTTAGTTATTAGTATGGAAAGAAAATAAAAACATATGAAAAGTTGTGCTTAAATATTAGGTTTAAGTTTGGTTTTATTCATCGTTGCATACTTTTAGTGCAATGGTCACTCCATAAGTATAAGTGTTTATAGGGTGTAGGGGTAAGGGCCAAAGTTTAAGTTTCTAGGAGGGAATTTCACATACATATATACTTAGATTAGGTTTGAATAGAATTTCTATTTTATATAAAATAAAAAATAAAAAGAATTTTGGTTCCATTCATGACTTTGGATTTAATGTACTACATTAACTATGTGCACATAATTTGGAGTACGGAAATTTTAAGTGAAAAGTGGTCATAATTTGAAAGTATATGAATCAAATATCAACCTTTTTTAGTAATATTACAATTATTATAAATTTTATTATACTAATAAGTAATGTGTTTGAGTTTGGTGAGAGAGTGTAATTAAAGTGTGTGTATATCTTTAGCAATTAGTTTGTTTCTCAACAAAAAGATAAAAAAAAAGTTTTGAAGATGTGTCAATTTTTAAATAAAAAATAAAAATGGTAGTTTTGAAGATCATAACTATTATTTAATTTGATACTATTTTGTTGTTAATATTTAATTTGATAACAGTATCATCTTTTTTTTTTTTTTTTTTTTCTAGAGATAATTACAATATGTTGCTAACCCTGTAGTTCGAACCTTTTTTCCCTTAGACCCCCCAGCTATTTGTGCATGAAAATGTGCCAATTCAGTTACAAAGCCTTTGGCGATAACAGTATCATCTCTAAACAGACTAATAAAGTAATTTGATAACAGATCTATAAATAGCAGTATCATCTCTTGCTCCGAAAACCTCAAAACAACAAGAGTTCTCTTTCTCCCCCGTCTTCAAATACTATTCTATCCCACAAGGTGTGAGGCTTTTGGTCCATCCCCATATATTATCATTTCTAAAAAACCAAAACCATGACGGTATGCAAGATGTCTATGCTATTAAAAAATAAATATACTTTCTTATAATTCAAAGTTGCATCATTTGTGATTATTATTGTTTTGTTTCTTCAGCAAAAGGTGGTCCTCCAGGTTACCATGGATGGGCAGAGGTGTTGTTTCCGCATTATGAAAGGCGACCATGCTCGCAAAAAAGCCATGAGGATTGCAGTTGGCCTTTCAGGTAACAAAACCCACGTTGTATTGTATTACAAAATTTGTAACACTACATATTAACACCACTTGAACCTATTTATTATAGCTGTTAATTAATTTGTTGATGCATGTGACACTTGCAGGAGTGGAATCAGCAGCTATAAAAGGGCAAGACAAGGACCAAATAGAGGTAAAAGGCAAGGGGATCGATACCGTTAAACTTGCAACGTTACTAAGGAAGAAAGTAGGGCATGCAAGCATAGTAAGCGTTGCAGAAGAGAAGAAAGAAGAGAAAAAAGATGAACTGAAGATACAGAACATGATTGGGCCTCCTAGTTATGGTTTGCCTCCACACACATACTGTGAGATTCCCAGATATGACACACCTTCTTGCTCCATAATGTAATTTTATACCAACCATCAGCAAAAGTAACCACAAAGAGGGAGACACTTGAAGGGTTAAACTATACATCTTCTGGTCTTCATGATGAATTCCTCTAATGGATAATTTTCCATTTAGAAAAGATAAAAAATTTTCTTAATACCCAAAAACTAAAGTCCTCAATGCTTCATGAGGTGATGGAGATGCATATCCTACTTTCTCTCCTCATAGAGAACTTCAAATAAGTATGGTTTTAGTTGTTTCCCGTTTGACAGCAAGGACAATTTAGCCACACTAGAAATTGTAAGTTAATTGTTGTTGGTATATATTTGTATTGCAAGTTGTTAAGAATGAATAATAAAATAATATTAGCGTTGAGCTCGTATAAAATTAATAATAATATACCAATATAATATTTGTGAAATTTATTGTAACATTGTTCTTCTAGATAGTTTGGGCTGCTTGTTTTTGGACACGTGTATGTACACATTGACGCCATTTCAAGTAACCTTAGCTCCACTCAAACACAAAATTGGACTGATTCAGATAATTCTATGTAAACTTGTTTACTTTCATGACTTCTATGGAAAAGGCCAAAAGACTTCTTCATTAGAAGAGGTACCTCTGAACTTTCAAAATTTTTACTAATAATGATAGTATATTGAACTGAAATGTCTTATTTGCCCCTCCTACACAAAAGACAAAAAAAACTTTTCTATTTATTGGGAATAACCTAGTACTACACAGTTCAGAACTTAGCAGCCTTAACTAAATAGGATATCAAACGTTATTGGTATTTTTTTAAAATACGTGTGAGTGAAAAAGTACATAAAAATACGTATAATATTGTTTAAAAATTTAAAATTATTGCTTAAAATGTCACACCAAACGGCCCCTAGAATTCTGAAACTACTATAACTCTAATATAAAACTATGAGTCCCACCTAGTAATGATTTAAAAAAAAAAAAAAAAAAAAAAAAAAAACCAACCTACTATTAATGCGATATGCCTATACGGAATAGGAATCACAGCAGTCTAATACTAATAGAACTCTGAAAAAAAACCGTGTATATATAATATAGTATAAAGCACGCCTCTCATAAAAAAATTATAAAAAAAAAAAAATTTCTTTTGATACGTCTCTTTCAATTTGTATCTTAGAGTTTCTACTGAGTTTTTAAAAGTATTCAAGTTAAGTTTTAGATGTTTAAACTTGACTAGACAACAAATATAAATGTTCAATTTTTTTTTTAAACTTGAACTAAGCCTATAAATTATATTTAAGCCTAAATTTGTCAAATAGTCCAAGAACTTGAACTCGGCTTGGCTTAACATGATTCATTAGTCAAACCAAGCTCAAACTCAATATCAAGTTTTTGAGCTAAAGACATTATACAAGTATATTATCATGCTTATATTAAGCATACAATCAAATCTATTGATTGAGGCATGTGGTCCTCAATTCCCAATTAATTAAAATTTTAGTAAGATATTAGTTTATATCAATCTTATTATTACCAAGCTCATAAATTGACCTAAGTTCGGCTTGTTTTTTACTAAGCCCTATTGTCCACAAGCCTATTTATTTATATTTTTGCGTGTGCTATGCTCATTTTTAAATAAGCCTAAAATTAAGGCTCAAGTGTGGCTTTAGGGGTGGCAATTCAAGTTTGCGTATTAGGTTCGTGTCATGTCAACTCATATAGGTCAACACTAACCTGACATGTTTATTAAAAATGTCAAGATTCCTCAACCCATTTATTAAACAAGTCAATTGTGTCAACCTGTTTATTAGATTTTATAAAAATAAAAAATAAAAATAAAAAATTATGAAAAAACAAGCACATAAATATTTTTAATATAAAATTTAGAACTAACAAGTAACTGCATCACAAATAATCATCCAAAACTAGCATAGCTCAATATCACAAGTTAATCAATCACAATATGTCAAAAAAAATAAACCACAACAACTAATAAGTCTATAGACTTAAGCTTTGAAGGGTATATTAGTAAAACGTCATTTAATTAAACAGGTCAAACGGGTTCTATATGTTGAACACTAATCCAATCTGTTTATTAAACGAGTTAGTCATGTCAATCTGAATATGACATGAACCTATAAGTCTCAACCCATAACCTACTAATTTCGTGTCGTGTCGTATCGAGTTCGAGGATCGTATCCAATTTTTCCACCCTTATTTGGCTCGTTTATAAACAAAAAATTATGAACAGCTTTTTTTTATAAACATCTTGGTTCATTTATAACCACACTTAAAATGACACGTCCAAAACTGTAGTGAGTGGTGAAGCTAGAAAACATTTTCAAAGAGGCCAAAGGACCAAAGCTGTATTCTTCATTGAAATGAAAATATATGGTTGGCAATTTATTGTGTAGTCCATCTTGACAATTCTACCATCTTGAGCATCACCACATTAAAATATAAAAAAATCATTGACACAAATAATTTCGTTCACGAAAATTTTTATAAATCACTTTCACATTTCATGAAATATATTTGTATTTTAATTTTGAAACTAAATATTAAAAATGGAGTTCATAAAAGGTTTGGCAATACCTTTTTTTTTTGTTTTTTTTTATTATAAAAATTTAAACTTTAGTTTTTTCTTTTTTATTATACCATTACTGTAGTTGTTGTTTTCTTTGAAGGGGACCAAATAATAATGAACAAAGTTTCTCTCCAAATTAGTTTGGAGAGAAACTCTACAAACTCCTCATATATTTTCTATATTGAGTGTGAATTTTGAAAATCTAACTGTTAGATTGCATGTTGTTATTATATTCTTCATGCATGTAAAATTTCAAGAAGATTAAAGATCAATTGCTATCTCATCAAACAAATGTTAAAATTTCAAATTTTTATGATCTAAAATTATGTATAAAAAATAAGTTTATTGATCGAATAGTAAATAATATCCAATTTGAATAAAATTTGATATGCATGTTAACAACATAAGAAACATGAAATTCAATGGTTAAATTTTCAAAATTTACACTAAAAAAAAAGATATATGAGAAATTTGAAGTTTCTCTCCGCAATTTGGAGAGGAAGTTGAAATGAGGGGCCCCTAGTCTCCCTCTGCGACTGACTCAGTGTCCGGTAAGATTCCCAGCAAAATCATATAAGCAAACAAAATCTTAGCAAAAACACGTTTTTCCAGGGTGATTTTTCCACGTGCCAGAGACGAAGATTCAACATAAGTCTTGGTATATATGTATCTTATTAAATGATAAATCTCTGACTGTTGGATTTGGATGATTAATTAAGATGGTCTTTTGCATTCCCTGTAAAACACCAAACCTATCATTAGTGTTAGTATGTTTTTTGGGGTATGGTGTTAGTATCTGCTTGAGGTAAATGAATTTAGCCTAATTGTGCAAGGTAGAATATTACCTATGACACCAGCAGAGCATATGTATACAATAATTATGTTGTCCATTTCCATTTTATTTAGGGTAAAATTTAGTTTGAATTTTCAATAAAATTAAACACATAGTTGTATCATAATTGTATTAATAGTTTTAAAAACTGAGTCGTTTAATGAACTAAAAAAGGAAGAGGTTTAAGATTTTTGAAGTCGAACTAAGATTAAACTAATTAAGGTTGAACCGTAATAATGTCATAATTAATTAAAATAATATAAATATATTAAATTTAAAGAAATAGAAAAAAATAATGAAAAAAAATATTCAAAGCAATTTAAAAAACTTTCAAATGAATTTTCATAATTTTTATAAATTTAGTAAAAAAAATAATAAAGTATTAACGAGCATAAAAAAAAAATGTGTTTAGCAAACTTTCAAATAAAAGAATTTTAATCTTAAATAAAATCATTTTTAATATAAATTGCACATTTACATCTAATAATGTAAAAGCATAATTTTTTAACATAAATAAATTTAACCAATAATAATTTGTTGAGAAAGAAGTGATCCAATTAAATGAAAAACCATGTAAAAGTAAAGTAAATATAATATGAATTCAACAAAAGGCACAAGAAGTCCTACATGTGGTGTAATAATTATTTAATTAGAGTTTCTCAACTTGTTATAAAAAATTATTTCAGTTAGGTATGAAACTAGCAACCTTCTCTTAGAGCCCTCCATTTAATTAAGCGTATACTTTACATCCTTTTTTGACTTTGAACCCTGACTCGGTTAGAGGCAGCTCCAGCTAAATCTAAACTTATATTTACTTGATCCCATCATCCTTACATAATAAATTAGAATAGTTAAAATGATTTGTATTGGGTAATCGTTGTTAATCAAATATTGTAAGGTGCCTAGCCTCTTACCTACTCATCATATAGACCTCGTAACTATTTTAATGGATTGTGTGTATTCTATTACTACTTGAGTTAATATAGAAGATCTCGCACGATGTTAATCCTGAGTTAGTAATAAAATAAATTTAAATGTTAGGTAACTAGTCACACCTACAAAATTCTATCATTATTAGTATTGTTTATGAGCTTGACAACTCCATTGAAGACAATATTGGTATCATTTAGAATATTCTAAGTCCATGTACAGATTTTTCTTTTAATTTTATAATAATTAAAAATATGTGCTATAAATTTTGTGCATATTCACTCATTTGTATAGTATCTAGCAACATACAATAAAATATCACACACTCAAAAAACAAGCAACAAGCACCAGAGAAACCAAATAGCACAAATCAACATCATTAAGAGCATCCACATTGGTGGAACTATTTTTTTAGCTATTTGGCACTACAAAAAATTACTTTATCTATTTTACCTTCTTATTTTACAAAACATCCAACATCGGTGGTTTTATTTTAACTTTCAACACAATAAAATAATATATCTATTACATTAAACAATTTATTTATTTATTATTTTTTCCCTATTCTTCACTGTCTTCATCACTATCTTCAGGCACCACCTCCACCACCAGTGTGAAACTCAGCACCCAACAACCCCAAATTAGCACACAAACACAAACCCAGCACAAACTTGGCAAAAAACTAGCACAAACACAAACCTAGCACACAAACACAAATCCAACACAAACTCGGGAGCGATAGGGCTTGGGTAACAAATCGGCGATGGGGCTTGGGGAGATGGGGTCTCGACGAGATGGGTCGGCGAGCTGGTTGGCGAAGTAGAAAGGAGATGAGGGAGGCGCTAGAGAGAAAAAGAAAAATGAGAAGGAAAAAAAAGAAGAAAGGAGAAAAGCCGAAGAGAGAGAGAGAGAGAGAGAGAAAGAGAGAGAGAGAAAAAGAGAAAATATTCTTTTAATGAGAGAAGAGAGAGAAGTTTAATAAATTTTTTTTTTTTTTGTTTTAGCTTCTTGCTATAATGCACAGCCATTTATAGCTGTGCACTGTAGGTGAGGAGCTAAAATTTTTAAGTTTAGCTCCACCATTGTAGCTCACTTTTTAGGATTGGTGGTGCTAAAAATAGCTATATAGCTATTTAGCACCACCAATGCTAGTGCTCTAATAGCACCTAATCTTTCTTAGTTTATGCTAACGAGTGCCCTTAGGGAAATGGTTAATAATCCATTTTGGGAAAGTTTTGACACCACTTTTATGAGAAATAGAAAAAACTGTCAAAATATTAATTGTTTTTTTTTTTTCTTTTCCTATAAAAACTTTCTTTAAATGAATTATTAATTATTACTCTAACGGCATCCGTTAGCATTTTCCCTCTTTCTTTATATATGCCAATGGTGTGTAATGGTTTACAACACCCACTTTTAAAAAGATGAAAAAGGAAAAGACCAATGAGATTTCATTGCCCAAGTCCCATAGTAGACCCCAAATGACAATGTTTCCAACTATAGTGTCTGAAATTTACAGTGTCTTTTGCCGAAAACTACAAATTTTCCTTAACGCACGTGGTTTAGCTTCACTATGGAGCTATTGGAAAACAAGGCTTTGCATCTTCTACAAAACATGTAGTGGAAAATAAACTGATCTTTATTTCCAATGGATTTTTAGCTAATCTATCAATTCTCGATAAATCCAAAATTGCCATTGTATATTCAGGCTAAAATGTAAATTATATTCTTTAAGTTTGACTAAAATTCATTTCAATCCTTTAACTCTACTTTCATTTAATTGAGTATTCTAAATTTAAAATTCATTCAATTGAAGCCTTTCGTTCAATTTCGTTAAAAAATTGCCATTAAAAAAAATATTTTTCTCACATGAAAAAATCTATTAAATTAATAAAATATTTTATAAATTTTTAAGTGATAATATATTTTTTTTCAAAAACTATTTTTTGATTATTTAATTGTAAAATTAACGGAAAATTTTTAACGAAATTGGACGCCTGAATTAAATACATCTTAAAATTAGAGTATATATATGTGTGAAATTCCCTTCTGAAAACTAACCAATTTAATCTACTCAATAGGAGAGAGACAAAGAGAGCTTCGGCCTGTGCAAAGCCCACAATCTCTTGCAAATTTTTGTTGGTGCTCTCTATTCAAGCAAATTGGTACTGATGATTAAAAAAACAAAGTGAGTATGGTCTGTGCACTTGTTCTCAGTGTTCACTGAATTTCACTTTCTTTTTTCTCTTTAAGAAAATGAGTTTTCATAGTTTTTTTTTTTTTCTTTCCCTAGAATATAAAAAAGTAATTTTGAAACCTAAAAAAAGAAATAAAAGAAATCACACACACCTTATTAAATGACAAGTTTTTATTTTTTTGGCGAGACATTTTAATGACGATGGCTTGAGATACTGTCAGCATTTAATTTTAAAATACTAGCTTTCTTCTTCTTTTTTTCCGATAATTCGATAGTTAATTTGAACTATTTAAGTATTAATTATCCTCACTTGTGTCAATTCATGATTGTTGCATTATAATTCAATCAAGATTGAACTATAATCAAGCTTTAAATACGACTTTGACATAAAATATGTCCTTGTCATTGTGTGCTCTGATTTTGTTTGACATTATTTTTATTTGAATTTGGATTTCATTTTGTTTCCTTTTGCTTCACGATGTGATTTCATGTTTCCTTGTGTGCGTTTTATTTGATTCAAATAATGTATGATTAGTATAGGGCTCCCTTAATAATTACCTTATTTTAAATGGTATGATAAGACAAATGGATGCCAACCCACTCGATCGGGCAAGTTTTTGGGTGCATAATACCTTCCGAAGCTTGTATACTAACTCAAAACTGATAGTTTGGTTCATTAGACCTTTGTATAGAGGTCAATGTTGGACTTTGAACCTAAACAGATGGTGACTACCAATTCTTCTCCTTGACCCACTCGAATGATGGCATATGCTCGAGCAACCATGTCTTAGAACGGTGCGTCCACAAGTACTATTTAATTTTTCAAGACAATTGTATATTAGTTTTTTGAAGATGATAATGCTAAACACTCTGTTTCATAAAGTTTGAAAACCAAAGGCAGTCAAACGTATCGTATCTGTGGTGCCCCAACCCTGCTAACGTAGATAAGTATAGGGGTAAATTTGGGCTCCAAATCTATTTGTTGGTGGAATTCCTCAGAGTCTTACAGGTTTAGCCTTAAGCAAATCCTAAATAGCCCAACTACAAGTACTTTTGCGATTTCTAGCCCAAAAAACCCTCTCCATCTTGGATTTTTCCTCTTACCATCTCTCGTATATCTCTCTCAGTCTTTTGTCCACCCTCCTTGTGTTTACTCTTCTCTAATCTTCTCTCTCAATTCTTACTTACTTCTTACATACTTCTTGCACTCCACCCCCTTTTTGAGCCTCTCACTCCCCTTATATAATCTCCTCTAAGTGGGGTTCAAATCATTACCGTTTCGCCAAATTCCACGCAATCCCACTACCACCCAAAATCCCATGGAATTATCACATCTTCTAAGAATTCTCTTAAAACTTGTTCCAGACGCCAAATATGCTTAGCAAGGACTTCCTAAAAGCACTTCTAGTGCTCGGTGAATATCTGAACTTCTCTACTTCCTTGTTAATTTCGTACTGTCTTGACAGTTAGTAGTGGGCCGAGATGTGACCGAACACTTAACGAGTTCACCGAACATTGCTCTCCAGATCCTGATACACTTATTATTGGGTCGGGCCCATCCCCACAGGATTCGGGCCAGCTCCCATCCCCCAGGCTTGTTTTGGCTTGCGTATTAGGCTTAAGTTTGGTAGGCCTGTACTGATCACTTGGCCTAAGTCCCCTACAATAGAACCCCACGATCCTGTTTTCAAGAAGTGGAGATTGGATCGGGTATTATTGCATTGGTGATTAGTTGGATTTTTGAAAAAATGACTGTTATGTCTCAAGAAGATCAAGCGTCAGTCAATCAATATAGCAGACATGACAGCTCACCTTTGGGGCACACGTGGCAGTATTCATTATATCGAATGGTCGTGATGAACTAACGCTTCAATTGCCGAGACGCGCATGAAAAGAAACGATGGTCTGTATTGATTAATTTATGGCAGTTGCATTAAATGACATTTACTCCTATAAATATAAAACAGTTTACATTATTCTTTTCTTTAGTTCTTTTCAAGTTCAGAGCCTTATTTCTTCCTTCTTCACTAGCCCTTAAATTCATTCCAAGACTATTCTTATCAGTAAGTCCTCTTCCTATTGTCTATTTCTTAGTAAACTTGATAGGAAAAAATGGGTTTTCATATCTTTTAAGAACTGATGCAGACGTAGAATCCTTCAAAGTTAGGTTTGATATCCCTTGTGATGTGAACATATTGTATAGTCACGAGGGAAACGTAGAAGACCAAAGGTTACCCCATGTAGTCTTTTTTCCTTTAATGTCTATATTAAAGGGCGGGGTTAGATTTCCAGTAGATCCTTTGTTGCTTAGAACCCTTAGTTTTTATGGGCTTAGCGCCGACCAATGTTTACCCAACTTTTATAGGGTAGTAAGTTGTGTGAGGCGTCTTAACTGACTATATGGCCTCAGCCTTACCCATCATGATATTAACTTCCTGTATGCTATTCAGGGGAGCCTAAAGCACGAGTATTACCTTCAAACCTAAAACACTATGGTTAGGTTGATATCTTGTCTTCCCGACTCCAATAGGAACTCTGCGAAGGAGTTTGTGAGAGTGAGCAGGAATTGGCTGAATGGAAAACTTACCTGCCCGACCTCTCTTTATCAGATAGGTCGATACTTTCTTTTTCAACTCCTTAACATAACCCTACTGTACATACTTTTCACTTTAAGTTTTTTTTTTTTTTAAATGTTCGGTATGTTCTCATTATTGTTCTCATATACATTTTTCATTGACTCGTTCATTATTCCTCACTATAGTTTCCAAAAATTTTCAACTGGATCTAAGTGTGGTTCGGACTCGGGAGCTTAACTTCATCCTGCGTTCGAAAATATTCGTACATTACGACGGGCAATTGAGAGTGTCCCATCTAATCCTTGGTTGCATGCCCTCTTACACTAGCTACCAAGATTTTTCGGGAACTTTGACAGTTGGCAGCCTACTTTTGTTCTACCTTGACGTTCGGTTACCTGGATTTCTCCCGAACGGACTTACCAACGGCGAGGCGAGACACCAAGGACCTATAAGAGTCAGACAAGGTTTGCTCGAACCTGTACGTGACGATTCGGCTGACACCATTTTTCAGGGCCGAGCCTTGCATATTCTAGTAGAAGCCCCTGTTGCAGAAGCCTCTGCTCCCATCAATCCGACTATAGGGATGGTTCAAAGGTGTACAATGGCTTTAGATCACTGGTTCCTGGCTGCACATTCCATTAGGAGCCAGGCCGCTTCTCAACCAACCCCTCAACAGACAACTCCCCCCACCCCTCGTCAACGAAGGAAGAAACAAAGGGGTGCTAACGACGCCCCAACTGAGTCTGGTACCCCTCCTATTAACCAACCCCCTACTCCATTTTTAGGTGGGGTGGTGACTTAACCGCCCAGTAGGACCCCCTAAGAGACGAGGCCCACGACTCAGCCAATCATCATTGGTTCTCAAGTGGCCTCTACCTCTTCAAATCCCTCTACAAGATGGGAATGTACCTTCCATTTGGGGGACAAAGTCTTGCCATCCAATTCCTACGTTCAGACTTAGAGGAGCGGCCTTGGGGGACAGGTATCTGACAGCCTTGGGTAGGCTCTATTACTGCCTGCCGATCTGGAGCACTACTCAGGCTGTCGGGATGAGAATCTCATCCTTCAAATTGAAATGGCATACCATAGTAGTAAGTATTTTATTATTACTTTTTTTTTTAACTTTCATTTTTTTTATTTGTTATCCATTTCTATGTATGTATATATTTTTTTATCTCGTATTTTCTATAAGTGTTGGTGCTCAGATTGTATTGACCCCCGATCATTTCTACCATCGTTTTAGGCCGCCCAAATGACCCATGTTGTAAAGGGCCGGCTAAAGGGTGTGATGGAAGAGGCTAACAAGGATAAAGCCTTAAAAACAAGTAGTCGAGGCGAGCTTGAATGAAAAGACCTTGGAGTTAAATGTAGTGGAGCGGCAAGCTGTTACCACCAAAAAGGCATGGGAATTAGTTGAGAAGAAAGCAGAGGATCTTCAAGGTAAGCTCGGCGAGGCTAAAATTAAACTTGTCGAGGCTGCAAACCTTGTCTCTGCTCGTGACAAAGAACTCGCTGACCTGAAGGAGACACTGAAGATTTGTGAACAAGTCTACTACAATATGGGATTTAGAGACGCTGAGAACTTGGCTAGACTAGTGATCTTTCAGGCTCGAAAGTTTAAATTCATGGAGGGTTGGATGGCTGCAATTAATGCTATTGGTCTTCCTGACACCTCCCCATTCAGGAGTGCTGACCAAATTCCACTGCCCGAGAACCCACAGATTGAAGCCTAAGCTCAAGAAAAATCCGAGGACGGCGGTGAAGGGGAGGAGGGGGCAGAAAGCCCCATAATAAGGGAGTTGTCTCAACAGATTAATTCCCACGTGGTGGTACTTGATGAGGATAACCCAGCAACCACCGCTACCCAACCAATTCTCAGCTCGACCCTTCCTGTTGCCAGTGAAGTTCCTTTGACAAGCCTCACGAACCCAATAATCTGAACACTTGATTTTTTTAAGCCATTTAACTATGTATTTCCCCCCTTTATATTTTATTTTTATTTTTATTATTTTCTTTATTCATTTTTATTTCAGCTTTGCCAAAATTTTGTATATCTAACTAATTGGAACAGTATTTGTGCATTAAATTCTGTTAAGTTTACTTAATATTAATGGTTTAAGTTTCTTTGGTCAAATTCTTTATTTTATTTCCTTATAATGTGATTTCATGACCGAGCCCCTTGCACACAAGCGTTTTTACTATTTTTAAGGAAAATTGCACATTGCACCCCCAAAAAATTCTAAGTGTAAACGTTTGGTAACACATGCAACGTATTCATGTTCACAACCGAGTGATTGATTTACTACGCACTCTTGGACCAAAGGATTCGATATTTAATTAACATAACTAAGGCCTTTCTATTAAGATAACCCCCATTTCTTAAGAAAGAATCGTTACAGTCTGCTTATTAGATTAATTGGTGAATAGGCTTATGTTAAGAACAAGTTCCTCTCCTTGGGGGAATTTATTGAAGTTTCCACCTGGTCGGTGACTAGAGACGGGCCATGACCAAGTCTCTGTCCTTGAAGAAATTTGTTAAGATTTCCACCTGGTTGGTGACCAAAGTCAGACCGAGGCTAGGTTTTTATCCTTAGAAAAGCTTGCTAAGGTTTCCACCTAGTCGGTGACCGAAGTCAAGCCAAGGCCAAGTTTCTGTCCTTAGAGAAATTTATTAATGCTTATAAATAACTCAACGCAAAATAATTGAATTCCTTCCGCACTCATTGTTCAAGTTTATCGACAAGCTTAGACATATCTTTCACATTTCACAGTACACTCATGGATAGTACTTTTTAGATTACAAATGTTCCAAGGTCGGGGTAAAGGTCTTTGTTCCATATCTTCCAAGTAATAAGCTCCTGCTCCGACCGTTGTTGTCACTCGGTAAGGTCCTTCCCAATTCAGAGCCAACTTACCTGCACTTTGATCCTTCATACTTCCTACTGCTTTCTGCAAAACGAGGTCTCCTGCCACAAACTCTCGAGGCCTCACCTTCCTGTTATACCCCCGGGCCAACTTCTGCTGATATTCTACAAGCCAAACAGATACCATATCTTGTCTTTCTTCCAAGGCATCTAAATTCCCAACCATTTGCACGTCATTATTACTTCGTGCAAAATCAGCTACCCTTATGCTTAACAAGCCAACCTTAATTGGTATGACTGCCTCTACTCCATACGTCATGGAAAAGGGGGTTTCACCCATTGATCTTCTAGGTGTTGTTCGGTAGGCCCACAAGACGTTTGGCAACCTCTCAACCCAATTTCCTTTCGCCCCTTCCAATCTCTTCTTCAAACCGTTAACTATTGTCTTGTTCATTGCCTCTACCTCCCCATTGCTCTTAGGGCACGCCAGTGATGAGTATCTATTGGTTATCCCTAGACTACTACAATACTCCCGAAAGGCCTTACTATCAAACTGAAGCCCATTATCCGATATCAGCACCTGGGGAACCCCAAACATCGTAATGATATTTTTCCATACGAATTTCTTCACATCCACATCCCTGATGTTTACCAAGGCTTCAACTTCTACCCATTTGGTAAAGTAATTAGTCGCAACCAATACATATCTACTGTTCCTCGGCGCACAAGGGAATGGTCCAATTATATCTAGCCCCCATTAAGCGAAGGGCCAAGGGTTGATGATCGGGTTCAAATTTCCACCTGGTTGATGCATGATTGGAGCATATCTTTGGCATTGATCACACTTTTTTACGTAGCCAACCGCTTTTCGTTGCATATTTGGCCACCAAAATCCTTGAGTCATGGCTCGGTGGGCTAGCAATCTTCCCCCCGAGTGCCCTCCACATATCCCTTCATGCAACTTAGCTAGTAGCTCGATGGTCTTGCTCGGGTGGAGACATAATAAATATGGACCTCCAAACAAACTCAAATACAACTTTTTATCCTCAGATAACCAAAAATGAATTGACATTCACCACACCTTCTCTACCTTTTTTACATCAGTTGGCAAAGACCCATCAAATAAAAAAGCAATATAAGGATCCAACCAACTAGGCTCTACCACCAAAGCAGCCGCTACAACCGCCCATTGCTCTATGCTCGGTTGCTCTAATAACTCCACAAAGATCATTCGGGGAATGCATTCATCTGAAGACGAAGCCAAAGTGGCCAATGAATCGGCATGACTATTCTGACTTCTCCACACTTTAATCAAGCTGACTTTTTGGAAGCTCGCTCGTAGGGATCCGAACAACTTTAAATATTGCGACATGCGGTAGTCCTTTACCTCAAAGCTCCTCTTTATTTGACTCACCACCAAGCTTGAATTCAAGAACACCTCTACTTCCTCAACACCGAGCCTCTGCACTGCTCGGAGTCCAATAATGAGGGCTTCATATTCAACTTCATTATTCAAAGTGCAAAAACCCAATCTGAGTGACTTTTCCAATCTTAGTCCCTCGGGAAACACCATCACAATCCTAACTCCTGACCCCCTTATGTTAGATGCACCATCCACATACACTTGCCATTGTTTAACCCTGACTTGGCATATTCCAACAGAGGCTCCTAGTGCGGGAGTTAATTCAACCACAGAGTCTGCCAACACTTGAGCCTTAATGGAATTCCTCGGCTTGTACCGTATATCAAATGTTGCTAGCCTCGTTCCCCATTTAGCTATCCTCCCAGTGAAATCTGACCTTCTCAAAAGCGATTGCATGGGGTACTCGGTCAGTACCCACACCGTATGTGCTTGGAAATAATGCGGCAATTTCCTCGTAGCGTGCACCATTACCAGTGCCATTTTCTCTAAAGGCAAATACCAAGTCTCTGCATCAGCCAACGTTTTACTGAGATAATATACAGGTCTCCAGATCCCCTCCTGTTGTTTGAGTAACACCAAACTAATAGCATGGTTGGATACCGCCAAGTACATATATAAATCTTCTTCGGGCTTGAGTCGGGATAAAATAGGTGGACTTGCTAAATAGGATTTTAAGTCTCTAAATGCCATGTCAAATTCCTTTGTCCATTGAAAACCCTTCCATTTCTTCAACAATTGATAGAATGGTCTATGTTAGGTTCTAAAAGTTCAGAACAATTGGCAAATCGTGAACACAAACTTGTCTAGATATAGATTCTAGAGTCTATAGGTATTATTAGACAATGCTCAAGATGATACAAGTCAAGATTCAAGAATATACAAGCTGCAGAAAGAAGAATTCGAAATCTGCCTAGTTCGATCGATCGAAAGACAGGCTCGACCGATTGAAACACGAATCTGCAGAGTTCTATTTCAGCCCAAACTCTACTTAAATGTATTGGGTTTCAAGTAAAACACTACTAGTATATAAAGGAAACCCTACACACGTTTTTATAAGGCTTTTCAAAGAGAGAAGAGTGTGCCTCTTTTGTAGATCTAGGGTTTTGTACCCAAAAGCTCTCTAAAGTCTTCTACCGATGTTATTCCTTGAAGAATCTCAAGATCCGGTGTTGTAGAAGTTGTTGCATACAAGATCAACGTCTAAGGAGATCCAAAACCTTTGAATGGAGTCTCAAAGTCACAAGTGTGGGTGCTTGTGTTGCAAAGGCCTAATAGAGAAAGAGTCCATGGATTCGGAGCTGTCACGTGGTCATGTCAGTAAGTTCTACATGTGGTAGCAATAGGATGTTAGTGGTCTAAGTCTTATTGTAAACTTCGATTCTATAGTGAATTTGCTTTTTACCATGAGGATAGCTAGGTTAAATCCTCCCTAGGTTTTTTACCGATTTGGTTTTCTTGGGTGATCATATCATTGTGTTCTTTATTTTTCGCTACTTTACATGATATGACTTTATTGTTTTAACCTATATCTGAATAATAAACCTAAATATTCACTTGATTAATTAATTAGGTTAAAAAATCTAGTTTATAGGGATCTAAAACCTAACAGTCTACACCTATTTGCCGATCTTGAGACAATCCTATTCAAGGTGGAGATCATCCTAGTAAGTCTTTACACTTCTTTAGGATTGCCGAGTGGGTGTAGCTATTGAATCGCTGTAATCTGGTCGAGGTTAAAGTCTATGCCCCGTGTGGCTACCATATAACCTAAGAACTTGCCTGATCCCTCTCCGAAGGCACATTTGTCTTCATTAAGGCGTAACTTGTGCTACCTCAGTATCTCAATGACCTCAACCATGTCACGCACATGCCTTTCACTCTTCCTACTCTTCACTACCATGTCATCAATGTAAACTTCTACAATTTTCTTGATCTGATCCTTGAACATCCAAGTAACCATTCGTTAATACAACGCCCTAGCATTCTTTAGCCCAAAAGACATCACTGTGTAATGGTAATTTCCTTCGGGCGTAATAAAAGAAGTTTTCTCCTGATCCTCAAGTGCCAAAGAGATCTGATGATAACCTTGAAAGGCATTTAAAAAGCTCATTATCTGGTGTCCAACCGTAGCATCCACCAACTGATCTATCTTCGGTACAGGGAACAGGTCCTTCGAACATGCTCGGTTTAGGTCAGTAAAGTCAACGCAAACTCTCCATTTCCCATTCGTCTTCTTTACCACCACCATATTAGCTAACCATTTAGGGAAAAACACTTCGTTAGTGGCCCCTACCTGTTTTAATTTCTCCACTTCCTCCTTCACTGCCTCCACATGAGGCTTCGCCGATCTCGTAGGTGTCTGCTTCTTTAGTAGGACCAGAGGGACTATGTGTAACTCGTGCATAATAAATGTCGGGTCAACTCTAAGAACCTCATATGGGTTCCATGCAAACACGTCCAAATTTTGTACTAACGACAAAAGAATCTCCACCCGATCTTCTATTGGCAAGCTCTTTCCTATCTGAAAATACCTGTCGCAGTATGGCATAATTCGTACTTGAACCAATTCTTTCGCACTGTCTACCCCTGTTAAACCCTCAGTAACCTGTAATTGCTATAACTGCTCCTGGTCAACTTGTTCCTTCTGCTTAATCTCATGGTTTATTGCTGCCACCAAGCACTGTCTTACTATTTTTGGATCTACCCAAACTACCACAACCCCATCTTCAGTAGGGAATTTGATTTTCTGATGTAATGTAGATGGTATTGCCCCCATAGCATGAATCCAAGGCTATCCTAAAATTGTTGTGTACAGGGAAAAGGCATTAACCATAAGAAAATTTACTTCAACTTCTTTTCCTTTAGTCACCACCGAGAGCTTTATCTGCCCCTCGGGCACTATGACCTTCCCGTCAAATCCTACGAGTGGTGTGTCATATTTACTCAAATCCTCGGGCTTCAACCCCAGCCCTTTATATAGATTAGGGTATATGATCTCAGCCCCACTCCCTTGATCTACCATAACTCTCTTTACCAAGAATCCGCCAATCTTAGAAGTCACCACCAAGGTGTCATGATGTGGCTAGAACGTTCCTTCCAAATCTGCTTCACCAAAAGTGATCGGGATCGAAATCCTCCTGGGCCTCTTCTCAGGTCGGTCTGTAGCATCTGTTTTAGGCAATGTCACTACACTCAATATACCCCTCCGACAGCTCAAACTTACTCCCATGGATGTTGCATAAATGACCACAATAATTCCCAAGGGAGGGGGAAGTGCGTTGTGACTTCAGTTTCCCGATCCTTGGCCTATGCTTACCCTTTCTTAGCCGACCAGAAATTTCTTCAAATGCCCCACTTTTACAAGTTGCTTAAAGTGGTCCTTCAACACACGACATTGCTCGATAGTATGACCTTTCTCCCTGTGGTAAGTACAATATAAGCTCTGATTCCTTCTAGCTGGGTCCCCACCTATCTTCCCCGGCCATTGAAAGTAAGGTTCATTCTTAATGCGCTCAAGGATCTTATAGATAGGCTCCTTAAACGTCACATTAACTCCCTTGGCCCGCTGCATCAACCCCTTACTCGAGACTCTTGGCTCCCTCCTAGTTCTCGGCTAAAACCTTTCGAAACGATAATCTTTGTTATATTGTGAAGAGGCTAGGGCTTTGCCTTTGCCTTGTAGCTGGTCATCTTCTAGTCTCTTATACTTTTCTATCCTTCTCATAAGTTGATGCATGTCCTCAAGGGGACGCATAGTTAAAGTCCTTCAGTTCCGACTCTTGGGGGAGCCCAAGCTAGAAGGTACTAGCGGCTATCCGCTCATTTCCTCCTCTTATCTCATTATATAACTCCCAGTTACTATTCAAGTAAAATCAAAGGGTCTCCCCACTCCTCATCCTCATGGATAACAATGCATTGAACAGTTAAGGAACCTTGCTATATGTTATGAATCTTGCCCCGAACATCTGCATCAACTCCTCGAAATTGCGAATAAAACCTTTCTTTAAACCATTAAACCACCTCAGTGTTGTCAGTCTAAGGCTGGATGGGAACACTTTGCACATTAAACCATCGTTCTGAGAATAAAGTGACATCATTTGAATATAGTGACTTACATGTTCCATCAGATCGATTTTTCCATCATAAATGGTAAACAAAGGACGGGTGAACCACCTCGGCATTTCTGTACGCTCAATTTCGTCGAAAAAGGGTGATCAAACAGCTCTCCTCAACACCCCAGCTCATGGCATCCAACACAGCATTATGACGCTCGTGCTTATCACGATAGGGGGATTCATGTCGACGCCCTATGGTTTCATAAGATCTGTCCCTTGACCAACGTGAACTACCACCACGAGATGATTCTCCCCCTGTGTAATCAGGGACGTCAGATGAATCATCTTGGTCCTTCCTGTGGTGTTAACCTCTCAGCTCAATCCCCAGGTCCTTAACTTGCTTTTGTAAATTCTCCAGCTCTCGCTCCCGATCGCTTCGATGAGATCGCTCGGGGATATAAGACACAATTTGTTCCCCTTGCAAAGAGCCCTCGTCTGAATCCTGTTCAGTCTGATATCCTTCTAGCATGCACTGCTGCCCCCTTTCCAACCTTTTCCGACCCTTTGAAGAAGCCCTCGAATGATTTCCTACAGCAGAGCCTTCTCCAACTTGCGGACCCTCCATAGCTAGACGATGTTAAACTAGCTCGAAGCCTCTAGTTAAGTAGGATCCCCACAGACGGCACCAATTGTGGTGCCCCAACCCTGCTAACATAGATAAGTATAGGGGTGAATTTGAGCTCCAAATCTATTTGTTGGTGGGATTCCTCACAGTCCTACAGGTTTAGCCTCAAGCAAAGCCTAGATAGCCTAACTGCAAGTACTTTTGTGATTTCTAGCCTAAAAAACCCTCTCCGTCTCAGATTTTGCCTCTTACGATCTTTCGTATATCTCTTTCAGTTGTTTTGTCCACCCTTCTTATGTTTACTCTTCTCCAATATCTCTCTCACTTCTTACTTACTTCTTACCTACTTCTTGCACTCCACCCCCTTTTTGAGCCACTCACTCCCTTTATATAATCTCCTTTAAGTGGGGTTCAAATCATTATCGTTTCGCCAAATTTCATGCAATCCCACTGCCACCCAAAATCCCAAGGAATTATCACGTCTTCTAACGATTCTCTTGAAACTTGTTTCAAACACTAAATTGTGCTCGGCAAAAACTTCCTAAAAGCACTTCTAGTGCTCGATGAATATCTGAACTTCTCTACTTCCTCGTTAATTTTGTACTATCTTAACGATTAGTAGTGGGCCGAGATGTGACCGAACACTTAACGAGTTCACCAAACATTGCTCTCCAGATCCAGATACACTTATTGTTGGGCCGGGTTCATCCCCACAAGATTCGGTTCAACTCCCATCCCCCAAGCTAGTTTTGGCTTGCGTATTTGGGCTTAAGTTTGGTGGGCCTGTACCGATCACCTGGCCCAAGTCCATTATAGTTTCATTAAAGCAAATAGCTAATGTATTGGTATTACTCAAACGGTGTCGTATTGAAGGTTCAAGAATTAGTTGGTATTGGCAGGCTTTTTAGTTAGGAATCTATGATCAACCAACTCTACCTTTCACGAATCTAATCCGTACTTCCATGGGTTTTGTTTATTCAGTTAGTGAGATTTACTTGTCTAAATATTGTATCTAGCACCAGAATGTAATTAAGCAAGATCAAAATACAATTTCTCTTTGATAACTCTCTCTCTCTCTCTCTCTCTCTCTTTTCTTCTCTCTCTGCAATTGTTTATTGTTCTTCAGTCTTGCTAAACACTATTAGATTCTCTCTGTTATAATTTCTTCATGGTATCAGAGCAATCGATCTCTGTGAATAATTCAACCATGGCAGCATCAAGCTCAGCTATGGCTTCTTCCTCTACAGCTCCTTCAAGTTCCATTATAAGTGTAATCAATCAACCTCTACTACTGTTATCAAACATGGCTAACATGATGATTGTTAAGCTAGACAACACAAACTACATTGTGTGGAAGCACCAGATCACTATGGTCTTAGAAACCTACTCGATGTTTAAGCTCTTGGAGGAACCTCAATTAATTCCAGAGAAGTTCCTTAAGGATCTTTCTAGTTCATTGACAACTATTCTAAATCTAGATTATGTGAATTGGAGATCAAAAGAAAAGGCTTTGCTCACCTTTATGAGTTCCACACTTTCCCCTTCTATTATGGCTTTAATAGTTTGATGTACCATTGCAATGGAGGTGTGGAAGGTTCTAAAGAATAGGTTTTCATCTATTTCTAGGTCTCATGTGATGAATCTCAAAGGAGAGTTGCATAACATCAAGAAAGGCACTGATTCTGTGGATGTTTACCTGCTGAAAATTAAAGTGGTTAGGGACAAACTTTTGATTGTTGGTGTAATTGTTGATGATGAAGAATTGCTTCATATAGCAATCAAGGGGCTACATAAGGACTATAATACCTTCAGGTCTGCTATAAGGACTAGAAGCACTCTACTTAGCTTTGATGGGCTTGCTACAATACTCAATGTAGAAGAAGAGTCCTTGAATGAAGGATAGGAAGTTAAAGATCCTATCTTTACTATGGCAACTACTTCAAACTCAAGGCCAAACAGCAATAGTGGCTATAATCGGTCCTAGAATTAGTCTTACAACAATAGAGGAAGGGGCAGAGGTAACTACAACAATAGAGGAGGTCGAGGAGGAAGAATTTCCAACACTCCACAAAATCAAGTCAACCAATTCTCACATAATTAATTTTCTAGTGCAAAATCAGTAAGGGCTACTTGCCAACTCTGTGGTAAAGTTGGACATTTGGCAATAGATTGCTATCATAGGATAGACTATGCTTATCAAGGAAAGCATCCACTTACCAAGCTTGCTGCTATGGCTACTGCCTTTAATGCATATCTTGCTCAAGAAGAGCTCTGGCTTGCTGACAGTGCAGCCATAGACCATGTGACCTTAAGCCTTAATCATCTCAACTTTCCTAAGCCCTATAATGGTCAAGATCATCTCACAGTTGGCAATGGACAAAATTTACCTATCACTCATGTTGGTAATTCCACTATTCCTTCATCTTATTCTGCTCTTCACCTTAAAAGTGTCCTTAGGGTTCCTTCCATTGCTTCTAATCTTGCATCTGTGCATAAAATTTGTCATGATAATAATTGTTGGTGTTATTTTGATGAAGATATACTCTTTATTCAGGCTTTGGCCACGAGGAATGTTCTCTATCAGGGAAAGAGTAAAGATGGTGTCTATCCCATCTATCCTCACAAAGCTTTAAAGCTTTCACTTGCTTTAAATTTTGCAACAGTGTTGCTTCGTCTTCTGCTTTCAATAAAACCCATTAGCACATGAGACTTGGACATCCACATGATCAAGTTCTTCATGTTCTTTTTCCAAAATTCAAATTTGTATCAAATAAGTGTACCAATCCTAATTACTCCTGTACACACTACTTATATAGAAAAATGCATAAAACTTCCTTATCCCAAGTCTCATTTTACTGCATCTAGTCCTTTTGAACTTGTTCATCCTGATTTATGGGGTCTAGCTCCTGTTACATCTGTGAATGGCTTTAAATACTATGTTCTTTTCATTGATCATTTTACTAGATTCACTTGGCTTTATTTGCTTCAAAGTAAATCTGAGGTCTTTGATAAGTTTGTCCATTTCAAAAATTTGATTGAAAATTAGTTTTCTATCAAGATTAAGATCTTTAGGTCTGATAGAGGTGGCGAATACACATCTAACATTTTAAGTCTTACCTATCTCAAAATGGTATCATACATAAATTTCATGCCCATACACTCCTCAACAAAATGGCTTAGTTGAAAGGAAGCACAAGCATCTTATTGAGACTACAATCACATTTTTGTCTCAAGCTTCCATTTCAATTGCCTATTGGTCTTATGCTGTTCAAACAGCAATCTCCTTAATCAATTTACTTCCCACTTCTGTCTTGAGTTTTCATTCTCCTTGGCAAAAATTGTATTACTCTCAACCTGATTTATCTCAACTCAAGGTATTTGGTTGTGCCTGTTATCCCTATCTCAAGTCCTATAATTCTCATAAACTAGAACCTAGATCTAAAGAATGCCTTTTTCTGGGCTATTCCACAGTCTCTAAAGGTTATCACTGTCTTGACCTTGTTACTAAGCACCTATACACTTCTACCCAACCTGATCTCACTTCTCTTCCTACCATTACCAAGCCTCCCACTGTTCCTTTTCCTAACTCTCATCCAAATGACAATCCCACTTTTGTTGTACCAAATTTTGCAATACCAAATTCTGCAATAACAGATTTTGCAATCCCCAACTTTGCAATACCTACATCTACCTCTACTCTTGACCTTATTCCTATTACCTCATCCATCAACACTATCCAAAATTAGCATCCTATGCAGACTAGATCTAAAGTGGTATTACCAAACCAAAAATGTGCTACAAAGCTGTTATTGACTACTTTTACATAGAACCTCCCACTTACAAAATTACCTCTCAATATCCTAAGTGGTGTAATGCTATGGATGCTAAATTTCAAGCTCTTCAAAAGCAAGAAACTTGGTCACTGGTTCCACCTCCTCCTAATGTAAATTTGGCTAGTTTCAAGTGGGTGTTTAAGCTCATACTTCACAGTGATGGTTCTATAGCCAAGTATAAGGCAAGATTGGTGGCTAAAAGGTTTCATCAGCAGGCTGGATTGGATTACACTAAGACCTTTAGTCCTGTGATTAAGCCTGCTACAATAGGTTAGTTCTGGCCATTCCAATTAGCTTCAACTGGCCTTTGAGACAACTTGATGTCTCTAATGTCTTTTTACATGGTTTCTTGAAAGAAGAGGTCTATATGCACCAACCCCTAAGACATGTAGATTCTCAACATCCTGACTATGTGTGTAAATTGAAGAAGTCCCTCTATGGTCTCAAACAAGCCCCTCGAGCTTGGTTTGAGAGGTTTACCTTCAATCTTCTTTATCTGGGATTCACTGCTTCCTTTGTAGACAGCTCTATCTTCATTTTCCAAGCTTTAAGTACCATCATTTATCTTCTCTTATTTGTTGATGACATAATTATCACAGGCAACAGTTCTTTACAAATCTCTAGTCTCATCTCTGCCCTCAGTCACACCTTTGAACTTAAGGACTTGGGCTCTCTCAATTACTTCCTAAGGCATTTAGATTACTCCTACTAAGTTTGATCTTACCTTGACTCAAACCAAATATGCCTCAGATGTGCTTCATAGATTCCAAATGGAGAATGCCAAGCCCACAAAAACTCCTTGTTGCCCCTGTATCAGATTGTTGCCACATGAGGGTACTACCATTTCTAATCCAACTGATTATTGACATATGGTGGGGGCTCTTCAATATTTAACATTTACAAGACCTGACTTAGCTTTCAGTGTTCACTAGCTATGTCAATTTATGCATCATCCCACTACCACTCACTTTGAAGCTGCCATACGTATTTTGTGTTATGTAAAGGGTAATTTGAATCATGGCATTCACTTCTCACCAAGTTCCTTGACTTTATCAGCCTTTGCTAATGCAGATTGGGCTAGTGACCCCACTGATCGTCGTTCTACCACTGGGTTCTTAGTTTTCCTTGGGTCCAATCCTGTCTCATGGTCCTTAAAGAAACAGTCTACTATTTCCCATTCCTCCACTGAGGCTGAATATATAGCATTGGTCACCACTGCTACTAAATTAGCTTGGATTCGTATTCTTTTTAAAGAACTTCGATTATTCCTTTATCATGTTCCTGTGCTATGGTGTGATAACGTGGCTACTATTGCACTCTCTACAAATCCAGTTTTTCATTCGCACACCAAATATATTGAAGTGGATTATCACTATGTCCATGAAAAGCTTCTTTGAAAGGATATGTGTTTTCGTTTTGTCTCTAGCAAGGATAACTTGGCTGATGTCTTCACCAAGCCCTTGATTGACCCTTTATTTCAAGCTCAGCAACGTAAACTCATGGTGATTTCTTCCCCCTTTCATTTGAGGGGGGATGTTGAAAATGATAAAGCTAAACAATCCCTTTCATTAAGTTTGAAGACCAAAGGCAGTCAGACGCATTGTTTCATTAAAGCAAATAGCTAATGTATTGGTATTGCTCAAACGGTGTCATATTAAAGGTTCAAGAATCAGTTGGTATTGGCAGCAAGGGAGTGAATTTCGCACCGTACCAGCCAATACCGCCAGTATTTTCCGCACCAGTAGCTTGGCCGGTATAGAAACGCATCAACTTCGTTCCGGAATAAATACCAGCAATACTAAAGTTGTTTTGGCCGTACCAGGAAAAATACCGGATTTCGGCCTGTTAATAGATACCAGTCCGTTACTGACTTGTAACCCAAAAATGGATTCATCCCTTATGCACTCACAATCTCTTTTTTCACTAAAGCCAACAGCCTCTCACTAAATCTTGAGTGGTGATGGACGGCGACACAAGCAGCAAAATGAACTCAGAATCAAAACTACAAAACTGAGAGAGACGGGACAAAACTGAAAGCTCAAAAGACAAAACTAAGGGTCTGTTTGGATACAACTTATTTTGCTGAAAACTGAAAACTGAAAACACTGTAGCAAAATAATTTTTAAATGTGTGAATAGTACCATGAGACCCATTTTTAATATTTTTTTTTTTAATAAAGTGGTTGTGGGTCCTGTGAATAGTGCTCAACAGTGCGTGAACAGTGCTCAGCAGTGCACTCTGTCGGGAGAAAGTCTGAAATGCGTGCAGCCAAAAAAAAAAAATGAGGAAAACGCAAATGCTGAAGGAAACGCCGGATCCAAATACTCCCTAAGAAGAGAGAGCTAAAATCGTTGGAAATTTGAAAGTGGAGAAGAAAGTGTAAAAGAGTATATCAGTAATTTTTTATTATTGAAAGATGTGAAAACCTATGACTGTGAGAGAGAGAAACATGTGGAGAGGAAAAAATTAAAAAGGCAACAATACCAATGAGTGAAAAGATAAGAAAAAAGGAGATGTATTTATTGTTTCTTGATTCTTTCATTTGAAAAAAATATACTAGTAAAAAAATTATTAACAGGATACTAAATTTATTTATTTTAAATGTTAATAATTATATATATATATATATAATTTTGCAGTAACTCCGAAACGGTACATCGGTATTAACCGGTACCAAATATATCGTTCCTATGTCTAAACTGAAACGACCTCCGGTACGATATTAACTCCCTTGATTGGCAGACTTTTCAGTTAGGAAGCTATGATCAACCAACTCCACCTTTTATGGACCTAATACGTACTTCCAGGGGTTCTTTTTATTCAGTTAGGGAGATTTACTTGTATAAATACTGTATCTAGCACCAGAATGTAATTAAGCAAGATCAAAATACAATTTCTCTTTGATCTCTCTCTCTCTCTCTCTCTCTCTCTCTCTCTCTCTCTCTCTCTGCAATTGTTTGTTGTTCTTCAATATTGCTAAACACTGTAAGGTTCTCTCTGTTAGAATTTCTTCAAGTTTTCGGCCCTAGTATTTGATAAGATATATTATTATTTTTATTATAATTCAAGGTTATTTTTGTTATTAAATAAATTGAATTTTTTATATCAATTAGAACTAAATTTTAACTCTTACATGAGAAAAGTATTGTACTCCTATTAAAGGGAGATTTTTATGAATAAATCTTCTATTGAAATCGCCTCCAGCCAACCTATACGACTAATTTAAAAAAGACTAGGGTACATATGTTTGGTAAAGACAAAACTCTGTGTGTGTGATGTGTACATCTGTTTGGTAAAGACAAAACTATTTTGTTTAAAATTTTGGAAGGGCTGGATTTTTGTTTGAGTTAAGTTGATTGATTGGGTTTAATTTTTTTTAGCTTCACTATTTGTAATTTTTATTGTTGTGCTAATTTTTTGGTCTTATTAATTTTCTTTTAGATTTTAGATCTATAATTTTTTTTTTTTTTGACGTCTTTTAAAAGGATCAATAATATCATTACAAGTGTATTTTTATTGAATCAAATTGCTAAAATTAGTATACTTATATGGGAAATGTTAATGAATGCTGTAAAGGCATTGGTTTAAGAACTATTACCCTAAAATGACACCTATTAACATGACCCTTATTAATCCCCCAGCTATAAAAACAACTATAATTCAGTTATCTATTTATTTGTAGTAAGCATTATTTTTTTGTGGGAGAATTTTTTGAGTAGACTATAAAAGTCAGCGGACTATTCAGCTATTAGCTGGTAATGTAGACAAGGATATATGGTCTCCGTAGTTTCTTGAAAATGACCATGTCCGCACACTACGTTCACATATGAATAGTCCAACTAGGAAACCTCACACATCACTGTAGCCACGTATATCCCTTGTTTGCATTGCTTTTGCTTTTATCTATAAATAATTACAATACGAATTGATGGAACGAAATTAAACCAATAATGAATGAGAAATGAACTTTTCAATTTTTATTTTTTGCCTTTAGAAATAATTAAACCAATAATAAAGGAGATATGGACCATTTTTATTTTTGCTTTTAGAAATAATTAAACCAATAATGAATGAGAAATGGACAACTTTTTTCCCCATTTTAGAAATGGACTAGTTAAATTAGTATTCAGTAAGATGTTTTTCATTTGGAAAGTGAAACTGCTCTCTATAGGAAAATGAAAATTGAAATACGAATTGTAATGGAAGTGAAAAGTGCTCGCTCTCTCTCTCTGTGTGGAATAAAAAATCCTCTTACCCACGAGTTTCTTCTTGTTTGATTTGTAAACTATAGTTATTTAATAGAGAGAAAATATATATATATGATAAGTTATAATTAGTAGAACATAAAATAAAATTCTAATGGGTTTAGGTTAGCTGATCTAGTAAAATTTCTAGTCATTGAATAAAAGATCGGGAGTTTGAATCCCACTTACGTAAAAAACTGATTAGTGTATTAACCCAATAATAAAAAGCAATCATTATAGAGTAAAATTCATAAATTTTTATTAAAAAAACATCATAAATTGATTCTATGATATTTTTGTTGGGTGCATAAAGCACGTGGTCCAGCCCACAAAGCAAAAGCCCACATATGGGCTTGTATTATTATTCCGTGGCTAGCTAAGTATTCCTAGTTCAAGTGGATTTAGTATTTGTGTGTTACTAGGGGTTTGCGGCAAGGGTTATTTAAATAAGGATTTTATGTGATTTTGAGGGTGCTGCATAAGAAAAAGAAAGAGTGTGTGGCATATTGAAGAATAGAAAAAAATGATTGCCGCATTTGAGAAAGATAATTTGTGTGTGAGAGAGTAAAGAAAAATAAGGGAGATTTTCTTTTCTTTAGCCATGAGGCATACACAAGAGTTATTGTAATTGATTTGATAATAGTGAAATTATTCGAAGTTTGTTATGTGGTTTTTCCCTTCAAAGAGAAAGGGTTTTCCACGTAAATATTTGTGTTTTTGTGTGTAATTGCTATTTTGAATTGATACTTTTTTTTGATAATATTATTTGGGATCCAACAAGTGGTATCAAAGCTAAGGTTAGAGTGGAAGCGATGGCCGGAGAAGAAGGCAAGGGTTCAGGAATTGAGAAATTTGATGGAACAGACTTCGCATATTGGAGGATGCAGATTGAAGATTATCTCTCTGGGAAGAATTTTCATCTGGCTCTTTTAGGGCCGAAACCTGAAACTATGAAGAATGAAGACTGGAACCTTCTTGATAGACAGGTACTGGGAGTTATTCGATTAACTCTGTCAAGATCAGTTGCGGATAATGTTGTGAAAGAAAAGACCACAGTGGATTTGATGAAGGCTTTGTCTAGCATGCATAGTTGTCAATACCGTACGATACGCGATACGTATCGTATCGTGTACAAAAAGTTTCGTATCGTAAGGGCGTATCGTAAGTGCTCATGAATTGTTCGATACATAGGTGCATATCGTATGAATCGTATCGTATCGGTGAATCGTACATATCGTACGATACATAGACATGTGGGTTTAAAATGAGTTTTTTTGTTAAAATTTGTGGTTTTATTTGATTTAAACAAGTTGTTAGACTTTGGTAACACAAAATTATTGGGAAACTTAATTGAGTCTAATGAAATAGCAAGTCCATGAGTTTTTTTCCACCCTTCTCTTTCTCCTACAAAATTTAGACTATGCTCATAACACTCACTTTCATATGTGCAAATTTATTTTCTATGCTATTAATAATGTATTAAATGAAAATATAATTATTTTTTATTTTGTTATTATTATTTTGAGTCTAAAAAGCTAGAATGCCAAGAAAAAATATAAAGAAAAAATTATTAGAATAAAAAAACCAAAAAAAAAAAAAGTAAATGTTGATAATAATAAAGAAAATGTCTATGAAAAAATAATTTTGCAAGATGTTGAACATGATGATAACATTGACTTAGATGGAGTTGATTAGCCAAGATGATGAAAATATATTATTATTTTGGTTCATATATCACGTATTACTTCTGAGTTTAATCAATTTGAATGTGCATGTTATAAACATAGGTTAATTTGATTTATTTAGTTAGTTTTGTTAAATTTTATTACATAAGTAATGATTAAATTAGTCATTAGTTGAATATATTTTGAATTATAATGAATATACCTTTTATATATGTATATCTATAATTATTTTATAATTTTATTAGGTGTTTGTGTATCTTACGATACACGATTCGATATGATACACAATACAAAAAAATCAAAAATCGATTCACGATACGATTCATGATTTGATAACTATGCTAGCATGTATGAAAAGCTGTCAGCTAACAATAAGGTGTATCTGATGAAGAAGTTATTTAATCTGAAGAAGGCAGAAGACACTCCTATAGCGCAGCATCTGAATGAGTTTAATACAATCACAAATCAATTATCCACGATGGAAATTGAATTTGATGATGAGGTTCGTGCATTGATTCTTTTGGCTTCTTTACCAAACAGCTAGGAAGCCATGAGAATAGTGGTGAGTAATTCTGCAGAGAAAAGCAAAACTCAAATACGATGATATTCGAGATTTGATTTTAAGTGAAGAGGTTCACAGGAGAGATGCGAATATAAACAATGCACAAGATCAAGTTTTTGTCATGGAGAACAAGAGCAAAGGTAGAAGCAGAGGACCTAATGATCAGAAATTCAATGGTTGGTCACAATCAAGAGATAGATCTCAGTTCAAGGAAACTAGAGAATGCTTCCATTGTGGGAAAAATGGTCACTTAAGAAGAGATTGTTGGCATTGGAATAAAATACAAAATAAAGGAAAATATGAAAAGAATGATAGTGAGAAAAATACTATAGTTGCTATGGTTGCTAAGGATGTTGCGGTGCCCTCTATTGAAGAGCAAAAGTGTGAGCATGTTGCTAATGATGATGTTGAGTGGATTGTTGATTCTGCAGCCCCCCACCATATTATCCCTACAAATGGATTGTTTACCACATATAAAGCAGGAGGCTTTGGTACAGTGAAGATGGGTAATCTAGTTACTCAAAAATTGTGGGAATTGGTGATGTGTGCATCAAACCAAATGTTGGTAGCACTGTGATGTTGAAGGATGTGCGACATGTTCCAGATTTAAGGATGAATGTGTTTTCTACATTGACTATGGATCGAGCTAGTTATTGTAACTACCTTGGTAATGGAAGATGGAAACTCACTAAGGGGCCATTGGTTGTTGCAAGAGGACATACATGTTGCGGTATGTACAGGACTCATGTAAAGATCTGTAAGAAGAAGTTCAATAAGATTAAAGATTTTGAGAAGACTCCAAAGATGAGTGTTGGGATTAATGGTGTTAAAATCAAGAGGGTAAAATTCTCATTGCCTAATAGTGCTTCAGAAGAGGAAGTGGCAGGTGATGAAGAATATGAAGATGCTAAGGCTAAATGGGATGATGATGAAGTGAAAGATCCTAGAGGTCTTAAGCAGGGGGAGCAATATCATCTACTAGAGATTGTTGAACCTCATGAGAAAAGGATTGCTAGAGAACATCAAATTGTTAGCTTCAAGAATAATTGGGCTTCTGATGAGGGGGAGTCAAGGGATTGGATTAAGGATATTCAAGATGAGATGAATTCTTTGATAATGAAAGGTACTGACATTGATGAGGTGTTCTCAGTGTTGGTGAAGATAATGAAGAAGGTCAAGCTTGAAGTCGACTTGACCAACATGGATCTGAACTGAAGAGCTAGATTGAAGATCTCCTCCCATTGGCGGACTAGAGAGGGAGATTGTTGGGTGCATAAAGCATGTGGTCCAGCCCACAAAGCAAAAGCCCACATATGGGCTTGTATTATTATTTCGTGGCTAGCTAGTATTCCTAGTCCAAGTGGATTTAGTATTTGTGTGTTACTAGGGGTTTGTGGCTAGGGTTATTTAAATAAGGATTATATGTGATTTTGAGGGTGCTGCATAAGAAAAAGAAAGAGTGTGCCGCATATTGAAGAATAGAGAAAAAAGATTGCTGCCTTTGACAAAGATTATTTGTGTGTGTGAAAGCAAATAAAAATAAGAGAAATTTTTTTTTTTAACCGTGAGGCATACACAAGAATTATTGTAATTGATTTGATAATAGTGAAATTATTCAAAGTTTATCCCGTAGTTTTTCCTTTAAAAGAGAAAGGGTTTTCCACGTAAATATTTGTTTTCTTGTGTGTGATTGCTATTTTGAATTGATAATTTTTTTTTGATAATATTATTTGGGACCCAACAATTATATATATTTATATATATATATATAACAAAACAAATGAGGAGAGAGAAAACAAATGCTCTTAAATTAAGTTAAATGATATGGTAGTTGACGCTTTCTAACCATTAGATTTCTCATAAATCTATGGTGTATAAAAGGTGTAACTCTTGTTGAGATACACCAGAGTTACTAACTCTGTTAGTTTGTTTAGACCCTTGTAAACTCAAATTGTTTAACCTAATTAATTAGCCAAGTAGTTACTTAGGTTAATTATTTAGATCTAGGTTAAACTCAAGCAATCATATCACAAAGTGTGGAAATATATAGAAGATAGTGATATGATGACCTAGGAAACTAATGAAACCAACAATTTCAAGGTAAAAAACCTGAGGAGAATTTAACATAACTATACTCAAGGTAAACAAATTAACTATGATAGAATGAAAGTTTTACAATAGATTTTCTCCCTAAAATCTAAAGTTACCTCTTGTTGTACTTACTCACACGACCACATGCAGCTCCGAATCCACGGACTCTTCTAACTGAATTTGTTGAACACAAACACCCATGTTTGTGACTTTGAGATCCTATTCAAAGGTTTTAGATCACCGTCAATAGTTGATCTTTATGCAGCAACTTTTCTTCACCAATTCTTGATTGTAGATCTAGCTTTCGGTAGATGCTTGTTGAGTTAGAAAGCTACAAAAACCTCACAAATCTCACAGAAGTAACTCATAAGACTTCTAAGAACTTCTGAAACGTATTTAGGGTTTTTCTTTTATACTAGATAGTGTAGGACACAAACCCTAAATGTTTTCGCGGGTTTTGGGCCTGATTTAAAATCTATAGAATATGACTTTCAATCGGTCGAGTTTCACAGATTCCGAGCTCTTCTTTCTACAGCTGTTCTTGAATCTTGACTTGTACACACTTGAGCAGTGTCTAACACGTAATCTAGACATGTTTTTGTTTTCGCTTTACCAACATACATAAATTTAGAATCTAAACATTTAACCTAAATATTTAGAACCTAACAAACTCTATTGTAAGAATAAGCCTCCACCACTTATTGCAAAAGTCCAAACGATGTCAGCTCAAACTCACAATTAGAGAAACAAATTAAACACTTGTAATCACCTTATTTAATAGGTTGTTAAAGTAGTTATTTCTCCCGCCAATTTTTCTCTGCACTCTGTTATTATATCTGTAAATAAAAGTCTCTCTTTTTTTTTTTTCCCTTTCATTCTTGTAATCTTCAATTCACATCAATGTGTTAAACAATTCAATCTTTTCATTTTTCCTTCTCTCTTTTAAGCTTCCTTGTAAACTCTTTCACTTTCACCGCGCCAATGGGCTCGAATTCATGTTCTTCTTCTTCTTCTTCTCCAAATCCTAAGAAATTGAAATTCAGACTCAGTCTCCTCCTCTGCTTCTTATTCTTATTCCTCAACTTCCCCACCGCCACAGCTTTTTTCCGAAACCCATTTCGGAAACCCAAAATCTCTTACTCCCAGCACTGCAATGACGTCGTTCCCGAGCCCCCTTTATCCTCCGACAATGTCCCTGTTTCCCACTCCAACGATTTCCTCAGCTTCCAATTCGCATTTTTCTCCGGCGGCGTTGGAATCTTCAACCGAACCTCTGAGTCCGGGATATCTCTCTCCTTCAACCCCTCATATATCAAAAACACCACCTCCCACGGCGTTCACAAGGTCAAAGCCACCCTGAACATTCGAGACCCATGGAAGCAATCTGTTTTTGGTCGGCGGCGTTTGATTAGTATTAGGTATCGGGAAGACGATTCGGTGTTTTCGGTTAATGGGTATTGGTCAGAATCTTCTGGGAAGCTTTGTATGGTCGGATCAGGGAAGAGTTATGTTGGTTCGTTAAGTTCAAAATATCCAGATGTTGTTCTTAAGCTTAATTATTCAAAAAATAATAGCATTTATGGTAGTTTGATTGGTGGAACATTAGAATGTTTGCATATGAAAAATGATTATAATTACTTTGAACCGATTCTGATATTGGGTTTGTCACAAAATCCAGATTATGAGTATGCAAAGGTTGATAAGAGTGATTGTTTGAGTGCGCAGAAAGGTGGTGGAGATATTAATTTGTCTCCAAGTAAATTGGACCGTGGTGTTTGTTTCATTTTCGATGGCCGGACTAGTATGCATGATTTAGAATTTTGGAGTGATTGTGGTAGTGTGAATTGCAATCCTTTACGTGGGAGTATTGAGTATTTGCCTTATTATATTGCTTATCGTGGGGTTAGGTGTGACCAGCGCAGCAGAAAGGTACAGTTGTTGTTGGGTTTTCCCAATCCTAATGATATGAAATCTCAATTTCCGGGTCCAAATGCAACATTGATTGCTGAGGGTACTTGGGATGAGAATGAGAATAAGTTTTGTGGTGTTGCGTGCAGAATTTTGGCTAATGCTTCTGTTGGAGACTGCTCGATTGGGTTTAGTTTAAGATTTCCGGCGGTTATGTCATTAAGGAATTGGGGTAGTATGGTGGGGGAAATTTGGAGCAAGAAAGATGTGAAGGATTCAGGTTACTTTGAAAGATTTGGGTTTCAGGATTGGGTGGGAGTGATTGACCCCCAAGGTCTTAGATATGAGTATACTAAGATTGAGGCTGTAAGAAATTCTTGTGCACAAGGGAAGGAAATTGTTAGGGGCAAGGGAAAGTCTTATCCTGATGGGTTTTCCCTGGACATGGGATTTGGTTTGTTGGTGAGGAACACTGAAGGAAAGGTAGCGTCGGGTTTCTTAAGGCCACAATTTGTGGGAGATGTGATTTATGTACATCAGGATGAGCTGAAAAGTAACCATAGCAGAATGCTGAATATGAGTTACAAGATAACCTTTTTGTTTGAGGCTGATGGTTTATCCAAATTAGTCATTATTTCTGCTGAAGGAATATATGATAGGGATATTGGTCTACTGTGCATGATAGGATGTCGGCATCTTGATTTTGAATCACATGATCGAAATTCGATAAAAAATGGTTCAGTGGACTGTGAAACAAGGATTACTGTTCAATTCCCTCCACTGCATGCAGAGCAGGCTGAAATTGCTGAGGGAACTATTGAAAGCAGGCGATCAAAGTCAGATCCTCTTTACTTTGAACCTCTTCAACTGTCTTCAAATTCGATGACCACTACCCAAGCTAAAAAATCCATTTGGAAAATGAATTTGGGGATTACCATGGTTGTGATTTGTTGTGGTGGTCTGCTATTTGGTGTGCTATTTAAAGGCCGCTGCATTCTTTCCAAGAGGTTTAGAGACAGTTCTAAATACGAGGAAGTACCTGTTATTGGCAATGACAAATTGTAAGGGAGCTTATTCAATTAATACTTGTACAAGAATTGCTACTGCATATTCAATTCACTGCACAAACGTGAATTTAAGCTTTGGGTTGTATTACTGCAATAACAATTTAATGATCCAGCACATGATATTGATAATATAGGAATTGGACTCCATCGTTTGCCACAAAGTATCTATGGCCTATTTACTCTGTTTCGGTTCCTTAGCATTGCACCACAATAGATGAAAAAAAAAAAAAAAAACCGCAGCACCAGAAATTCAAACTTTCAATATTCTTCTTTTTAGCAATTAATGTCACCCATATTTCATTGCTTTCTTACTACTATTACTGTCATATTGTGATTTGTTTTCTCATTTTTGAATATCAGGAATACTATGATTTTCTATAATAAAAAGAAATGTATACCTTCATTTTGCGCTGCTATCTAGCACACAACAATTGTATTGAATGCTTCGTTTCTGATCGAAATGGGCTATCCTTTGGAACTGACTTGAGCAACTTGTGAAGAGAAGTAATGGTAACCATTGAAAAGCAGGAAAATACCTTACAAAAGGCATCAATCTGTCAGTAACTATTCATTTTGTGCATCGCACTTGAACAGTTCCAAAAATTTCTTCGGATCTGATCTTGTGCTTTCTATTTTTTAAACCTATTTTTTGGATGGGCTGCATTGTCATTTTCTGCTTGGTTCAGTTTGAATACAAGCCTTGATTCTATATTTTCTGCTCATGTAATCATTAAACCTTGTCTTGATTAATGAAATATTTTTGTTCATCAAAATTCAATCTGTCCAATATTTTTAAATGTCTCACAAATTGACGAAAGGCATTAATATGGCTAACTTGTTGGAATTTAGTGCAAATGGAGTCTCTCTTGTATTTATTTTTATCTTGGAGATAATTTTCCCAAGGCAGTATCTATATCCTTGTGGCCTAAGATATTCCAGAATAGGATATATTGTTAAAGGTATAAAATAATAATTGTACAAAATTATCAGAGGAATCTGACAAGATTTGTTAGTTGCCATTCCAGAGTTGCAAATGCATCTTACTTTGTGTTTGAATATTGCAATTTCTTCATGTTCTAGAAACTATATTTTATGCGTTACCACTATCATAGTGATGTCTGAATATTTCAAGTTCTTATTGCCTTTCTAGAGTAACCACTATGAAAGTGTTGTTGTCTTTGCTTTAATTTTGGAGAGCATGCGTTGGGAGGAACTGTGCTGCACAAGAAACAGGATAAACACATCATTGCAACTAGAACACTGCACTTTTCTACACAATTGCTTATCTCATATTGGCCTAAAGATGAGTTCAGCAATTGTTTAGACAATTACTTGAAGATATGGTTAATATTTATTTAGTTGCCAAGAAAACATAAGAAATGGAAAATAATTGACTGCAAATTTAAATAAATGATGTAGGAACTGTAGAAACTGAATGTGGCAGTAAAAGAAAGAGTAAATTTAACCATCTTGTTCCAAAATAGTGGATTTGAGATAAGGAAAAGGAGGAAGCAATCAGCCCCAAACCAAATTTCATTAGGTAGCACATTCTACTATGATATATATCTATGAAATTTGCTACTAAGTGACCAATTTATGGTGACAACAATAGAGGAATGATAGTTTTTAGATTGTACAATTTATATCACAGCAAAAATTACTACATTTGAATGGAAGATAAAGCTATCTAATATATTAATTTGAATTGATAAAATTGTCTAAAATATTAATGTTAACTTTCACAATGGTTTTTCTCACCACCTAAAGACACACTACTTTTTGTCTCTGTGTCTTCTCCTTTCCTTGTCATACTCCTTACAGGTGAAATCAAGGGTCCTTTTTGCACATGACCAGAAATTCCAGATGACTTTCTCACAAATTTCAAATTCTATTTTCTTAACCTTTCTCATCTTGCCGTTCAGGATCTCAACAATCACATTTTCCATCTATTCTTTTGGACATGATGAACATATAACATGCCACCCAAAATTCAATTCCACAAAGCATAAAGGACTGTCAAATTATTGAATCTTCAAGTAAAAGGATGAATAAATTACTTGATGAAGGAACATTGTTAGAACACAAAGCTCTGGCTGAATAGTAAATGATCTTGTTTTTGGGATCACTCGCTCCACTGCATTCATGTTGATATTGGCATGAGCCTTTGTTGTATCTCCAATAAACTTCTTCAGAGAGAGTTGCTACTCAGTGATAAAAAAAAAGACATAATTTAACACCAAATGAACAGTTGTTTTTCATGAGACTGAACTGAACATCATCCAACATTTTTTTTTTCCTTTCAATTAGAGCATTATCTAGGATTGAGGTTACAAATATGAAGTTAAAGTACACCAGCACTATAACAAAATTCATGCCACTTTTTTAACGACAATGCTATCATCTAATGTTTCTCATTATCTAACCTTAGATTAAACCAAAAATTGTGTAGAGTATTAAAATAACAAAATAAATAATAAAAAAATTTAACAAATTATAGAAACTCTTAAATCCTTTTTGAAACTTTTGCAATAAACTTTTGCTTAAATCAATTGTGCTAGTTATTTTAATGTTCTTAAAGTATGTTACATGACATAAAGGGGAAATTTTTTTGAAAATATATTAATTTAAAAAGAAATGGGGACCAGCTTTTTTTTTTCCCCTTTTTTTGGGAGAAGAAAATGGTGTCCACTTGCTACAATCACAATATGTAAGACACAATTTAATTATATAACATATGATATAATTTGGATATGAACTTATATAGTTTGAAATTCAATTAAGAATATTTTGGTAAAAATGATTAAATGATTGGTTGTTATATATATATATATAGAAAGAAGAAAGTAAGATTGGTTGTTATATAACTTCACTATTACTATATAGTGTACTATATGTTTTATAGTTTCATGGGGAAGGATTGACTTTTTTGTTTTTTTTTTGGATAGGTTTTTAATATATATTAAAATTTTCCAATAAAAAACATATATTTAAATTCATCTTTTTTAGTTTTAGTTAATGAAAACTCATTAAAAATGTGATTTAAAACGAATTTCAAACTTCATAATTCATGATTTTGATTTAAACTTTTTAAAATTTTAAAGTTTAATTTGAAACTACTCCAAACTATAAAAAAATAAATACTTGTCACAATCACAAGTTTATCTGTATATATCTGTATATATTAAGAGGATTCAGAAAGTTAGTTATTGTTTTTTTTCCTGTCAAAAATACCCCTAAATTAATTAACCCACAACTTAAAAATGAGGTTAAAATAGTAAATTGGCAAAAGAAAGTTGGTTATTGTTTTTTTACTGTAAAAAAATATCTCTACCTAAAACTTAAAAATGGGGTTAAAATAGTAAATTGACAAAAATAATAAATTCCTACTTCTACGTTGAAATGCCTTCATGCTTCTGATAAACTCCTACTTTTATGTTGATATAAACTCCTACTTCTACTCACTAACTCCCTACAAAATAGGATCACTCTTTTGTTAGTTTTAAAACTCCTCTAATCTACAAAACTCACCCTACGTATTCTTCTTCTTCTTCTTCTTCTTTTCTTTTCTTTTTTTTTTTTTTTTTTTTTATTGGAAAAAGTAGAAATCTCAAATTATAATAAATGCAAATTATTAATCTTTACCCAAAAAATTAAAGAGCCTCTGAGCACGTGCGCTAGTCTATATATATTAAGAGGATTCGGAAAGTTAGTTATTGCTTTTTTTACTGTAAAAAACACTCCTAATTTAATTAATCTAAACCAATCAAAATGGAGTTAAAATAATAAATTCTCTCCTAAATAAATTCCTACCCACGTTAAAACACTACTTCTAATTCTACGTTGAAATACTATCTCATGTTCTTTTTTAAAAAAAACTACCCAGCCACCCTAAAAAAACACTCCCTAAAAACCCAAAAAAAAAAAAAAAAAAAAACTCCCCACGTTCAAATAACGCTCTATCAATTATCTACCCACGTAACTTCTCACAAATACAAACTATTCCCAATAGTAAAAAATAAAATAAAAAAACCTCTTCCGTGTGTAATCTTTAAAAATTCAAGCAAAACAAAAAAAAAACTAATAAAAAAGAAACACACTCTATCAATTACCTACCCACGCGTCTATTGAAAAAAAAAAGTTGTATAAAAAAAAAACACCCTTAAAATTTACCCAAAAAACTAGTATCTTTTTGTGTTAGGAAAGCATAGCCAATTGTTATAAGATAATATAAATATTTGTCACAATCACAAGTTTATACTAGCCTCTGAGCACGTGCTCACGCGTGTGCTCAGAGACTCTTGTATTTTTTGGGTAAGGGTTAATTTAGAGTATTTATTATATTTTGGGATTACTACATTTTTCAATTACAACGCGTGCTCAGAAGCTAGTATTTCGTAAATATTATCATTTTTTGTCAATTTTGTTTACATAGTAATCAACGTGTCATCCTTAAACCATTTTTACATCTGTCATGAATCATGATACAAATCCAATTTTTTGTACCTTGACAATGAGAGCCTAATAAGCACAGAACAAAGGCAATTGATAACGACTCCATAAATATTGGGAAAGAAGAATTCAAATAAATGAATAATAAAGATATATATAACATCCATACCTAGGTTCCCAACCAAGCACCTCTGCCATTCCAACAACCAAAAAAAGAAATGGAGATGATAATCTTGGGTTCAATACTAAAATGCCATACGAAACGAAAGTATGATAGGTTTTCTGTTTAGAAATAATAAATAGATGGTAAATATAGGATGAAAGAAAACTGCCTCTGGGGACAATCGTTGGGATGGAACCTCACGATCCTCTTCTCGTTGGCTTTGGACACAAACGAAAAAAAGAGAGAAGCAAATCAGATTCTACACCAAAATATGATATGAAGCAATGCGTATATTCCCTCATTAGAATTAGAATTAGAATTTAGAACCTTTTTTATTGCAACCACCAAATCATCTCAAGGAACCTTCCGGTGTGCTAATACTTAAAGTTACAGAATCATTATTATTTCTTTCCTAAACTTGTAATGAGAAAGTAGAGCATAAAAGTAAATAAAAATTGTCAGCAAGTTAATACAGTAAGTTATTAGTAGCACTGTTGAAGGCAGATTTAGAGGATTTTTAGTTCTATTGCGTCTCAATTCACTGTTTAAAAAATAAACAATCAGAAAGCAAATGAATTTGTATAATTAATAGTGAAAAGCATAAATATTAATAGTTGTCCTTGAATGTGTGCGTACCTTAGTTCACTGGTGATTGAACAGAGAAGAGGTCGAGACGTTGGACGCCGATGTGGCTGACAGAAAACGGCCCCATGTGGTCGAAGGTTAATGGTGGTTTCCGATGGCAAACGGCATTGTAGGCATTGCCATGAAATTTTTTTTTTTAATTTTTTTTTTTTTTTTTTGAGGTTTCTATTAAAAAAAAAATTTGAAAACGTGAAACCAAGAGAGTGATCTTATTTATCACCAAAAAGTGGTCATATTTTGTTTGCAACATTTTAGTGGGAGTTAAAAGACATAGTTTTACCAAATTATCCTTTAAATTTATCTCTACTTAATCCTAGGGAAATAGGGATATTTTGGAACAAAAAAAGATCTGGTCCAAACAGGGGCAGTCCCTTAAATAGTAGTATAGATGATATGAAACGAGGAGATTCAATCGCGAATCAAGAATACATAATCATAGAAGTAAAAATTCAAAGCATACAATTCAAATTAAACAAGAAAGGAAAGGGAAAAAAAATGTATGTAATACTAAGATAAATTGGGAGATTACTTATTAATTCTCAACGATAGAGGCACAAATAATCTAGTGTAAAAATAAAAGGGAAAATTAGATAAAGTTGTGGCAAAAAAAAAAAAAAAGTAATTGATGGTGTTACAAAAAGCACCAACTGCTAGTCTTCCATATGACTCGTCCATTATGTGGCCAGGTAAGACGAACCAAACACGAGGTGATCCCTACCAAGATGTGTTCAAGGAACCTTGTGGGCTACCACCACCTAGAGCTCATGATCATAAAATTCCCCTCAAATCTGGAGTTGAACATGTTTGCACGAGACCATACAGGTATCCTCACTACCAAAATAATGAAATAGAAAAATTGGTAATTGATATGTTGAATTCAGGTGTGATTCGTCCAAGTCAGAGCCCATATTCCTCTCTAGTATTGTTAGTTTAAAAACATGATGGATCGTGGAGACTTTGTGTAGATTACAAAGGATTGAACCAGATCACAATCAAGGACAAATTTCCAATACCTGTAATTGAAGAGCTGCTAGACGAATTGCATGGGGAAAAATTTTTCTCCAAGTTGGACTTAAGGTCGGGTTACCACCAAATCCAAGTGCAGCCAGCAGACATTCCAAAGACAGCATTTCGAACCCATCAAAGACATTATGAGTTCCTAGTGATGCCCTTTGGCCTCACCAATGCCCCTTCCACATTCCAATCCTTGATGAATGAGATATTCAAGACTCATCTCTGTAAGTTTATTCTTGTGTTTTTTGATGATATTTTAGTCTATAGCAAAACTTGGGAAGATCATTTGAAATATCTTGCGATTAAATTAAAGATCCTAAGGACTAACAAGTTATTTGTCAAAAAATAAAAGTGCACTTTTGCTCAACAGGAAGTCAAATACTTAGGCCATGTGATTTCTAGAGGAGTAGCCCCCGACCCAGATAAAATTGCTGCTATGCAAGAGTGGCCAAAGCCAAAGACTGTCAAAGCTCTAAGGGGTTTTCTTGGGCTAACGGGATACTATCGAAAGTTCATCCAAGGGTATGGGTGAATTGTAGCTCCTCTAACTCAAATGCTTAAAAAATGGAGATTTGAATGGAGCATTAAGGTCGAAGAATCCCTCACAGTACTTAAGAACGCTATGGCTCAAGCCCCAATATTAGCCCTCTCGAATTTTAATCAGCCTTTCATTGTTGAATGTGATGCTTTAGGATCTGAAATTGGAGGAGTCCTTATTTAAGAAAAGAGGCCCATTGCATTTTTTAGCCATGCCTTGCAAGGTAAACATTTATTTTTATCTACTTATGAAAAAGAAATGTTGGCTCTAATTCTTGCAGTCCAAAAATGGAGGTCTTACTTGTTGGGGAGAAAGTTTATTGTGCGGATAGACCAACACAGCCTCAAACACTTGTGGGAGCAAAAGATAACCACTGCGGCACAAGAAAAATGGCTAGTCAAACTTATGGGGTTTGATTTCACAATTGTGTACAACTCGGGCAAAGACAATAGTGTGGCTGATGCACTATCACGAAGGGATGAGAAGGGAGAGATAGCTGCCTTGTCAACACTTGTACCAACTTGGGTGGAGACAATTAAAGAGGAAGTCAAAATCAGTCCTCAACTATAGCACTTAGTACAACTATTCCAAAAGGAGGAAGCTGTTGTGCCATGGGATTATAAAGAATGAATTCTTTACTTTAAGAACCGAATCTATTTACTCTCTAATTCAAACTTGGTTCCACTCATTGTAAAGGAGATGCATGCAAGCACCTATGAAGGATATCACAAGACCCTACAAAGAATGAAGTCAGTTTTCTATTGGCAAGGCATGAGAAAATTCCTTTGGGAATTTATCAGGGGCGCCTGTGAAACATATCAAAGGAACAAGGGAGAAAATCTCAATCCAGCTGGACTCTAACAACCACTTCCCATTCCCTCACAAATCTGGACAAATATATCTATGGACTTTATGGAAGGACTTCCCAATGCTAAGGGCAAGTTTATCATTTTTTTCATTGTTGATAGACTTTCTAAGTTTGTACATTTTATCCCTGTTTCACATCCATACACTGTAGTCTCAATAGCTCAAGTTTTCTTTGAGCACATATTTAAATTGTATGGGATGCTTAAAAGCATAGTATGTGACCGAGATGTTACATTTACTAGTATCTTTTGGAATGAGCTTTTTAACTTACAGGGAACTAGCTTTAATTTTAGTTCATCCTACCATCGTCAAACCAATGGGTAAACAGAGGTGGTTAATAGAACTGTTGAAATGTATTTGCGCTGTTTCACAAGCTACAGGCCAAAGGAGTGGGTACGATGGCTTCCCTGGGCTAAGTATTGCTATAACACCAGCATCCACTCCTCTACTAGGCGGACTCCTTATGAGGTTGTTTACAATAAGCCACCTCCCACACTTCTATCTTATGTTCCTGGCACTTCACAAGTGGAGGCAGTGGACCAAGAATTGAAAGATAAAGAGCAAGTTGTTAAGGAATTGCGTGAAAGAATAGGTGAAGTTCAACAACGGATTAAGAAGATTTATGATGCTCATCAGACCGATAGAAGCTTTAATGTTGGAGAATTTGTGTATCTCAAGTTGCAACCTTATTGGCAAATGTCTTTAGCTCTTCGAAGGAACCAGAAGTTAGCTCCCAAGTACTATGGACCATTTAAGATCCTTGAAAGAATTGGTCCCATAGCATATAAACTCAAGCTACCAGAAAATTCAAAGCTACATCCAATATTCCATGTCTCTATGCTTAAGAAGAAGCTTGGTGCAACTGTGGAAACTCAAGTTCCTCTCCCAGTCATTCCAAACCAGGGAGATTCTATTGTTCCCACACCTCAAGCCATCCTTGAAAAGCGCAAGAAGAAAGGCAAAAAAGAGATTCTAGTTCATTAGCAAGGATTATCACCAACTGAAGCTACATGGGAAAACTTGGTCGAGCTCCAATTACGTTATCCATGGCTCACCCTTGAGGACAAAGGTCTTGTTAAGGAGAGGGGAGTGTTATGTAACACTGCACTTAGCTCATGCATGGGTAGTGAGCCAAGTTTGCTGAATCAACTTAGTGAGTCAACTCAGGACCATCAACAAGATAAGCTTAAAGTGGGATGACTTGCTTGGGACTCCACTCTATAATTATCTCTTTTATCATCTATCTCTTAGGTTTATCTTATCAAATAAACTATCTCATCTAGTGAGGTTTATCACTTAGGATTGTGGGGTTTATCATTTGGTTGTTTGAATTTTGTGATAAGCCATTTGTTATCGTTGTTATCTTTTAGGAACAAAAGTTATCATGTTTTGATGTAAGCCTTTATATATGGCTGAATGAAAAAAGAATGGGCATGTGAATTTTAAGCTAAAACATTGTGGAGGTTGGGTTGTCCTCGAAACAAACCCATTGTGTTAAGTAAGTTTACTGTGTGTGTGAATTGTTCTATTTTCTCGACCACCATAGCACCTCGAGGCAAACACGAAAGAGGACGTGGTCGTGCTGACCATAACAGTTTGTATAAGCTAATAAATTAGTATCATAAGTTGGCCTCCCAAACAAAAATTTCTGGTTACGCCCCTAACCCCGACGCCGCTGTAAAGTTGTAATTTACAATATGTGTTTTGTTGGCTTTAATTCCGTGTCAAATTTTATTGTAATTTTATTCAATCTTTTGTACCATGTATTTATTGTGGGATCTGATTGTAAGGGTTGTGTGATAAAGAGAGAGAGTGTGAAGACTCAAGCAATTGAAGACTAAAGAGTTCTCGTGAGTATCTCGCAACTAAGCATCCCGCGAAGTGACTCATGTGACTTGCACATGCTGGAATGCGAAGAGTCAAGACAGGATGGAGACAGCTATGTCTCGCGAGTATCTCGTGGGTAAGGCCTTCCAGCGAGACACCCGCGAGACATTCTGTTCTGCTAGACTGTACTATCTGATATACACTTTTTGTACCCACACTATATATACCCACATTACCCACAAATGTTGAGGAGTGCTTCTGAGAGAAAACTCTAGCCAAACACCTTGAGAGTTAGAGATTGTTATACCCACAATCCTCTACATAATTGCTTGTGGATTTTCCTCAACTCCTACCTCTCAATTTCATATCATTGAGAGGTTGATAGACCAAACCACACTCTTTCAGAGTGTCAAGTGATAGTTTGGTGCTGTTGGGAAGTATTGGAAGAAGCCAAAGATGGCAGATGCAACATGGAGCTTGTTGCAGGATCCGGAGAGTTAGACAAGACACGGTTCTGAGAAGCCTTGTTGAAGTAGGAGCTTGAAGAGCTTAGGTATATCGGGTAGATTAGGCTTGGAGGGTCTCTTGCTAACCCATGTATCCCAACTGATTGTCTAGTGGATCGATTACCACTTGGAGGGCGGCGGAGAGGTTTTACGCCAAGTACTTCGGTTTCCTCTTCGATAACACATCGACGTGTTATCTTGTGTTTGCATCTTTCTTCCCTACTCTTTTACATTTCATTTTACTGCTGTGTTGTCTTGATTATGGATTAGAGTAGCTTGTTTGTTTATCTGCTCGCATTTACACTATTCCGCACTTAGTATTAAGTTAGTGTAAAATCTATCGAACCGTAACTTTAATTTGGGGGTCTAAACAGCTCTTGTGTTTTCAACACATTTTCGAGCTTTCAGCCGCCATGCATGATGCTGGACCGCATACTCAGAATGCTGGCCAGCCACTCTGTGCTTGGTTGCTCTGTGGTTGCTGATGAGTTTGGTTCTTTCCAAAGACTCTACACTCTTTCTCCCGTGTCTAAACACTTTGTGCGCAATGAAGATGGTGTGTCATTGGCCCCCATGATTGCCTCGCTTCATGACAAGGTTTTCTTGGATAGCTGAAGGTGTGTTGCCTTTCTTTCCTTTTTTATTTACCTTGCTCATTACATGACAACTTTGGCACTGCCTGCAAGTGAATTTGTTATGAAATGCTAGTCGAGTACTACTCTAGTGGTCCATCACGTTTAGTAACTTCTAACATGCATGAGTGGTATGTAAAGAAATTTTTTTATTATTAAAAAAACTGAAGAATTAATATATTACAGTTAACCCAAATTTATTCAGCTAATACCCCAAATAAATTAATTCGCATGTTGCTAAAATTTTTAATAAATGAGATATGGTATCTAACATGAATTTGTTCACAGGTCCCAACTGAAAGACTCAATTCTTTAGGGAGGAATTCCGTTCAACAGGGTCTACGGCATGCATGTCTTTGAGTATCTCACTTTGGACCCCAGGTTCAATCAGATTTTTAACACGGCAATGCTCAACTACACTAATATTGTTATTAAGCATATTGTTGAGTCTTACAAAGGCTTTGAGCAACTCAGGCAACTTGTTGATGTTGGCGGTAGCCTAGGAGTTACTCTAAAACCTCATCACTTCCAAATACCCCCACATCAAAGGCATTAGTTTCGACTTGCATCATGTTATACAACATGCCCCGCCTTATCCCGGTATTATTTAAATTCGTAAGTCTCCTTTCTTTCACAATGTTGTCATGTCAAGGCATTTTCTTATTTCACTACTTTGAAATTTGACGAATATACAATTTTTGTGGAAAAATAATGCTAATAACATAATTTTAAGGGCCTGGATCGCATAGGGTTTATAAATACACAATTTGTGCAGATAAAGAGAGGTGCAAAAAAAAACTTATGTTGCAGGTGTGGAACATTTGGGAGGAGATATGTTCGAAAGCGTTCCTAAAGGGGACAACATTTTTATGAAGGTAACTTTTAGATTTAATTTGTAGGTATTTTGTTTTGATTAACCTAAAGCCATGGGTTTTTTTTTTTCATACAAATTTGTAGGTATTTTGTTTTGACTTTTGATTAACCTAGAGCCATGGTTTTTTTTTAATTTATACAAGATAGAAATTTTACTCTAGCATAATCTAAGACTTGAACTTCAGCTCTTACCCCCTACACCCCACAAGCATTTATACTTATGGAATGACAATCACACCAAGGGTACGTGGTGGTCCTAAAGCCATGGTTTTAATTCCAAATTTGATATAGGAAATGCTTTTATTTCCATCTGATTGTCTTAAACTCTTAATTAGACTTCATCAAAAAAATCTTAAGGGATTGGTCTAGTGGTTCTTAAAGTTCCATGAGATCGATGAGATCTTGGATTTGAAACCTCTAATCAACATCTTATGGTCACTCTCAAGGAATTTCTCTTTATAATTATGTGGTGTGTGTGGGGTGGAAAGTATATAGTACACACACCGGTGAAATAGTCAAGTGTTCAAAAATCTTTGTCACCCTCAACAATAATAAATAAATTAATAAATTATATCATTTCCAATTGATGTGGCAATGGCATTCTTAGGAGAAATGGGACCAAATTACAAGAACTCAATAGCCACATCAGTTGGGATAGGGATTAAGTTATGACATATAATCTTGCTTTATTAGCATTATAAACAATTTTATATATATATATATATATAAATATATATAAATATAATTATGGACGATTTCTTTGAATTTGTTTTTGTGTGACAGTAATGTCCTTTAAAATTAAATGTTTCGCGCAAAAAAGAAAAAGAAAAAAAGATTTCAAGACAAATAATATCATAATTGGTTAATTTTGTAGTATATGATTGGGATGATGAACATTGCCTAAAGCTGTTGAAAAACTGCTACAATGCTACTCCACATGATGGAAAGGTAATAGTCGTCGAGGCAATTCTTCCAATTACGCCAAAGATTAGCAGTTCTACAAAGAGCACCTCACAAATGGATTTGATTATGATGACTCAAACCCCAGCAGGGAAGGAAAGGACCCAACAAGAATTCATGGCCTTGGCAACCAAAGTTGGATTTAGTGGCATTAGATATGAATGTTTTATCTGTAATGTTTGTGTTATGGAGTTTTTTAAGTAAGGCAGCTGGCTTGTAGTATTAAAAAATGCATGGGCATCATTCAGTTCTCTGAACCTTAAAATAAAGATGCTTGCAAAATAAAATTGCCCCTAAATTTCTTAATTCAGGTTAATTATGTCGTAAAATGAAAGCCCATCATTTAGAAATGCCTAAATTTGAACCTGCCAAAGGCATGAAAAATCAATGCTGTACTTCTCATGGAAGAGCTTATTCCACACATTATGATGAGCTTTAACATAAACATAAGTCCCATTTTTTGGGAAAAGTCCTCATTTCTTGGTTGATGAAGATGCTTAGAAACATATATCACTATCTTCATATGACTCCATTACATTTTAATCTGGCTCATTGAAGTTGGATCTTCTTCTGGATTCTCTAAGCCAAACAAAAAGGAAGTTACATCATTAGCCTTACCATTGAGCATCTAAGTAGACATATTATTTTTTCCTCAAAAAAAGAAAAAAAAAAAGAAAAAAAAAAGTAGACATTATTTGACCCATTGATAAAATCCATGTGCCCGACGTACTTCACATTCTCTGGATGAATGATACAGCCACATTTTTTTTTATAGGAACTGATACAGCCACTTTGAGGCAGAATTTTTTTCTAGGGTTCATTGCAAAGAAATTGGAATACAAGTATATAAGTCGGAAGAGAGACAACTCTAATTAAAAATTTTATTTATTTATTTATTATTATTATTTTAACTTTTGAAAAAGGAGGTAACTAAACTCTTTCGAATATTCTTAAAATTTAAAAATGACATTATCTTCAATTTTTCCTGTAGTTCTCCTCCCATTCTCTCCACTCACTCAATCTCCCATTTATACAGGATAAAAGGATTCCTTCAAGTTTGCTTATGGAGGATTTACCTCCACATTTTATGGCTGTAATAGCATCTTGATTATCTTATAGTGTTCTTTAATCTTTATCAATAAAACTTTCTAAAATCTTATTTTAAAAAGTTTTCAAAAAAAAAATCTTATTTAAGAAATATAAATAAATAAAAGGACACCTTGTTGTGCAAGGCAACTTAAATGATGAGTAGATATTTTACATCCTTTTAGATTTTATCTAGCTTAAACTACCTTCTTCTGTTTCCATTTTTCATGTTATTTTCATATAAAACAAATTGTTTACATTGGAATGTAAGCAAGAGCAACCAGGGTCTGGCAGCAAAGGATGCATAGGAATACGAAGTGTATTGCAGGATAAAGCACTGTTTTCTAGTTTGAGAGGAAGGAAAGCAATGCAATTTAAGATAGAAATGAATGAAAAATAATAATTTTATAATATTCTTTTCACTTTTTTATTTTGAAGTTTTAATGGAGAAAATGTAAAAAAATGAAATCAACTTTCTATTTTTTTATGATTATTTTATTTTATTTCTTTATACGAAGCCTTAAATACTTAAAAATAAGCTATATTTACTGATCAATGCTAAAAATTAAAATTCAAACTCTTTATTTTTATTTTTTTTTGGCGAAAACACCATTTTGGTTCCTACATTTTTAGGTTATAGTCAATTTAGTCCTTATATTTTAGTAGCAATCAATTTGATCCCTGTTATTTTTAACTTACAACTAATTTGGTTCCTACCATCAACTCACTAACGAAAAATGCTTACATGGCTAACGGTGTGTATAGTTGGCACACTTCACGCCTACATTGCTTATAAAATATTATTAAAAAATGAAATGTAAGCAATTAAATTGAAGAAAAAAAAAATCAAAAACAAAAAAAAAATTGAATTAAAAAGATAGAAAAACAAAAATGAAAGATCATTTTTCAGATTTTCTTGTACTTTCTTGTCAACCAAACACAAAAACACAAAACTCAAACCCAGATTTGAACAAACAGCAAACCCAAAGGTCTCGTTTTCCTCCTCTCACCGTCTGTTTCTCTTTCTTTATCTCACTAATCTCCCTTCCTCACTTGCAAACCCAAAGCTCTCACTCTATAATCCACAACTGAACCCTCCTATGGCTGAAGCACAGACCGGCCTCCATAGCCAAAGTCCTTACTCTCTTCCCATCTCTGTTTCTCACCCTCTTAGTCTTGATCTCTACATGGTCCAGAACTCACCAAGCAAGTTAAAGATTTGAACCCAACAGTGGTGGGATGTCATCCGTTTTAAAATATATAACTTTTACAAAAGCTTTGAGAGAGATACATTGGAGGGAAGCCATCTATGCTTATGCCGAAGAAAGAAGAAGACAAACTTTTTTTTTACCCTAGGTAAAGACAAACCTAGTTGGATAGATATGGCTTTGTTCAAAATTGCTTGTGTTTTTGGTAAATTTGATTTAGTTGCTGGTTGATTTTCGTGTCTGAGATTTATAAATTTAATTTGTTTTAGTGTTAAATTTTATTGGTTGTGTATTTGTATGAGCAAAACATACGAGAGTCATTGTTAATTGCTGAGTTTGTTAGATCTAGTCCAAATATCAGTTTGAGTTTTTTGTTTTTGTGTTTGGTTAGCAAGGAAGTGTAAGAAAAATTGGGTTTGATATTTCATTTTTGTTTTTCTATCTTTTAAATACATAAATTAAATTTTTTATTTTTTATTTTTGTTATTCTTTTCAATTTAAATGCTTGTGTGGATTTTTTAATGTTTATTAAAACATTTTAATAATATTTTATAAGCCACATAGGCATGAAGTGTACTAATTATACACACCGTTAGCCACGTAAGTATTTTTCGTTAGTGAGTTGACGGTAAGGACCAAATTAATTGTAAGTTAAAAATAACATGAACCAAATTGACTGCTACCAAAATATAAGGACTAAATTAATTATGACTCCAAAATGTAGAGACCAATAGTATTTTCGTCTCTCTTTCTTTTTTTTACTTTTTTTTCTTTTTTTTCAACTTTCTCAACTGACACGGTCACGCTACACGTACACACACTCACCCATTTTTCCCGATGATTTGAAAAAAGGCATATACCTTGTTGTGCAAGGCTACTCAAATGATAATGAGATCTTTGACAGCCTTTTAGACTTCCTCTGAGACAAAATATTAGATCTTTTTTCTCACCAAAAGCAACAACAAAAAAAAGAGTAAAAAGTAAAAACCAATGGACAAGAAGCACAAACAGCAGAAGCCAAACCAAAAGCAAGCAGAAATGGCTTCTTCACCTTCAAGACAAACCCCAACAACAACCATGGCCAACCAAGACTACAAAAAGAAAGAACAAGAAGAAGAAGCATTCTCTCAGGCCATGGAACTGGTGTACGGGTCAGTCCTACCCATGACCATACACGCAGCCATGGAGCTTGGTGTCTTTGACATCTTGGGAAATGCGGGTCCAGATGCTACTCTCTCCGCTGAGCAGATCGTGACCCAAGTGCCCACTACAAACCCAGACGCACCGGCCATGATTGACCGCATCTGTAGCCTACTGGTTCAACACGGCGTGCTTGGTGTCTCTGTGGATGATAATGTTAAAAGGCTTCCTTTTCGCAGAAACTACTGCCTGAATAGCGTGTCCAAGTACTTTGCGCGTTGTAACCAAGATGGGGTTTCCTTGGCACCATTGATGACCTTGCTTCATGACAAGGTTTACATGGATAGTTGGTCAGTCATTACTCCACTCCTCTTTTCTTTCTTTCTTTCCTTTTCTTTAATCATAAGTATCCCTTTTATTTGTATATTCGTTTTAGTTAGTTTTGCTTTGCAATCTTTATGTCCATAGTATGAGAGTTTCTTTGAGATTTTCTTGAATCCACAGTAATAAAGGAGAGGAAAACCTATGAACCAAATCATCAAAGCTTACTGCTGCTTTGACTAGGGCGGACTTCTTTTTGATATAGCTTGTTGATTTATCAATTATTTATGTTATTTTTGCCACCCAAATCTTTCTTTAATCGACCCCACTGCTGGTCATGTTTGTTAAATATTTGAACTTTCAATAAATAGTTGTACTTGTTGGAGTATTTTTGCATCAACAGTATTGTAGAAACTGTGGAATGATAACGACAATGACAAACATGCATACGGACAAAGTGTTGTTTTTTATTTCTATTTTGTTTATATATATATATATATATAAACAAAATACATGAGAAATTTAATATCTAGAAACACATGAGATGCTAGTTGAGTTACAAGCCAAAGTGTTGTTAAATCAATACTTAGATTTATTATTATTATTATTATTATTATTATTACTTTGATTTTTGGGGAGGCGGGTTGACCCGCAACATGGTAGACGGGAGGCCTTGGTACCATCTGACTACAACTCACTTGGGTACTTAGATTTATTTTCATTGTTGTTATTATCATCATTGTTACCTGTGAGCAGATGTAGTTGTGGCCGATTGTTTGGCATGTTGGGAAAGTTATGCAAATGGTCAAGTGGTCATAATCTGGTTGTCTAACGCCCAGCTCAAAGGGATACCTGGATGCCTCATTCTAACCCTATATGAGAAGTCTTTCCCAGATTTTATAAGAAGTTTGTAATGGTGGCTAACTTTATTGCTAAATTGAATGGATGTTAGGTCTCAACTGAAGAATGCCGTTCTTGAAGGCGGACTTCCCTTTAACAGGGTCCATGGAACTCATGCCTATGAGTACGCTGGCAGGGACGGCAGGTTCAGTCAAGTTTTCAACACAGGAATGTTCAACCACACTACCATACTTGTTAAGAAGATGCTCGAGTCCTACAAAGGTTTTCAGAACCTCAAGCAGCTGGTTGTTGTTGGTGGTGGCATTGGAGTGGCTCTTAGCTTAATCACTTCCAAATTCCCCAATATAAAGGGCATTAATTTTGACTTGCCTCATGTTATACAACATGCCCCACCCTATCCTGGTATGATGTCTCCCCATTATGTAACTTCTTTAAATAGTATTGTGGAGTTAGTTGTTCATTGAAGGTAATTTTCAATTTGATGAGCTTATTGGCTTATAAGAATGAAATGATCAACAAAATGGTTGGTGATACATTGCATCTTATATTTCATCACTTGAGTGGATTTAGATGCAGGTTCACCTGGTATCTGCTGCTGTACTCTCTGCAACCTTCATATTATCAATTTCTTTGTGCCACATCTTTCCAAAACTGCATGAGAGAGAGAGAGAGAGAGAGTAATTCCAATTAATCTGTTATTTGTGGTTGTTAATGTATAACTGAGTGTTTAGGAGCCTAGATGGTCTTCATCTATCATTTGTGGTCGTTAATGTATGGTTGAGTGCCCTAGATGGTCTTCAGTGATTAGTTCATTGAGTGCCTCGATTAAAGGGTGAGTTAATTTATCTTGCAGGTGTGAAACATGTAGCTGGAGATATGTTTGAAAGCATTCCAAAAGGAGATGCCATACTTTTGATGGTGAGTTTTGACTTTTGAGTATGTTGGGTATTCTTTCCTGATTTTCTTTGGTCTTATGCTTTTTCTTTTCTTTTCTTTTTTTGAAATTTAGTACTTGTACTGATGACGTAAACATTATATGCTGTGTCAGTAAATAATCCATTTTTGAAATTCAGTAAAAAGTTATGCATTTTTTTTTCCTGAATGAAAAATTATGAGATTGTTGATGTTATGTAGGGGATACTTCATGATTGGAGTGATGATCGCTGCTTGAAATTGTTGGAGAACTGCTACAATTCTCTTCCAAATGATGGAAAGGTGATTGTTGTGGAGCAAATTCTTCCAATTTATCCAGAGATTTCCACTTTTGCAAGGAGCAAATCCCTACTTGATATGCTTTTGATGACTCAAAAACCGGGAGGAAAGGAGCGGAAGCAACATGAATTTGATTCATTGGCATTTGGATCTGGTTTTATGAGTTTTGCTCTTCCATGCTATTTCTGTAATTCGCATGTGATGGAGTTCTACAAGAAGGGTTTGAAATCCGTATCAATTGTGGTGTAGGTTGAACACTTCTTTTGTAGGAGCTGACAGTCTAAATGTTTTGCCTAATCACTGAGACTTAAGGATCTGTTTCTGATGATATTATTATCTCAATATGGGATGTTTGTGACTCATTCTATGAGAATGGAATTAGCTTCCTATTTTTCATTGCTCTAGGATTTTGTTCTGGATTTGGTAATTGCTAATTTACTATATATCTGATAAGTGAGTCTATTATCACTGTTGAAGTGCACCTGTTTGGAAGTGTTTGATATATGGTCAGAGTCAAATTTTGGGACCAAAGGGAATCATTCTTCTTGAGAAATATGTGGAAAGGTTTGAATGTTTATAAGCTTTGTTTCAAGCTCTTTTTGGGTTTAAATCCCTTTGTTTTGGTAAGTCAGTTTGAAAATTCGTGAAAATCAAGATTAATGAGCTTGCTATCATGAAGAGCTGTTTATAGCTCCACTGTGATTGATGAACTCTCTCTTTTATACCTATAATCCTTGTGTTTTCTGCCATGAAACCCTGAGTGGTAAATTTTATTTGCTTAGAATTCACAACCCTGTTTTCCAGTTTCAGACTGCAGTATAAGAATTCCCTAGATGCTAAAAATTATCTCAACATTCATGTGGTGTTGCTGCTCCTCATGGTGACTTTAATCCTAGTCTACACTCTTACCATTGGAAAAGTGGTTCAAACCCACTAATTTTATGTGGCTCGAAACGGAAATTCTTTGTTTGTGGATGTCTCTCCATACCCTTCAGATTTTTTCACTTCCTATTAGCTATTGCAATTAATTGTGCTGAATATCTTACTCAAATTCGTTATTAATCAAATGCCTCCCTTGCTTCCTCAAAATCAAGTGAATTATTTCTAAAGCTTAAATTTCCAAGCAAGCAAATTATATGCTAGATGTATACTATATTTGTAGTCAGTGAAGTTCTTCTAGCTCTTCGAAAGTAACAGAAAATGGCGATCATGGGATTCAATTGGTGCTAAAGGTAAAGGGGAAATAAAATATAATGGTTTCATATATCGTCAAGATGGAGTACATATTAAATGGGTTAGAAGCTTATGCCAAGAAAACGAACTATGGTTACATTTTCATGACAATGCTGCAAGATATTTGCTTCAAAAACCAGAGGTCCACCTAATCTCAGCAGCATTCCCTATTGAGTTCCTCTAGCTGCTCCCAATTATATCCTTGTATGTAACTTTTATCTTCTCTAACAAAGCTTCCCTGAAATTTATTTGATGACGCATTGTGAAAAAATTGTACAAAACAATTCTTCAAAATGATGGTAGTTATCATGAAAATTGGAACTAAGTTTTTGATGGTAGAGTCCAATTTGACACTAACCTGTCTGGTTTGAAAACCAGGTTCTTGTATGCAAACCACTGCAAAGAAAGACAATGAAGATGGATGCATAAGAAATAGACAAAAGCACAAAAATTCCAAATTAAGCACTCCAGAAAATGATTTTCTTCTAAGAATGTCCCTTAGAATAACGGTTATATAATTTATTTTATCACTTTTTAATAGCTTAAGTTTTTTAAGACTAATAATAATTTAACATAGAATTAAAACAACTTAGAATAATGATTAAAATGATCAATTTCATAATAGTTTAAACTTTTGTGACAAGTATGATTTTATCAATATGTCTTTGATCAAATAAATTTTAGTCCATGAGATTGGGGGATCAAGGGTGTAAAATTTTGCATGCTGTTATTTGCATTAGACTTCATCCAAGTCATAGAAATTGATTATCAAGACGAAACTAGATTATTTGGCTAAGATAGTAATTGTGTGATTAAAACACAAGGATTGTCTTGGATCATCCACCTAATAGTTAGTAGGAAATTCCTAGAATTGATCTGGAGGAAAATTTTAATTTCCATTCAGGAATTCATTCCTGAGATGCAAACAGTCAATGAATGTTGACAACCACATACTTGGAACAATTCAAATTGTTCAGCAGGGAAGACAATGAAACGGCCCCCTAGGTTCTTACCAGTTTTATATTTGTATAAAAGTTGTAAAAGAATAAAGCAATAAAGCAAATTCAACTTACCCCAGAATAGCCAATGCCCACAAGCTCAAGAACACCAGGAATTAAAGGAAGCCTATCAATTGCCTGGAAAAGTAATACCCATCTCTCAAAAACCTTCTTACTAATCATGTTAAATTATATTTTGAAGAAAGATTAACAAATGCAATAATAATTTATTAACTAGCAATTGGAGAACCTCACCGAGATCATCCCAGTGGAGCCCCACAGTGCAACCACACCAGCTACTGCAAGTGAACTCACTGCATACTTATCTTCAACTTTGTCCCACTGTGCATCCAAGGGAATCAATTTTCATGAATTCATGTCTACAATTACCGAATTCTCTTACAACACTAGAGAATATTGATTAGATCATTCATAATAATGTCAAATCCTTACGGCTTCTTGAACTGTCTTCACAATCTCTGGCAGCTCAGCTACTGCAACTTCTGCTGGCGCCTCTCCAGTGGCCATGGCCATGACATTGCGAGCTAGCTTACGGCCTGAAACCAGGAAGATAAATAACTATTATCATGGCCATCCATATCTATAAACACTAGTAGCAACATGGATAAAGCAGGTTTAATTTGAAGGGTGCTCTTGTATGTGTATGTGTATGTGATGGACTCACAATAAGCTGTGGTCTTCCAAGGTTTGTTTTGAGATTGCTGCACAGGAGGAGGGGGCAGTGTGGGGAGTGACACACACTGTGGTGATGAAGCAGCTGATTGGCGAGGAGCCTTGACATCAACAAGGGTGGATGAGGAGGAGATTGTGAGTGTGGAGGAGGAGGTTGAGGCCATTATTACTGAACCCCTACAGATTATACTTTGTGAGAGATCCTGAGGCCACTAGAGAGAGAAGAGTTTGGAGAAAGGATTAATAGGTAAGCTTTCTTTGTTTGTCTGGGTTTATTACTTTGGTTTTTGGGGAGGTGATAATTTGCGATGAAAAGTGGAGATCCCTGTTCTTCCAAGTCGAAGATGGACAACCACTCATTACTTTTTATCAGGATAGTGTGCTGACATGGCTGTAGGATAAGGTATTTTATGGTGTTTTATTGGATAGGAGGCTCCAGGTTGGACCTTTGTTCTTCAAAATCCTTCATTATGTTATCTCTCTCTCTAGAGGACTAAAATATCTCTACATATAATCTCATGGGGTTTGTAGCTAATAAATTATATCTCCTGCATCTAAAGCTAGTGCTTAGGTTGGAAATTGCATAGATGTATCTGTCTCTATGTTTGTGTATACTATGTACATAATTTGCATATCCAAACATCAAAATATCTCTTCAATTTCCTCCTGTGCATTTACCACTAGTACCATTTTTTTCTGCTAAAATTACTTCCTTGTATCTGCCTGCCCAAATAAAATCTCTTTTAGTTGAAGGAAAAAAAAAAACCCGCACGCTGCTGAATCAGATAAGATTATCACAACCACCCGACTCCACTGCTATATTAAACATCTTAATAAATGTTGATAGCTCCAAGATAATTGTCTACTCTGGTTTTTGATGTTCTGTACCAAAAAAATTAGGCAATGAAAAGAGGGGGCCAAAAAATAATCAACAAGTGTTTGGTGCTGGTAGTTATCACGAAATGAATGGACGAAGTCTATGCTTTCATTAATTAGCAAACAAAGATTACAAAACCTTATATACAATGAGTAAAGCAAGCTAACCAACTAACTGCTACTAACAGAACAGAAAAACTAACTTTACACGTGTGTCTACAGTAATAACTAACATTCTCGCATGCCATCACTTAAAGGAATTAATTCAGCTACTAAACTACAAGCCATATCTACAGTATATAACTATCTTGTGTCGTTTATGCACTATTGTTCTTCTGATCAAACTCCACTGCTCTTATTGCTCCGCTCTTGCTACTTCCTTGTGCTCATTACTGTCTACGCTCTGATACTCCCCCTCAAGAGCAGATGGTGTGTGTATGTTTATCATTCCCATCTTGCAAGCAAGATTAGAAAATTGATTGTAACTCAATGCTTTGGTAAGCATATCTGCTAATTGACAATAAGTCCTAACATGATTTACCTTGATAACCCTTTCCAAAACTTTGTCCCTGACCACATGACAGTCTATTTCAATATGCTTTGTCCTCTCATGGAAGACTGGATTGGAGCCAATGTGCAATGCTGTCTAACTGTCACAAAACAACAAAGCCTCTCTATCATGTTTGACCCCAATGTCTTTAAGAAAGTATAAAATTCATACAATCTCACATGTTGCAACTGCCATGGCACTGTACTCAGTTTCTGCTGACGATCTTGATATTGTAGACTGCTTCTTTGACTTCCAAGACACCAAAGAGTCCCCAATGAAGATACTATAACTTGTCACAGACCTCCTTGTGTCAGGGCATGAGGCCCAATCTGTTGGGGTTTATGCCCTAAAATCCAATTTATTGGCATGTCACAAATAATTAAATTGTTTAATTATATGAAACTATTTATAAATGAACTAATGGGATATTATCTTAGTCCATGAGATGCATAGTATGTGATTTATATAAAAAGTCACAGAAGATATAAATTACTAATTCTTTGTAAACTCAGAATTTTAGTTCATAGTCGGTGATGAAAATTGGGCATTTCATCTGCGAAAACTATAACATATCAACTACGATGATTTGTCTTGATCATAGAAGTGAAGACTTCTAGTTGATATGTTGATATGTTTTAAGAGTTAAGACATATTGAACTGGACCACTGTGAGATTTATTATTCTCCTAACGACTGTCAAATGAATAATAAATCTCACGACTTCTATTTACATCAACTCTAAATCCTGAGAGAATAATGAACATGATCATGAGGTGTAGGTTGCTTTGATATATCAGGAGTGAGATCTATAAGTTACGGTCAAAACCTCAGTATGTTGGGCAGCCGCATTTAATGTTGATGGAACATATATTCTCAAGATGGAATTCATAATCTCTTAACGGAGATATAAAATATTCTCTTGAGATAAGTTTAATGGATTTGGTTATTCAGAGTGTTGGGCCCAACCACTTTAATAAGGAGTTACTAAAGTATATATTTATGAAATTGGATTTCATAAATATATGATAAATAATATAAAGGATTAAACCAAGTACTCAAGAATTAAGATGTAGTAATCTTCAAAGTGGAAGTCAACATTCATGATTTTGTACTACTACGAATATTTTAATGAAGAGGTTGCATGTATAATAAAGTCTTGGGATATAATTTATTAATAAGGCCTAGAGTGCAATTATATTCTTATAATGGTATTGAATATAATTAATGGTAACTTTGGACTTGTCAAGAGTTGATAGAAAAGCCCAAAGCCCATTAGAGCTAGAGTCTTATTTGTTCCCTTTGGTCTCATCTCAAGCCACAAACTAAAACCCAATTAGGTAGGCCCAAAAGGCTAACCCAATTAGATAATCAGTTTTTATTTAATAAGAGTTATTAAATAAAGAAACTACCAAGGTAGTTATTATGTACGTATGATGAAAAGAAAAGAAATCAGTTTTTCTCTACAAGGAGAAGAAGAATGATTTTTCTTTGAGAATCTATGTACAAAAGGACTGATTGAGAGACCATACATCTTGGGCACCATGTGGAATTGAGATGAAGAATAAAGGTATTCTCAAGTCTTGGTTTTGAATTTCACTGCATCAAGGTACGCTCTCTATTCTTTTTTCTAGAATTCAAAGTTACATGTTATCTTTCATGAATGAAGTAGATCCGTGTTTGTTGCTTCCGCTGTGTGTTTTGTATGAGATGCAAAACCAGATTTTCCAACAAATGGTATCAGAGCGGTCTTCAATATCATGCTTGTATAACATGTGATTGGGTTTTAGAATTAAAGAAATAGTTTTCTTGGTGTTTCAAAATTCTGCAATAAAATTTTCTGCATACTTGTTGCACGTATGGTCTGATATAGATACATGTTGGGTTTTATTAATTTATTGTTAGATTAATAATTGAACATGCTTCTATATGTTTTGATAAAAGATAGCAAGAAGGGAACTGTATGAAATCGTTTTTGCTTTCTGCACTAGGCGCCCATGTTCATTCTTGATTAAAGAATGAGGAAAGCCAAAATGTTTGTCTTTGTTTCGGTGTCCGAATCAAAGAGTTAACTGTTTTTTGGTTTTCGGTAGTGCGTGGGAAACTTGCTATTTATCGTGATCTACGATGTGGATTCATAGTTGTGAAAATTTTGCAGTCATTTTTCTGCATATTATAGTTTTTGAAACTATTGTTTAATTAAAACTGATTTTGATGTTATGATGTTGTTTAAGTTTGATTTTAACCATGTAAAATTGAATTTTAACACTTTAACATCAATGAAATTCAAGTTTTAATCTTAATCTCATCGTTTTTTATCATTAAGAATGTGTTTTGTTCATTGGAAACGTAAAAAACGGTTAACAGAAAAAATGGCTGTTTTTGGGCGTTTTCACGACTGGCGAGTCGCGAGTGAGTTGCCAGAGCTTCTAAATGAACTCGCAACTGGGCGAGTCGCCAAAACGAGTCTCCAAAACTCGCGATTGGAGTCTCACGGCTGGGCGAGTCGCCAAAACGAGTAGCCAAAACTCGCTACTCGCGTGAGTAGCCAGAATGAGTAGCCAAAAATTTTGACACCTATTTATTGATTTTTCACTTGTTTTTTACTAAGTGTTAAAACTTTGATTAAAAGCAAAGCTTTGTGATTAATTTTATAGTCCTTAAAAGTTTAGGACATTTATTGATCATTATCTAACTAAAAGACCTAATGAGATCAAAGATGTTAGTTAAATAGAACTCTTAGTCCTAAATTGTTTTATGATTAAAAGTCCTTAATTTATTTTAATTAGAGGTTTTTAATGAGATTAAAATTCTAATTAAAAGGTATATAGTTTCTAATGAGATTAGAATACTTTATCTAGTAAATTAAGAATAGAGTTCTATAGGTTTTGAATTTCACTGCATCAAGGTACGCTCTCTATTCTTTTTTCTAGAATTCAAGGTTACATGTTATCTTTCATGAATGAAGTAGATCCGTGTTTGTTGCTTCCGCTGTGTGTTTTGTATGAGATGCAAAACCAGATTTTCCAACACAATCAGCATCTGCAAACCCCTTCAAGTGTAAATCTGTGTTAGAGGAGAACATAAGACCCTTTCCTGGTTCACTTTTCAGGTATTGCAAGACTCTATATGCTGCATCCAGGTGTGGTTTTCTTGGTCTAGACATGTATTGACTAAGTTTATGGAAAACAAAAGTGATATCTAGTCTTGTGATTGTCAAATACAATAGCCTGCCTATTAACCTTCTGTAGCTACTTGGATCTTTAAGCTCTTCTCCCTCCAACTTACTTAATTTGAGATTTTGTTCCATAGGTGTCTTAGCTGGCTTACATCTAAGCATACCAGCATCATTAAGAACTTCAAGTGTGTACTTTCTTTGACAAAAAGCAATCCTTTTGTCTGATATGGCAACCTCCAGCCCAAGAAAGTACTTCAAGTCACCTAGATCCTTTAGCTTGAACTTGTCATCTAACATAACCTTGAACTTGTCTATCTCAGTTTTATCATTACAAGCTATTAAGACATCATCCACATACACTAAAAGAACCATGAAAACATCACCTTGCCTTCTAGTAAATAAGGAATAATCAGCTTTGGACTGAGTGAAACCAAGCTGAAGCAAAGTACTAGAAAACTTGGCAAACCATTGCCTAGAAGCTTGTTTAAGGCCATATAAGGATTTATTGAGCTTACAAACTACCTCGCCCTGGCTATGAAACCCTTGTAGAAAAGCCATATACACCTCTTCATCTAAATCACCATGAAGAAAGGTATTATTCACATCCAATTGACTAAGAAACCAACCCTGAATTGCAGCCACAGCAAGAAGAATTTTGACAGAAACCATCTTTGCCACAGGGGAAAAGGTTTCAAAGTAATCCACACCTTTCTGTGTAAATCCCTTAGCAACTAACCTAGCCTTGTACCTTTCAATTGAACCATCAACCTTGTACTTAATCTTGTATACCCATTTACATCCTATGGGTTTCTTACCAGCAGGCAGTAGGGTCAATGTCTAGGTATTATTAGCCTCAAGTGCAACTATTTCAGCAAACAGAAAGACTTGTAAGAAGGAGAGAGGTGGTGATAAGAAACATGTGAAGAAAGAGGATGGGAAGTACCTGAATGAGGAGGATTGGCATCAAGAACAAAATATACCTGATTGCAATGATAAGCCTGTAAATAAGAAGGTTGTTTGTCTGCTCTAAAAGACCTTCTAAGAGGGACAGGATCAACAACAGGTTCAGGAGGTTCTGCAGGTACCTCATCAAGCAAATCATCATCAAGGGAATGATGAATTTGGATGATTGAATCATGAGGAACAGCAGAAGAAGAGGGTTTGGACTGAAGGATGTTATCAAAAAGAGGATCAACAGCAGGAACACAAGGTAAAGGTAAAGCAGACTGAGGGACAGAACCACAAGAAGTAGAAACAAAAGGGAAAACAGTTTCATGGAAAATGACATCCCTGGAGACAAAAACAGTATGAGACTCAAGATCAAATACTTTATACCTTTTGACATTGTAAGGATAACCAAGAAAAACACATTTTCTTGCTCTTGGAGAGAACTTGGTCCTTGTATGAGCAATGGTTGAGGCAAAACACAAGCAACCAAAGACCTTGAGATGAGCATAATCTAGAAGTTTGTGAAAAAGGAGTTCAAAAGGAGTTTTATCATGCAATAAAGGAGATGGCAGCCTGTTAATGAGATAGGCAGCAATTAAAACACAGTCACCCCAAAATTGGATGGGAATTTGTGATTGAATTTGCAAAGCTTTAGCTATGGAAAGAAGGTGTTGATGTTTCCTCTCCACAACAGAATTTTGTTGTGGAGTGTAAACACAGCTATGTTGATGAATAATTCCATGAGAATTAAGAAAGTCAAACATATCAAACTCTTTAGCATTATCAGTCCTTATAGCTTTGATTTTTAGGCCAAACTGAGTATGAACCATAGTATAGAAAGAGTAAAATAACTGCCTAACTTCATATTTAGACTTCATCAAAAATAACCATGTTGCACTTGTAGCATCATCCACAACAGTTAAAAAATACTTGAAGCCATCCAAAGTAGGAGTTGAATATGGTCCCCATACATCCATATGAACCAAATCAAAAGCACAACTACTAAGTTTATTATGAAAAGGAAAAGGCAATCTCTTAAGTTTTGCCATAGGACAGATTTGACAATCTTTATTACATGAAGGTTGTAAATAAGGAATAACATGACACAAAGTATTGAGTTTGATGTCAGAGGGGTGACCTAATCTTGCATGCCAAGTGGAAGAAGATTGAGTATGAACACGTGTGGAAGTTGCTGCAATGAAATGACTAAAAACATCATTGATGTTGTGAGCAGCTAAGAAAGCAGCAAGGGAAGAACTAGATGAATGTTGAAGGCTGTCAGACTACAACAGATACAATCCATCAAGTGCCTTGCCTACCCCAATCGTTTTCCAGGAGGTAAGGTCCTAAACAAAACAATAAGCAAAGAGAAAAACAAGACAATATGGCTGAGATTGAGTCAAAGCACTAACAGATAATAGATTAAAAGTAAAAGATGGGACACAAAGGACATTCTTGAGAATAGGAGAAGAATATAGAACAAAAGTCCCAATGTGAGTTACTTGTACTGATTCCCCATTAGGCAATTGAACCAAAGACTGTTTAGTAGCAATAATTGAGGTTAACAAATCAACTGAATAGACAAAATGATCAATGACACTCTACCATAAGCCCTTTTATTGACCACTTGTGCTGCAAAGACACTATGAGAAAAATCAATACCTGCCATTGTCACATTAGTAGACTTAGAAGAAGATGCTACATTGGCCATTAAGGCTTCTGATGCTTGAGGTGTTGCTACAAGAGAGGAATTGGATGCACCAAACAAAGCAAGTAGCTTCTAACACTGCTCAAGTGTGAAGGCAGAAGGTTGATGCATTGGAGAAACAAATGACAAGCATTCTGAACTAGAACCTAAGGATACTTGATGTGCCATGGAAGATTTATTCTTGAACTTAAACCCTAGTGGAAAACCATGCAATTTGTAGCACTTATCCACAGTGTGACCAATCTTACCACAATGAGTACAAACTGGTCTATACTTACCCTTCCCACCAAAATTAGCAAGATTGGAACCATGAGTAACATGATCATTGGGCATTTTAGCATCTAAAACAGTAGAATCAACCTTAACAACAGAAGCATTTGGGATTGATCTTTGTGTTTCTTCTTGAATTAGCAAAGAATAAACCTTGCTGAGAGATGGAATTGGATCCATAAGCAACACTTGAGTCCTAACTTGTGAGAAAAAATCATTCAATCCCATTAGGAACTTCATCACAGACTCTCTGACTTGTAAATCAGTAAGCCTTTTGTTAATGTTGCATACACACTTTCCACAAGTGCATGAAGATAACGGACTAGGGTTTTGCAATTGATCCCAAAATACCTTCAATTGAGTAAAGAAATCAGTGATAGACATCTAACCTTGATGTAATTCTGCAATATCTTTTTGAAGATTGAAAACCCTTGGTCCATTGGTTTGGGCAAAACGATTCTTCAAGTCATTCTAGATCTCTAAGGCAGTGTCCTCATAAATGATGCTTGCTTGAAGCTTTGAAGAAACTGAATTGGTCAACCAGGTTTCAACCATGTTGTCACACCTGATCCATGCTTGCACAGCTGAAGGAGTAGATATCAATGGTGATGAGAGAGCCAGAGTCCCATCAATGAACCCTAATTTGTTCTTGGTGAGCAAAGCCTTCCTCACAGCTCGAGCCCAAGCTGAATAATTTTCTCCACCAGTTAAAGGTTGTGTAACAAGCACTAAACTTGGACTCTCTGCATGATGCAAGAACAGAGGGTCATCCATTGGAGAATCTTGCGAAGAAGAAGATGGATTCTTAGGTGCAGAGCCATTGGCAGAATCATTTGTAGTCATAGTAGTTGCAGCAAAAGCCATTGTTGGCAAAAGAAGAAAATTTTCTCAAAAACAGAGTGTTTTTCTCGAGAAAATTGAAAAAGAAACTGAAGAAAATGCAAAATCCTAGAAAGATTTGAGAATTTGCTCTGATACCATATCACAAAATGAATGGAAGAAGTCTATGCTTTCATTAATTAGCAAAGAAAGATTACAAAACCTTATATACAATGAGTAAAGCAAGCTAACCAATTAACTGCTACTAACAGAACAGAAAAACTAACTTTACACGTGTGTCTACAGTAATAACTAACATTCTCATGTGCCATCACTTAAAGGAATTAATTCAGCTACTAAACTACAAGCCGTATCTACAATATATAACTATCTTGTGTCGTTTATGCAGTGTTGTTCTTCTGATCAAGCTCTACTGCTCTTATTGCTCTGCTCTTGCTACTTCCTTGTGCTCATTACTGTCTACACTCTGATAGTAGTCTATGCTTTATGATAAAGAGCGTCTAATTTTAGTGAGATGAGCTCAACTAAGTTAAAAACAATGATACCAACAAGGAGTAAAATGAATACATAAAGAAAGACTTCAACATATATGAGACTTTGTGTTGAAAGGCAAATCTTCCGAAAATAATGTGAAAGAAGTGAACTGTATGAAAGGCACTAAGGAATTCGGGTAGCCAGCTTTAACTAGTCAAAATTAATTTCTCTTGAAATTATTAAGATGGTGATACATGTAAGCAACATAACAAAGAACAAAGACATGTATATCAATCGTCTTTGCTCTTATTAGCCTAAAACTTATAGCTTGTTTAAGCTGTGAAAGCTCTTTCCTCTCTCATTTCTTTCTCCATTTCCCTTCTGTTTTTTATATTCATATTCTACTGTCTTAAGAAAACTGTGATTATAAGTGCAAAGAAAAATTATTACATATTCTATTTCCATAGTTTACAAGCTTGGTTTGACATAGTGCAAGCCAACTGAGTTGCAGCTTCTCAATTATGGACTTCATAGAAGAATGAATGAGGAATATCATAAGGCTACAACACAACTTGGGTTGGGGGCTAAAACCAGACTCAACCTAAGCTTTTCAACCTCAGGCCCTAACCCAACCTTAAACCAAACAAATCAGCTCAAGCCCAGCTTGTTTTTAATGTTTTGGGCTCTGGCAAGCTCGCTATCTCGGGTTGGGTTAAGTTGGTCTTTTAACTGGATTAGGTTCAAGTAAACTTATACAATATATGACATCATAAATTCTAGGGGAATTCATTTCAAACCCTATTAAGTTTGGAGTAGTCTAAATTAAACCCTATAATTTGAAAATATCAAAATAAACCCCAAACTTCTGAAATGTATAAACTCTGGTGTCAAAACTGGTGTAACACTGTTACTTAAACGTTAACTATATATTAATAATAAAATAAAGAATAGACTGAATCTGGAGTTCCTTCAAGGCCCTGATGGAAAGCGGATCAAACACACTGGAATAGAAGCCCAAACCTCAAACCCATCAAATCAAAAACCATTGGCATCTTTACTGATCAAAACCCATGAGCTCATACTCCCAAAGGCCCAAACCCAATACAAATCCAATGCAATGAATATGATTTCGGGAACTTTACAGTAAAATTTTCTTAAAAATTCTATAAGATCTTAATCAAAAGTGGCAAGATTAAAATTCAAGGTTTGTCGGAAAAAAAAAATCCCAAAAAACTTTGGATGAATGTCATTTTTTGATTCTTGGCTTCTTGCCAGTTGCCACCATACTCAATAGGCTGGCCGAATTGTATACAAATGCAAAATTTGAAAAAGTGATACCTAGTAATTTAGCTAGGTGGTATAATGATACTATAATTTTACTACAATTTTACTACATAGGTCTTACAAAATGATGTGTCACTGATCACAAGTAATTTAAACATTAATTTATTATCTAATTAAAATAGAACCAATCACAGTTAATGTCATATCAATTTGTAAACATTTTGTAATAAAACTTGTAATACTTTTACTCTTTTAGTATTTTCCTAACTTAATATACACTTTTCCAAACAAAGGTAAAGGTTCTCTTTTTTGTAGGATTTGAAATATGTGGTTAGTGAGTGCAATAAATTTTTTTTTTTTTTTTTTTTTTAAGTTGGTTTGTAAGTAATTTTAATCTTAGAAAGACTGGTTTTTAAACTCGAAATCGTGACACATGAATTAAGTTCTGGTATGTACTTAGTTAGACATTTATCAAAGATAATATAATGAATAATACTAGTGGTGAGGATATTTCATGGTGCTGGCTTAAGAAAGAAGGGCGTTTCCTAATCTAAGGGCCCATTTCCAAGTAGAGATTAAAGAACATGTGAAGACAAGGACGGTTTTCACAAAGAGCATAAAAGAATCAAAAAGTGACGAAAGAAAAGGAAAGAAGAAAAGAGAGGGGACACACCATTTAGAGGTGAATAATTTCTTGGTTAAAAAGGGTGGACAGTGAAGAGAAAGGTTGTTTTGGATCCAAATACAAAACTCAAACCTATGTCCCCACATCACAAGGACCTTGTCCTCTTGTTTAACTTATCTTTGTGCATATATATGTTTGCATCTCTCTTGTTTGGTAAATTCTCCCAAAGTGGCATCTTACTTTTGTATATACCTCTGCCAAACCCAACCCGCAAGTCCCTGACCCACCCTCACTCTCTGTGCTTCAACCTTCAAGTTCAACTAGGTGAGCTAAAATCCAACCCTTCTTAATGCTATGTTTGGAAGTTTTGAGAGAGAGGAGAGTAGAGGGGAGTAGAAGGAATGAGAGTAGTGGAGAGTAGAGTAGAGGGGAATGGTTATCTTCCACTTTATTTGGATGTTTTTAAAATTAAGTAAGGGGAGGGAAATAATTAGTCTTTTCATTTGTAATTTTGTTAATATGGTAAGGGTAAATTTGATAATTTACTTGGTCAAACATTTTAATGCTCCACACTCCCTCCAAATCTCTCCAATTTTGGGGAATTAAAAATGAAGGGTTAGAAGGAGTTCAAACCCCTCAAAATCCTTCTCCCTCCTTCCTTAAAAAGCATCCAAACAATGTAATTAAATTACTCTCCCTCCCTCTACTCTACTCCCCCTCCTTCCCTCAACATCCAAACATAGCATAAAGGAAAAATAAAGTTACAAATTTTTTTAAAAATTTGCACATGACCACATGAGGTTCTCATGAAAAAGTCCACATCATTGAGCAAGTTCTTTTGAGATATCTCATTTGAAGCAACAAGACCCACAATTCCGTTAATTAATGGTACAATTAAACTTTCACATTTTCTTTTGAAATTTGAATGAAAATCCTTAGAACCCCTGCTATTTATGTCTATTTTAATGTAAATCTTCTAATTCTAAAATTGATATAAGAAAGTACAATTTATTGGATTTTGAGCTATTATATTATGTAATTACCACGTGAGATGTAAAAGTTAAGGTAGTAAAAAAAATTTAAAAAAAAAATGATAAAAAGGTTAAAAATAATTACAAGCTGTAATTGCTTTTTTCCTTAAAAAAAATAAATAAATAACTGTAATTGCTTGATATACCGGATCTCAATCCCAATTCAACCTCACCTGATCACTGTGACCAACAAAAAAATAATAATCAGCCATGCTAAAGGGAAAAGATCATACGCCGAAAGCTTTCATACGGCTTTTCCGCAGCATCTTTCGTGCAACCGTGCAACAAAGGAAAGTTTGTTTTTTTATCGGTGGATCTATTTTAGATTTTAACATAATAAAATAATATAAACATTTAGATGTGGTAAAATTTGACACAACCTGTGAACTCGACATGACACGACACAAAATTAGTAGGTTATGAATTGAGACTTAATGGATACGTGTCATATTCGGGTTGACACGATTGACTCGTTTAATAAACAGGTTGGATTAGTGTTCATCATATAGAACCCGTTTGACACGTTTGACCCGTTTAATTAAATAACATTTTACCAATATACCATTCAAACTCTGGGTATATAAACTTATTAGTTGTTGTGATTTATTTTTTGTGATATTGAGATATGTTTTTGTTTTGAATGATTATTTGTGATGCAATTACTCGTTAGTTCTAAATTTTATATTAAAAATATTTATTTGTTTGGTTTTTCATAAGTCATATCAATTTGGTTAATAATTAATACTAAAAAAAAATTTTCTTTTCATTTTGATAAAATTTAATAAACAGGTCAACACGACTGACCCGTTTAATAAATGGGTTGTCTTAGATTTGAGGAATCTTGACCCATTTAACCCATATAGTCGAATACTCATGAGTCGACATAACACGAACCCGACACGTGAACACGAATTGCCACCCCTTAAAAACATTACAATAAAATAATATATCTACTACATTATTTTATTAATTTCTTTCTTTCTCTCTATCTCTGCGCCGTGCCTCTCCACTCTCACTTCTCTCTTCTCTCTTCTCTCTCACTTCTCTCCCTTCTTTTCCCAGCAAGTCTCGTCGCCACTCTCTTCTTCCCACCTATCACCATCTCGAAACCTTTCTCGTCAGTGCCGGAGACGAACTCGTCGAACCTCTCAAAGATCCTGTCATGGATGAGGGCCTCTTGGGCTGCTAAGAACGTCGACATTCTCCGATCGGGGTCGCAGGTTTGTGGGTTGTGCCGTGGGTTTATGATCTTTCTCTCTACTCTAACCAATCTGCCATGGGTTTATGATTTGTGATGTGGGTTTGTGTCTTGTGGTGGTTGTGGATTGTTTTTGTTTATAGCGGAGGTGATGTGGTGTGGATTACTCACCAGATCATTGGGTTAATTCGGTGGCGTGGGGCAGGGGAGTTGGGCCGGTGAGGAGTGGAGGAGTGCAGTGGGTTAATGCGATAAGTGTGGTCAACGATGGAGCGTGGGTCGGTGGCGTGCAAATCGGTGTGGAGGAAGAGAGAAGCAAATGGAGAGAGTGAGTGAGGAGAGAGACACGGAGAAAAAATAGTAAAATAATCAAAAGCAGTGTGAACGCACAAAAATAATGCACAGCTATTTTTTGCTGTAAACTGTAGCTGTGGAGCCAAAAAATATAGATTTGGCTCCAGCATCCACAGCAGTGGAGCTAAAAATTTAGGAATTTAGTTCCACCAAAATTTATTTTATCTATTTTACCTATACACATGCTGCAGCAGTGGATCTATTTTAGCTTTCAACCCAATAAAATAATATAAACATCACAATAAAATAATATAACCACTACAATAAAATAATATATCCCACTACCCAAAAAACATCCACAGCACCAATCATAACCACCTCTACCATCAGCCACAGCCACAACCACCACCAACACCACCACCACCACCAGTCCACAGCAGGAAAAAAAAAAAAAAAAAAACTCCATGTCTCCAATTTTTTTTTTCCTTAACCCAGACCAAACAAAATCACCAATCATAAACAAAATAAAAAATCACCAATCACAAACAAGCACAACGTCGGCAAGCTGGGTCGGCAGAAGGGGTGGGTTGGTGGCATGGGTCTGAGGCGATCAACGGCTTGGGATGGCTGGGTCGGGTCGGTGGCGGTGAATGAGGGAGCTTGAGAGAGTGACAGTGAGAGAGGAGAGTGACGGTGAGGCGATCTGCGGCTTGGGACGGCTGGGTCAGGCCGGTGGTAGTGAATGAGGGAGATTAAGAGAGTGACGGTGAGAGAGGAGAGTGATGGTGAGGCGATCGGCAGCGTGGGATGGCTGGGTCGGGCCGGCGATGGTGAATGAGGGAGATTGAGAGAGTGACAGTGAGAGAGGAGAGTGATTGAGAAAGGATGAGAGCTTGAGAGATTGAGAGAGTCTTGGGAGAGGATGAGAGCTGAGTGACTGAGAGAGAGAGAGAGAGAGGCACAGAGTGAGAGAGAGAATGAAATAATATATTTAATCTCCGGGGCAGAATAAAATAATATATTTTTTTTTAGCTTTCATGAATAGTGCACATCTATTTATAGATGTGCACTGTAGCAGTGGAGCTAAAAAAAATAGATTTAGCTCCACTGCTGGAGCAAGATTTTGATATTTGAGAAGCTATAATTTAACAATATAACAATATAGATGTATTGCTGTGAGTGCTTATAAGACATATTTTAGTGTTTAGTAGTGCTAAAAATAGCAATATAGTTGTTTATCACTATTTTTGGTGGATGCTCTTAATAGTCTTAAAATTACTCATATTAATACTGGACTCACCTCACTGAGCTATGACATAAGCGCAGGCCATCAAGGCGTGATTGACTGTATAAACTCCTCTATCCATATACCTTTGACCATTTTTTTTCCAATTCTAACTTAAAAGAAAAGTTAAAAATAAAACAATAATATTAATATATATATATATATATGTATTTTGTCATAACTGTTTTACTTTATCAGTTGTATGTAATAATTTCACGGACCCATTACTTATGTGTATTTGTGTGTGGCATTATTGTATATAAAAAAAAAAGTAAAAAAAAAAATAAGAATACTGAAATAGTGAAAGACCAACTCCATGTTTTTTTAAATATTTTTATATAAGATAAAAATTTTATTCTAATCTAATCTAAGTGTATATATGTGTAAAATTCTCTTTTGAAAACTTAAATTTTGACCCTTACCCTCCACACTATTGTGAAGTAACTATCGCATGTGCGATAGTAACTGACGCTATGTTTAGTTTGAGAAGAAAATGAGAAAAATAGAAAGAAATTAAATCTTTTATGTTATTTGGTTAACATAAAAAATAAAATAAAATAAAAAGAACTAAATTTAATGAAATTTATGGCTCACATTTTTTCTTTCATGTTTAATGAAAATTTAATGAACTAAACTCTAAAAGTGTATTTGATTGGAGGTGAGGTTGACCGTTGGTCAAAGCATGGAGGAATATAATATATGGTGTGATGTACCTCTGAATAGAGTGAGGTATGATGGGATTCTGTTCCATTCGATCTTTTATTGATTGTACGGTGATGGAGGCTTTAGAAGTTCTTTTGTTTTTTTTTTTTTTTTGGAGGAACAGAAGGCTTTAGAAGTTAGAAGGACCACATTCTCAAAAAAAAAAAGAAGTTAGAAGGACCAGGTGGTCCGAAATTTGTAGGTGTAGAAGGGGGCCCCATTAAGTAGGGTTATTACAGATTTCCAAAAACACAGAGTCTCCAAGGAAATCTCTGAGGCACTCTGTTAAGATCTGGATGCCCTATGATCGGAATCTGTGATCCACCTGGCCCCACACCAATATATGAATATTGATTTGTATGTATTTCTATACCCCTACTATGTCAGCTTTTTACTTAGGCCAAAACTTCTCAACTCAAAATGAAACCAAATATATATATATAAATATATATATTTATAGTGAAAGACTGAGACTCAGGCCTAAGGTTAGAAAGGTTGTTTGGTTGTTTTAATTTAGGATTATTAGTGCCCCCTATTTAATAACATTTTTAGAGGAAACTTGGATACGCAATGGGGATGGGAGTCCGGAGGACTTTTGGCCGGTCTCCACCGGTCCCCTTTGACTTAGTTTTTGTTTTCAGGATCAAGCCTTAAGATCATCAACGTTCGAGACATTCAGCCTTACTGATTTCTTTGTGCTTATCAGTAATAAAAAAAATTTATATAAAAAAAAATTATTAAAAAACTATTTAGTATAAATGATTCTTCTAATTTTTATAAAAAATTTGTTAATATTATTTTATTTAAAGTAAATTACTAAATGTTCGTTTGGATACAGCTTATTTTGCTGAAAACTGAAAACTGAAAATACGGTAGCAAAATAATTTTTAAATATGTAAATAGTACTGTGAGATCCATTTTTAATATTTTTTTTTTCTGAATAAAGTGATTGTGGGTCTCATGAACAATGCGTGAACAGTAATAAACAGTGCTATTTGTCTCCAAAAAGCAAAAAACACGTGAATAAAAAAAAAAAAAGCGTGAAACTACTAAAATGCCAGAAACGCAAACGCAGGTAAAAATAATCTACCCAAACGCACAAATCATGAATTTATTTATTTATTAAATATATAATATTTATATATTGCTTGTTAGGAAATTTATTCTTTTTAAATAAATAAAAAAAGAAAAAACCTTCTTTCTCGCATTCTCACAAATTCTCAGGTTCGCTCATTTCTGAAGAAACTTGCTCCTGCTTCTTCTCTCTTGCTTGCACTTTTTCCGCCAATTTACTCACAGGTTAGATCAAATCAAAACCCTAATTTTAATTTCACTCACTTTTGTTTGTATTTAGTTTTTATTTCGAATGGTTTTTGATTACATAATCTGGGGATAAGGGTTTTTGTATTCACCTTGAATTGGAGCTTGTGAGATCAAATTTGGGACCTTAAACTGGAAATTTGATAACCCTAATCTCAATCTCTTTCTGGGTCATCATGAATCAGGGATGGCCATACCCATTGGGTAATGGATATCCTACCCTACTCGATCCAAATGTCTTGAGTAATACTCGGTTCTTCACGAGTAGGACCTAAACAGATAGGATATGAATATTACCCGAATAGTTCGGGTAGGATATTGATATTATCCATACCCGACCCGTATATATTAAAAAAAAAAAAAAAAAACCTAACTCTCTCTCTCTCTCACCTGAGCCTCCATCCTCACCGTCACTCTCTTTCTCTCAGAGCTCTCCAGTCTCCGCCTCTCCTCACCGTCATTCTCTCTCTCTGTCTCTCCTCACCGCTTCTGCTCTATTGGTTTCTGGGTTTGACGTTTTGGGAAGGTTCTGTCTCTCGCATATACCCACAGTTATTGGTTTTGGCATCGATTTTTTGCTTGATTCTCGTTCCTCGTCTCTGCGAATCAACTGGGTCTTCCTACCACTCTCTTTCCTCACGTAAATGACTCATTCTTTTTCCCTCTTTTGCTAGTTTGGCTTCAAAAGAAAATTCTTTTCTGTGGGTATCTGGGTTTGACGTTTTGGGAGGATTCTGTTGATAATTAGCTTTTGTTTCCTTTTCTAGACTGAATTTGTCAACTGGTGATTTTTTTGTTCTTTGCATGTTGTTTACTTGTGTTGTCTTGTTGAATTTATCGTCTGGGTGTGTGTTAGATTTTGATTTTAGAGTTTGAATTTTGATTTGTATACTTTTTTTTCATGAATATCTTGGATATGTTTATTGGGGTTTCTGAATTGACTGAAATTGTTTTGTAAATTGTATTTTTTGGGGTTTATGAATGATTTGATGCATTTGAAATGAACCAAGTGTAGTGTCTGCTTTTGTAAGCCAAAAGGGTGCATTTAGTTTTGGGCTTTTGAAATAAATTTGGGGACTTTTTTTGGGGTTTCTGAATTTTATGACTTATTGTACTATCTGAGGGAGTTACATGGGCATGTTACTTTCTATGTATTTTTGTTCGAGTTATTGGTGTGGTTAGAAGTAGGCAGTGCCTTTTCTGTTTGATGAAATTCTTCAAAGAGGTAAAAACTACTTTACTTTTGTCTGTTTAGGGTCTCATTCCTTGCCGATACTGAGATGAACTTGTCTCTACGAAATAGAGTTACGATCTCACCAAATATAGTTGAATTGTTTGTTAGTACACTCTTTAGTGTCGCTGAAGTATCTCTGTGTGTGTATGTATCATTGTAGTGTCTATATGTATCTATATGTATCATTGTATATTTTTGTCTGGTTGATTATGGTCTTTTGTGTAGATACCAAATTTGCTGTAGTTTCTATTAATTTGGCTTAATATTCTGTTATATTTTCTGAAGCATTAGTATGGGACTGACACTATGTGTTAATGATTTTCAGGAGTCCTTAATGGCAGATTCAGGTGAAAATCAACAGCCTGAAGGTATAATTCTTTTGCTGTAATCCATTCTCTTTCTTTGTATATTCACGATTTGGATACTATTCTTATCTTTTGTTTTTGTGGTTTTTTGCTATTTTCATCCCAAAATATTTATAATCGTTGTCTTTTCAGTCTGCAACTTTTTCAGAAAGCCGTCAAGGAATAAAAACATCAGAAAAAGAACAGTTGATGAAGATGAAGAGGATGATTCAAAAACGGAAGGCTCATTCTTACACAGTCAAAAGAAAACCATAAAGCCTGACAATAAGCTGTATTTTTCGACTGGATCCTCTAAGAACAAAACGTCTACTGAAGCAAAGGAAGAATCTGAGAAGCCAATTTTTCAGTTTGAGTCTTCAAGGGAAATTCAAGTTGAACATGATAGCAGAGCGACAGCAACTCTAGAAACTGAGACTGATTTCTCAAGAGATGCTCGTGCATTGCGTGAGAGATCTCTTAAGCAAGCAGAGGAGGCTTTGAAGGGGAAAGGAAAAAGCTCTGGGGATGAAAAGTTGTATAGAGGAATTAATGGATATACCGATTACAAGGCTGGTTTCCGAAGAGAGCAAACGGTTGCTAGTGAGAAAGCTGGTGGAGCACATGGGCCTTTGAGGGCTTCTGCTCACATAAGAGTTTCAGCGAGATTTGATTATCAACCGGACATATGTAAGGATTACAAAGAGACTGGTTACTGTGGGTATGGAGATTCTTGTAAGTTTATGCATGATCGAGGGGATTACAAGTCTGGATGGCAAATGGAGAAGGAGTGGGATGAAGCAGAGAAAGTAAGGAAGAGAAATCTAGCTTTGGGATTAGATGATGAGGATGATGGTGGTGTAGACCCTGGTGAGGAAGATGATGATGATGATTCGTTGCCCTTTGCATGTTTCATTTGCAGGCAGCCTTTTGTTGATGCTGTTGTAACCAAGTGCAAGCACTATTTCTGTGAGCATTGCGCATTAAAGGTATCCCTTCTATACCAACTTAAATTATGGAGCATAATCAGTCTACTGTTTGTGAATTTATGATGCCTGTTTAAATTTTAAGAGTGAACCTGGCAATGGATTAAATTGCAGACTTGTAGTTTATGAAACATGACAAAGTGTAGGCTTGTTAGAAAGATTTATTACCAGTGCTGTCCCCTCCCCAATACTAGTAGCACATACTTACACACTTATGTACATATGTAAACTAGTTAAATTTTTAGATGAGGAGCTCTGCCATGCAAATTAATGATACAATCAAATGCTATGAGTGAATTTTTCAGCAAGATGCTGACAGATGGGTTTCTAATGCACTAACATAGAAAACTTAGAGCTGGTTTAAGTTTGAGATAAAATTCAGGTGTCATAATTATTCTCAGAGTTTTGATGGTTGCATTTCTGTCAAGACATATTTTGCCTAGGTATGGTAGTGGGTTCTTTTAATGGGCTTAGGGTTTGTGCATGGATCAAACACATAAGGTTGTTATATGGGTGTAAATAACTTGATGATTAGGGTTTATAAACTTATTTCTTAGTGAAGTCTTTCAAAACATGTGTTTTCTTCTGTATAAGTAGTTTGAAGTCCTATTTATTAGAGAACTGAGTTATGCTTTTTTTTTTCTTTGTGGTTTCAATTTTGAGCCAATTGCTTGTTAAATTTAAGCCAACTGTTGAGTCTGCAATTTTAGGCATTCAGTCAAGGTGTATGTTGGGTCCAACAAATCAATGTGGTCATCAGATCTAGGATTTCCTTTTGATTGTTGCCAGAAAATCTCTTATTATGAAGTTTCTAGCAAGATTGATTATGCAGCTGATGACACGAGCTTTTAGCAAATTGCATTGTCAAAACAACTCTGTTAATAATATATATATCATGTTGTCATTTTTATTTGCTTTTGTTCTGTGCTTAAGCATGGCCAAAGGTTTCCTACAAAACATGTCAGTCTGATTTCATTGTTGCCCATCTCTCCTTTATTTGAAAGTGTATTCTAACTGGAGGCTCTTCTCTTTTTCAGCATCACACAAAGAACAAGAAATGCTTTGTTTGCAACAAACCTACTCTTGGCATTTTCAATACAGCTCATGAGATACGCAAAAGGATTGCCGCAGAGGGTAAATAATAGTCGCTCGGTTGTTTGTCGTGCTCTTTGGTTTGTAACTTATTGGAATGATTTTTTTTTTTTTGGTTAGCATTTAAAGAGGAAGTTTCCTTATCAGTCTCTCTTTTTCCTAGAATGTCTAGCAAAAATCTCTTTAACTAGAGATCTTACTGAAGGAAAGCAATTTTAGTAGGAGTACTATTGTAGGTTTCTGCAGAATTTAATTAGTATTGGGTATCTGAGAAAGCAAACAGATTTGCTCAGTTTCCTATTTGGAACAATTTGTTTAATTAGGTGGAGACTCTTTCATACATTGGATCCAAAAGGACATAGGTCATGACATTGAAGTTTCTTTTTTGTTTTTGTTTTCTATGATCCTGATTTATACATCTTAACCTGATATGTAAGAAACTTTTATGATATTTCATATTAGCTTTAATAAGTAAATAGACTTAACATATTAGTCATTCTCTCTTATTGGGGGATTATTGGAAAATTACCTTTTAAATATTTTCTGGTGAGACAAACAAAGTTCCAGTTTTCTGCTTTTGCTAATTGCGTGTTCAAATGATCACAAAAGAGGAAGGCTTGGAGCTCTATGTAGACATGGTACTTGGCAGGGCTGTTTATGATGTGTGCACCCAGATGTGTCACGGGAAATATCTTTGGTTTCCTTCTCCTCTACAATGATGAAGAGGCGAAGAGGCTGTGTTAACCTGGTATATCTAGTTTTTGAAGATGGAAGATTGTGTGATCAGTACATAACATGACATACATGAGCAATGGGTTCTTGCCTCTGCTGTGATATGTGAGCTCGCACTTTGGGCACTGGGTGTTGCTGAGACCATGGTTGTTTGATGTCAGAAGAGCACATTTTGCTTGGTGGGTAAGAGTTCATTGGTGAAAGGTTCTGGTGGCTACAGGCCTGCATTTAGGATGTCAAGAGTTCCTGTTGATGGTATGAAATATTTTGAAGGGGAGGGAGGTGGCAGAGGCAATTGGAAGGGATAGGAGAGAACAGCGGACATTGGCAGAATTTGAGACATAGGTTTAGAGGACACTCATTGGCTGATCCTGGTGAGCTTTGTGACCCTGGTGAGCATTTGACTTTTATTTGCCTCTTGCAATTATTAATTTCTTTCTTTTATGTGTAAGTGCCATATTTACTTCCATTTATATTTTTGTAGAAAGGATTTCTCTCTATGAATTGTACAATTAAATAGCTGGTTCCAGTTTTGACCTCTTTTCACATTGTTTGACTTCTGTTTTTCTGAGTGTTTCATGTAGTTGAACCAAATTCAAATGATGCTGCCCCATCCTCAGTTGTATATGCCATTTGTATTGAAATTCTTCTATATTCTGATGTTGAATTAATTGAGTTGGATGATTGCCAATGAGCTCTAATAAGTCAAATGGCACCCCCTTCCCATGCAAGTAAAGGTGGAGGGTGAGGTCAACCAATGGGATGCTTGTGTAATTGGCAATAACAAATTCACTTTTGTTGGATTATGGCTTAAGGATTATATTGAATAGCATCTTAAATGGTTGATAAGCAGCTAGTTCTCTATCTGGATCAGCTTGGCAGCTGTTTACTTTGATTTGAAGAAGCATGTCAACTGGAAAGGTAGCTTAGCTTTGTCAAATGCAAAATTTTTCTGGTTGAAACTAAAGAGGATCGAGTTGTTGAATTGTTGGGACATGAGCTGATTGTATTAGTCCTATTTTTTAGAAAACCTTTTTTATGAGATGATGGGAATGTAGGCCTCTGGCTTTTGCCTTCTATTCTTTATTTGAATATCTGCCACTGTAGACATTTTGTTGTTTCATTTTTCATTTATCAGAGATAAATTTATAGAAAATAAATCAATAAGTATAAACATAGAATTCAATGAGCCTGTGCCCAAGAATGGGTCTTTTACTCATAATACGCTTCACTATACATGTGTAGAATCTTGACATCATGATTTGCAGATCCTTACCGATATTTTGAATTAATCTTGCATTGTAAATGCTTTAAAGTTCGAGTATCTGTTATAGATCAATAGAATTGGATGTGTACCTAAGGATGACTTTAATTTCTTCTCTTTCTTGTATGATGTTTTTAATATCTTTTTTTGATAAATAAATAAAAATAAAAAAATAAAAAATAAAAAAACCTTGATGGTGATAAATGTTCACCTCAATTTGTGGTTCTCTTTTGGGAGCTGAGAAGGCACACTATGTTGCTAGAGAGTATAGATCCCATCTCAGAGTTGATGACTTACATGATCTAGATCTTTCTAGCCAGTGAAGTAGAGTTAAAGGCCATAGAAAAGAAGATACATCAAGCGGTTAAGGATGCCATGGAGTTTGCAGTTGAGAGCCCTATTCGGCTATTTCTACCCACAGTCAGCTCTCAAAGAATGTCTTTGCGTATCCAAAAGGTTTTGGAATTGGATCTGATTGGCGATTTAGATTTGAGGGTCCAAAATTCTAAAGGCACTGCTCATGCGCAACCTTTTAAGATTTGGACATCATGCAATCTACTTGCTTTGGCATTCACTTTATGGATGCATGGTTCTAATGTAAGCAGGATTTGTTCTTTAGGTTGCATACTATATTTCCAAATAGTTTTGTCCGCTTATGTTCTAAATTTGTGATTTTTGTTGGACTACGGTTTGGAATGGCAAAGCCTAAGCCCAGCTTCCATATTTTCCATTGATGTTGCTGTAGTTAGTGGGTTTTATGTTGATTGGGAACATAGTAGTTTTCCTAAATGAATTTCTAAGGTGATCAAAGATTCAACACATGTTTAAGGGGATGTGGCTTTTCACAACCTAAATTAAATTTAACGTGATTAATATTCCACACAACATGCTCAAGTATCTAGGCATAAATACTTGAGCATCTTGTGTCAACTTATATACTAATCATGAATTGACGCATAAACATTATATAAATTTGGGTGTGAGAAGGGGTTTGTTCTAGGCATTATTAATATCGAAAGCATTCCGAGTCCCTTATAATAATAACCGAGTCCAAAAGATCCATAGTAGCTACCGCCTAAAAAACTTGCGAGATTCAAATTTTTATAAAAGAGAATAAGAACACAGGCTGTACTTTAATTTCGTTTTCATACATATGCAGTCACAAAAAGCAAAATTTGAAAACTGTAGTTCTCATCCATTACATGAAAGAATATCAAAGAAAAAAAAAACTTGCTACTAAAAACTACAATCTAATTAAGTCGGCATCTTGAACCGGCAAACAGGACAGTAATGGCTATTATTCAGCCACTCAACAATGCATTGCCGATGAAAGATGTGAGAACAAGGCATGCATGTGACACTCGAACCAACTGGAAAATCCTCCAAGCAGATGGTACAAGAAGTATCAGTAGAGCTCGAGTTAAGCCTTCCTTCCTTCAAAGCCGCGATGGCTGATGGAGCAGCAGGTGTAAAAATATGGTCTTCTCCTTCAAATTCCAAACTCACACTGTACGTTGTGACAATATTCAAATACACACGCATCAACAAATTTACAGCAGTAGGGAAATATTTGGAATAATCGAGCAAAACCCCATGAGCCCTGGCAATGATCTGAAGCACCAACTCCTCTCGTTGTCGGGGTTCGAGTTGATCTAAGGAAGGAGGCAAAAGCTGAGAGAGTTTTGGATACAAGAAATCAACATCTTGATTGAGAAACTCTTGTTGAAGAATCTCAACGGTGGTGAGTCCAGTTATTGTGAGTTGGGTTTGGTGTTGAACTTCATCATATTCAGCATCTCTCAAGATATGATGATGGGTGGAGTCGGGGTGTAGATGAAAGACAACAGTGGATGGGTTATTGCATGAAAGCCTTTCGTGGGTTAATCCCACGTCCCACGTAGTAGCTTTATCTCGAACCACCACGGGCATGGCTCACTACACTACACTGTCACTGCAACAGGAGAGAGAGAGAGAGCCTTATAATTTTGCAAAAGAGAGAAGCTGAGTTTGTGATATGAAAAATGGAAAGTAACACCAACTTTCACTTATATGTGGAGAATAGAGAGAGGCGGTGGAGAAATGTTTCCGAATGAGAAGAGGAAAGATTATTTTTCCTATAGGCGGTGATTTTTTTTGAATAGACCGACTTTGAGTTTGAGATAATTGATCGTAAAATCGGGTTGGCTCGTGTGATATTTAGGGTTTAGAGGATTGGTCGGGTCTTTTTTAAAATAATAATAAATAAAAAAAATTAATTACACTCCCCTCTTTAATTACACTACAAGTTTTTTTTTTTTTTTTGGGGGGGGGGGGGGGAGTTAGACAATTACACTACAAGTTGGTCTTTCGGTACTGGGAAAAAAAATTGTCCTCTTTTACTAAATTGTTTCGAATTTATTTTCACTGACCATAGTTAAATTTTGATATAGAATTTTTTTTTTTTTTTAACTTTATAATTTTTTATATTAATATTAGCAATGAAGAGGAGTGTTTTTTTCCTTTTAGGTTTAGGGTAGAGTGGTAAAATCTCTGATGGTTGAATAAGAGATTTTGGGTTCAATCCCTGTTTACACCAAAAATCGATTGGTGTCTTGGTCTGATAATAAAGAGCTATCATCAAAAGCAAACGCCGTAGGTTAAAACTCTCTCTAAAAAGAAAAAGAAAAAAAAAAAAAGAAAAAAAAGAAAAGGGGAGTGTAATTAAAGTTTTTTTAAATAAAATAAAATCAGCTTAACTACAGTTGTGTGAGGTTTAGTTGGCATGAGTTAATTTTTTTATGTGCAATGCACATGCTTAATGACACATGTTACCTTCTTAAAGTGGTTTGAAGGGATTGGCTCCAATCTAGTTTTGAACAAAGTTTGTCTTTTTATTATATTTATTTGCTAGATGTTGCTTTCACACCAAAGAAATCCAAATTAATTTTTCCTTCTTCAACTTGAAAATTCAATTGACTTTCCAAGTTACAATTGGAATTTGAGGCAATTTAACTAAAAAATAACATTAAATATAAAACTCTGACATAGTCTTTAAAACAATTAATCCTCAAATAATTTAAAAATTCACAATTAGTGTGCGTTTGGGATGAGCTGGATTTTTCAATTTATCTCAATTTTCAGCTTATTTTTGATACTATTCATGAGTCCCATTACACTTTTTGGTACTATTCATAGGTCCCACTTATATTATTTCAGCTATTTTTTGGCTTTATCTACAGTACTTCAACAAAAAGTTTTCAGTTTCAACTAAATAAGCCGTTCCAAATGGAAACTTAGATCCGGTATCAATCAAATATAATGAAAAGTAAATTTTATTTATATGCCACGTGAACAAGTTTCATGAGGCAAAGCCATTTAAACATCTTGAACTTTTACCACCGCGCACCTTGGTGCGGTGGTCACTCCACAAGTATAAGTACTTGTGGGGGGTAAGGGTCGGGATTCAAGTTTCCAGAAGGGAGTTTCACACACATATACACTTAGATTAGGCTAGAGTAGAATTTCTATCTTGAACTTTTCAATCTTTTAAATAAATACAACATTATTTATTTAAATTTATCGTGATTAATATTCCACATGAACAAGATTTACGTGGTAGAACCATGTAAACAGGTAAATTCTTAAAACTTTTGAATTAAATCCAACATAGAGGATTAAGTTAACACAACATTCTCCAGTACCTATGGTGACCATAGGTACTTGAGCATGTTGTGTCAACTTATATATGTTGGAAAATTTGGTTTTGCATCTCATGCAAAACACACAGCGGAAGCAACAAACACGTATCTACTTCATTCATGAGAGATAACATGTAATATTGAATTCTAGAACAAAGAATAGAAAGCGTATTTTAGTGCAGTGAAATTCAAAAACAAAAGATTAGAAGTACTTGGAAAAACTTTTAATCTTCACTTCAATTCCACTTAATGCCCAAGAAGTGTGGTCTCTCAATCAGTTTCTAAGGAGAGAATAAAAGAGTGTCTTACATTCACATACTCCATTTCATTCCTTATATGATCTTAATAAAAACCACCTATAAAATTCTGTATGTTTCTCTCCTTATATATAATTAATTATTTAATTGGGTTAGCCTTTTGGGCCATTCCAATTGGGCTCTAATATGTGGCTTGGAGTGAGACCAAAAGGGAACAAATAAGACTTTAGCTTCAATGGGCCTTGGACTTTTCTATCAACTCTTGACAAGTCCAAAGTTACCATTAATTATATTCAATATCACTATAAGAATATAATTGCACTCTAGGCCTTATTAATAAATTATATCCTAAGACTTTATTATACATGCAATCCTTTCATTAAAATATTCGTAATAATACAAAATCATGAATGTAGACTGTCACTTTGAAGATTACTACATCTTAATCCTTGAGTACCCGATTTAATCCTTTAAGTTATTCATCATATATTTATGAAATCCAAATTTCATAAATATATACTTTAGTAACTCCTTACTAAAGTGGTTGGGCCCAACACTCTGAATAACCAAACCCATTAAACTTATCTCAAGGGAATATTTTATATCTCCGTTAAGAGATTATGAATTCCATCTTGAGAATATATGTTCCATCAACATTAAATGCGGCTACCCAACATACTGAGGTTTTGATCATGACTTTTAGATCTCACTCCTGATATATCAAAACAATCTATACCTCATGATCAGGTCCATTATTCTCTCAAGATTTAGAATTGATGTAAATAGAAGTCGTGAGATTTATTATTCATTTGACAGTCGTTTGGAGAATAATAAATCTCACAGCGGTCCAGTTCAATATGTCTTAACTATTAAAACATATCAACATATCAACTAGAAGTCTCAACTTCCATAATCAAGATAAATCATCTTAGTTGATATGTTATAGTCTTTGCAAATGAAATGCCCAATTTCATCACTCACTACGAACTAAAATTATGAGTTTACAAAGAACTTGTGATTTATTTCTTCTGTGACTAAATTACATAAATCACATACTATGCATCTCATGGACTAAGATAATGTCCCATTAGTTCATTTATAAATAGTCTCATATAATTAAACAATTTAATTATTTATGACATGCCAATAAATTGGATTTTAGAGCATAAATCCCAATAATATACTAATCATGAGTTTGTTCTTGGCATTATTAACAGAGAGAGCATTCTCAATCACTTATAATAATAACCGAGCCCAAAGCTCCATAGTAGCTAACACCTAAAAAACTTTCAAGCTTCAAATTTTTATAACAGAAAATAAGAACACAGGCTGTACTTTAATTTCGTTTTCATACATATACAGTCACAAAAAACAAAATTTGAAAACTATAGTACTCATTCATTACATGACAGAGTATCAAAGAAAAAAAACTTGCTACTATAAACTACCATCTAATTAAGTCGGCATCTTGAATCGGCAAACAGGACAATAATGGCTATTATTCAACCACTCGACAATGCATTGCCAATGAAAGATATGAGAACAAGGCATGAACGTGACACTTGACCCAACTGGAAAATCCTCCAAGCATATGGTATAAGTATCAGAAGAGCTCGAGTTAAGCCTTCCTTCCTTCAAAGCCGCGATGGCTGATTGAGCAGCAGGTGTAAAAGTATGGTCTTCTCCTTCAAATTCGAAACTCAAAATGTGTGTTGTGACAATATTCAAATACACACGCATCAACAAATTTACAGCAGTTGGGAAATATTTGGAATAATCGAGCAAAACCCCATAAGCCCTAGCAATGATCTGATGCACCAACCCCTCGTGTTGTCGGGGGTCGAGTTTTAACGAAGGAGGCAAAAGCTGAGAGAGTCTTTCATGGGTTAATCCCATTTCCCACGTAATAACATTATCTAGATCCACCACGGCCATGGCTCCATTGGCAGCTCTACGTTCAATTCAGGGTGGTCACAGGACCACCCTGACCTAAATTTTTTTATTTATTATATATAAAATTTAAAAAATTATGATTTTTTAATCCTTAAAAAATATTTGTGACCACCCTAAATTTTTTTAGGCCCAACATAATTAATTTTGGACAAAATTTGGTAACAAACTTGGTTGTAAATTAAGGCTATAACTCTACTCAATATTATTTTTTATTGTACGTGAATTTTGACGAATCCACAAATAAATACATTTTTTTCTTATATTCTCCATATTTACAAAATTTCAAGAAGATCAAAGATTAATAGTTATGTCATCAATCAAATTTTTAAATTTCGAGTTTTTGTAGTATAAAATTATACATAAAAAATAAATTTATGGATCAAAAGTAAATAACATATGATTGACATGAAATTTGATATGCATTTTAAGAACATAAAGACAAAGAATATGCAATTCAACCATTAGATTTTCAAAATTAACCATGTTAATTTATTTAATGAGAGTTGTAGCCTTAGGGTATAATTAAATTTGTAGCCAAATTTTGTCATTAAACTTTAGCCCCCTTAACAATATATTAGGTCCTTACAAACAAAAAGAAAAATCCCAAGAAAATTTTTATCTAACTAAAATTTTGATAGAGATGTAACTTGCAACATTGGTAATGAGACTATCATGCAAAAATTTGTAGAAAGAAATTGTAAGACTTTATGTATTTGTGTGAGTGTGTGTGTGTGTTTTTTTTTCAATATATGAAATTCTCTTTTAATTAAATTTTTTGTAATTTAAGTTTCTTAATGACTACCTTGGAAAATATTCTTGGAGCCGCCATTGCATGGCTCACTACACTGTACTGTCACTGTAGAGAGAGAGAGAGAGAGAGAGAGAGAGAGAGAGAGCCTTATAATTTTGCAAAAGAGATAAACTGAGTTTGTGATATGAAAAATGGAAAGTAACACCAACTTTCACTTTTATGTGTAGAATTGAGAGAGGCGGTGGAGAAACGTTTCCGATTGAGAAGTGGAAAGATTATTTGTTATAGACGGTGGTGATTTTTTTTTATTTGAATTGTTTTGGGACTTTTCTGATCGTCTCTCTTTCTCTCCTTTTTTTTTTTTTTTTTTTAGATTAATGGCTTTATTTCTAGATTCATATGTTACAGTACAATGTCAATAATTTGTATCCTATCTAGTGCTTTTGATATTTGTTATACAATGATATAGAATGTGTAGATTTTTAATTTTTAACAATCCATCATATTTGTATGTGCGTTTTTGGATTTTGAAATGCATTGGAAGGTCTTAGAGCACTCACATCTATCTGTGCATTATAGAAAAAGATGAAAAATTTGCACAATTTAGCCAAAAACTAACCCCCATCAGAGAGTGCAAAAGTGTGTAAATATACACATTAGTTACCGTGCATATAGCCGTGTATTTAATATTTTATTAATATTTTGGTTTTAGTTTTACCTTTTTCTCTACTCTAAGCAAACCGAGTCTCTCTCTGTTCTTATCTCTGTTCTCTCTTGCTTCTTTTCTCCCTCATCGGTGACCAAGGTATGGGAGAGCTTAAGCTCATTTGGATTTTCTGGTGGTGGTAAGGAGGTTGTCATTTTGAAATGTTAGACTACAATTTTAATGAATTTGTAATAATTTATAGTTTATATTTTGTTTTTCATTATTTATCTAGAGGATTTTTTTTTTTTTTTAAAGAACTTGGTAGTTCATATTCAAATCTAAGGATAGAATAGGAAAAATAAATGATTAATTTAAGATTCCTGGGAATAAACCAAACATTATCATCTTACTTTCCTAGGAATCTTATTAGATTCCCAATGAAACCAAACATAGGAATAGTTACATTCCTAGGCATTCAGACTACAAGGAATCACATTCCCAGGAATCTGGATGCTAGGAGTAATGTGGATTCTCCCGTACCAATTGTCACATAGGGTTTAGCGGATGGGTTGAGTCTTTTAAAAAAAAAAAAAATTCACATTGAAGGTGGATAATAAAAAAATAGTAACAATGATGAAAGATTAAAAAGATTTTCCTTTTAAATTTAATGTGAAATTTAATTATATATATAATAAAAATATTATAAAGTTTAAAAAGATTTTCTATATCAAAATTTAATTATGGTTAGTGAAAATAAATTCGAAACAATTTAGTATAAGAGGACAAATTTTTTCCGAGGATCAAAAGATCAACTTGCATGTAGTGTAATCAAAGAGGGGAGTGTAATTAACTTTTTTTTTTTTTAATAATAAATAAAATATGTTTAACTACGGTTGTGTGAGGTTTAGTTTGCATGAGTCAAGTTTTTATGTAATGCACATACTTAATGACAAATATTACCTTCTCAAAATTGTTTGAAGGGATTGGCTCCAAACTAGTTTGGAACAACCTTTTTCTTTGTATTATATTTACTTACTAGACTTTTTTTCCACGTCAAGAAAACAAAAATTAAATTTTCCTTCTTTAAGTAGGAATCTCATTTGAATTTTCAAGTTACAATTGGAATTTAAGGCAATTTTCTAAGAATATCTACCTTGACTCAAGTTCCATCATTTGTCTTCTTTCCTCTTGGGATAATTCCATTGAAATCAAGTAGAATTCTTTCTTCTTGGAATCGCTCCACCCTAATCAAAGCAAACCATTTTCTTCCATCTTAATTCACACAAAAATAAGCATCCACTATGTTGAAACTAAAAATATGCTTCATAAAAAGTGCTATAGGTACATGCATTTACACGGCAACATAAATAACATTGATAATAATACTGTGGACTAAACAATAGGATAGGTCCGAAGGTATGGTCATCTACAAAAAGGTGATTAGCATATATTAAAAAAAAATAAAAACCACGTGAGTAGTCTGCTGCCTAGTACCTATGAAAAGGAAAAGATAGAAACAAAACAAGCAAAAAAAAAAAAAAAAAAAAAAAAGGTGAAATGGCACAACCACAAAACAAGGTACAAAGTTTAATGGTGGGGTCGGCACAAAAAAAAATAGAACAATAAATAGGACCTGAAAATTGAAAAGTGGGGATGACACAAACAAAAAATGGGGAGTTTAAAAGAGACGGAACAAACAAAAAGAGAGCAAAAAGCTGAATAGTGGGGTACGGCTGAACACAAAATTAAGAACTACTGAAGAGAAACTGACGCAAAGTGCTCAACGAATGAAATTGTACGGTTTTTATAGTAGACCATATTATTTGTTCATTATTCCATTAAAATTTTTTTATTTGTTTAAAATTACTGAGTCAGTAATAAGTTTTTGTTTAAAAAAAAATTCTGACTCAATAATTTTAAACAGGTGGATTCTTTTAGTGAAATGGTGGATCACGTCACTTATCCACCATGAGGACCTTATAATTTCTCCATGAATTGATCAGTTGAAAGAAAACTAAGAGAACGGTTTCTTTGAAAACTTCTCTATAAATTGAGAGGACTGACAAGAAGAAGAGACACCCAGAGAATATAGCCAACACACACACAGCAAAAACACAGAGAGAAGAAAAAAGAGAGATACTGACAGAGAGAGAAACATCAAGCAAAGGAGGAATACACAACATAGGTTTGTAAATGGGATTTCATTAGTCCCTTTCTTCTCTAAATCTCTCTCTCTCTCTCTCTCTCTCTCTCTCTCAAATCTGAATTTTTGTTTGGTAAAGCAAATAGGGTCGGGTTTCAAGGGGAGTTCCTAACTCTATACATGAAGCTTTAGATACGAGTCCCTGACTCGTAGATCCTATTTGAGAATTATCAAATAAAAATTCTCTCATCTTGGCTTTACCAAAATCTCTTTCTCTCCCCCTTCTTCAAATCTAAATTTTTGTTTGGTAAAACAAATAGGGTTGGGTTTCATGAGGAGTTCCTAACTTCATACATGAAGCTTTAGATACGAGTCCCTGACTCGTAAATCCTATTTGAAAATTACCAAATAAAAATTCTCTCAAATTGTGATGCAATATCTTCTCAATTGGAGTCCTTAACTCTAACCTATTCTAATGGAGTCCTTGACTCTACCTAATTAATGGAGTTCTTGACTCTACCATATTTTAATGGAGTCTTTGACTCTACCATATTTTAATGGAGTTCTTAACTCCACCATACTAATAGAGTCCTTGACACTGCCATATTAATGGAGTCCTTGACTCTACCAAACTAATGGAGTCCTTGATTCTACCATACTTTAATGGAGTCCTTGACTATACCACATCAATGGAGTCCTTGACTCTTATCATATTAATAGAATCCTTGACTCTATCATGCTTTAATGGAGTTCTTGACTCTACCAAATTAATGGAGTCCTTGACTCTTAAAATTATTTTAAATAAAGTGGGGATTCTAATTCCTTCAAATTCCAACATGACTAATTCTTTGAGATTCGTAATTTCTTAATCAAGATTGGAGTTAATAATTCTCAAAATAAAATAACCATAAAAATTGATTTGAGGAAATTTTCTAATTCCCAATGTTCATAAAAAATAAAAATTGCTTTAAAGGAGTTTTCTTTCCCTTAATTAAATTTGGGAACCTCAATCAAAATATCATTAAAATTCCTACAAAGAAGAAAGTGAAAGAAAGGGAAAATTGCTTGGACATTCAACTTCTCAAAGATAGAATCCTTGGTTCAATTTCCATAAAAACATGGTCCATGACTTATCCTTGAGATTAAAGTCAATTATCTCACCTAAAGCAAAATTAAGTCGATGCTTAATCAAACACCAAGTATTTGGCTTGAATGTCCATTATTTAAATTGGGCAAAATCATATTTGGGGATTTTAAATCCAGAACCTCACTTTAAGAACTACGAATTGGCTTGATCCCCGTTGGTGGTACGTAGGCAACTTAAATAAATTATTAGGTGCAACCACAAATAAATAAAAACACATATCCCCTTAAACATGAAAATAAATAAACTTATGTACAAAGACGACGTGTTTGGAATCAAAGGGTCTTCCCTTGAAACAAGAGATTGTAATTAAGAGATACATTATCTTGAATGGGCACTACTCACATCAATAAAACTCATACGCCAAAAGGCCTATGGGTGAAATTATGTTTGATGAATTTGACTAATTTAACAATTCTTGTTAAACATAATTTGACAATGTTTGTTAAACATAATTTGACAATTCTTGTTAAACATAATTTGACAACGTTTGTTAAAGATAATTCGACAATTTTTTTTAAACATAATCTAACAATTATTGTTAAACATGGGTTAACAATTTTTGTCAACACACTAAGTCAACCAAGCTTTGATAGCACTTGTTGGGTCCCAAATAATATTATTACTAATATTACCAATTCCAAATAGCAATCAAAAAAAAAAAAAAAAACAAAAAAAAAAACAAATATTTACGTGGAAGACTCTTTCTCATTGAAGGGAAAAACTACGGGACAAATTCTGAATAATTTCACTATTATCAAATCAATTATAATATTTCTTATGTATATTTCATGGTTAAAGAAAAAATCTCCTTATTTTTCTTTACTCTCACACGCACTAATTATTTATTTCGAATGCGGCAATACTTTACTCTCTTCTCTATAGCTTTCTTCTCTTATTCTTTCTCTTTTTTACGTAATTCTCTTTGACTATCTTCTCGAAGGCAGCAACACTTTGCTCTCTCTTCTTTAGCTCTTTTCTCTTCTTCTTTCTCTTTTCCACGTAGCTCTCCTTGGCTATTTTTCTCTATGCGGCACTTCTTTCTTTGGAACTTTGCAACATCAAACAAAGCTTCACAAATTCTCCTTGATTTGTGTGCTTTACCAAAAAAAAAAAAAAAAAACATTTTTAACAAAACTTAAACCTTGTTGTCTTTCTCCTTGTGTTATCTCCCAAGCAAAAATTCCTTTTTTACTCTGTTGATTTCATGCTCTATTTTCCCTCTCCCCATAGGGAGGACCCTTAGGCTAAAGCCCTCAAATTTTTTATAGTATTATATATTTATAAGATTATTTCCTATTTCCTCTATAACAAGAAATGCATTACTTCTTTAACAAGGAATAACTTTTCTTTCCACACCAAAGAATGGTCTTTCCTTTCACACTAAGGAAACCCAAATTAATTTTTCTTTCAACTTCAAAACTCAATTGACTTTCCAAGTCAAAATTGGAATTTGAGGCAATTTCCCATAAAATAACAACATTAAATTTAAAACTTTGACATAGTCTTTAAAAAAATTAATCCTCAAATAATTTAAAAACTCACAATTAGATTCGTGTATCAATCAAATATTACGAAAAGTAAATTTGATTAGTATGTCCTGTGAACAAGTTTCATGAGGCAAAGCCATTTAAACATCTTAAACTTTTGAATCTTTTAATTAAATACAACATTATTTTTTTTAATAAAAATATAATAACTTCTTTAATTATTTTAAAAATAAAGTAATCTCAACTAAATAAAGCCAAATGGGCTTGAAATACAATGTTGAGGCGAGGAGGAAAATTTTCCATCCACACCAAAAAATCTATGACATTTATTTATAACAAAGTTATAAGCGACAGAATTGCATTGACAGCATACACTTGAAAAACTAATAGAACATGAAGGATTTTATAATCAACTTTGCATCTGAGATCAAATGTCCATTAGAAGCTAGAGATTCCTCTGCATTTTTCAAAGAGTTTGTGATTATCTTTGAATTTCCTTCCAGAATAGTAGTTAGGAATTTGATTTCAAGCAAAAATTCAATAGCTCTCGATCATGGCTGCCAAGGCATATTATCAATTTATGTGAATTGACTTAATTATGAATTTATTAATTGCAACTTCTTATATTTTTATTAAAATATATGCTTGTCCAATAAACAATTACTAAAAACAATTCTATAAGAGTATATAAAGGAAAAAAAAAAAAAAAAAAAAAACTGATGGTTATCAGTCCAATAAACAAACCAATACCATGCGTAAACACCCACTAGAACACAATTTGAAAACTAGAGTACGTACTCACCCATTACAAAAAGAAACTTAATTGGTTATTGAAATAAACTAATTAAGTAGACATCTTGAAAACCCTCCATGCTCTTAGGCCCTATAACACGACAGCAGCGTTTTCAGTTTTCTAAATTCTTTTCTACAAAACACCACCGTTTTATAAAATGATGAGGTCTCATATTTTTTCTTCCTCAATTCCATTAAAGGATGGAAGTAATGGCCGATTGGGCAGTAGGTAGCATATCCTTCTTTGGATTCCGAACTCAAATAACATGTTGTGAAGATATGCAAATCCACCAACATCAACCAACGCTTGTTGTTTCCAGTTGTTGTTGAATTGGAGTTATAATGATTGACCAAAATCTTATGAGCAGATGAAACGATCTCGTGCAACAAATCCTTCTGTTGTTGTGGGTGGAGGTCTAATGAAATTGAAGAAGGAAAAAGAGGAGAAAGTTTTTGACACAAAAAATCAGTGTTTTCATTGACAAACTCTTGTTCTTGGAACTCAAAGTCAAAGGTGTTGAATTCGGTCATTGGGTTTTTGAATCGGTTCATAAGATATTCTTCGCATTCGATTGCTTTAAAGAGTTGATGATGGGTGGAGGAGTTGGGGTTAACGCAAAACAAAACAAAACAGTGGAAGGGGTATCTAGCGTATAGACTGTTTTGCGGCACACTCTTATGTCTTATCAAATCACAAAGTTGGCTAGGATTTTTCTTTATCTGATTCTAACTTCTAATTTTTTATAAGAAAAAACCTCTTTTGTCTATCTCTTTACTATTCGTTCGACTTTTGGTTGGATAAAAAAATTATGTCCATGGAATCGCTGACGTGGTCCTTCTTTAGTGACGAAATCAAGCTTGCGAACAACTTACATGTTCGGTCTCAACATAACCATAACATATATGAGGAGTTCTTGGATTTTATGAACAAGTACAAAGAGGGAGAAACGAATATGAACAAGTTCTGTATTCATGTAAGTATTTTAGAGGGTCACCCATATTTGCTCTATACTTTTATGGGCTTGTCTTGGATTCTCGAAGTCTTTTAGAGGGTCAACCAGGAATTGGACTCCAATCCGGTCCACAGTTCTTGTTTAAAAACCGAAAATAGGGCAAAAATTAGGTTTAATTGTAACCGACTATTTGAACCTGTGAGGATGTGAAACCAAGAATCTGTTCAGTTGAACCGGTTATTAAGCAGTTCTAAAAGATGGTTCAAAAGATTGCATTTTTGTGGCAAACATCTGAACCTGAAGCCTCTGTTGGGATCTTCTCTCAACCCATAAACTAAAGCCTTTCTTTACCGTGTCTTTTGCTTTGTTCCACTTCTTGTTCATCACCTTATGAAGAAATCGAGTGAAGACAGATCTGAGAAATTGAGACATAATACCTTAAAGACAGATAGTTTTGTTGTTAGAGAGAGAGAGAGATTTCGGGAAAATTTTTCTCCATTCGTCCAACTGTTTTGCTCACGTTCAAATCTCCTCCTATGTTTCCGTGCTTTCTTTAAAGTTTGTTTGTTTAGAACCTGTAAATCAAATTTGTTTAACTTAATTAATTAGCCAAGTAGTTACTTAGGTCAATTATTCAAATTTAGGTTAAACTCAAGAGCAATCATATCATAAAGTGTGGAAATATAAAGAAGATAGATGATTCATGAAAACCAATGAAACTAACAGTTTCAAGGTAAAAAATCTTAAGAGGATTTAACCTAACTATTCTCAAGGTAAACAAAATCACTATGATATAATGGAAGTTTTACAATAGATTTTCTCCCTAAAATCTAAAACTACCTCTTGTAGTAATGACTCACACAATCACATGCAGCTCCAACTCCACAGACTCTTCTATCTGAATTTGCTAAACACAAACACCCACGTTTGTGAATTTGAGATCCCACTCAAAACTTTAAATCATCAGTTATGTATGATCTTGTATGCAGCAACTTCAGATCTACCAGTTCTAATAATATGTAGATGGAATTTTGGTAGTGACTTTGAAATGAGAAGGCATAGTACCTTTTAGATCTTAAAAGAGAAGCTCCAAAGTCATAACAAAATGTGTTTTAGGGTTTCCTTTAAATACTAGAAGAATTAGATTTGAAACCTTAATCACTTAATGGACTTAATGAGTTGTTAGGCCGAAATTTAATTCTGCATATCTGTGTCTCAATCAGTCAAACCTTTTTCTCGATTAGTCGAACCTGACATGTTTCGAATTCTTAAACCTACAACTTCCTTTTTCTTGTATTCTGATTTGCAGCATCTTGAGCATTGTCTAATATATTCTATAGACTCTAAGATCTATATCTAGACAAGTTTGTGTTCACAGTTTGTCAATTTTTCTAAACTTTTAAAACCTAACAATTTAATTTTGGAAAAAGTTAATGGATGCTCTAAAGATATTGGTTTAGAAAATATTTTTAGAAACGCTTTACGAAAAAAGAAAAAAACAAATGATTTTTTTGACAAATTTTTGTATTTCCCACAAAAGTAGTATCAAAATTTTCCTAAAATTATCTATTAACAAATACTCTAAGGGCACCAATTAATAATATCCTTTATTTTTTATGGACAAAGTTTAGCTACAAAACTGGTTGTCGCCTAAGGCTACAACATTACTCAATAAAATAAACATTACTGCATATTTTGAAAAACTAATCATTGAATTGCATGTTCTTTATGCTATTAATGCACAAATACTCTAAGGGCACCAATTAATAATATTCTTTATTTTTTATAGATAAAGTTTAGTTACAAAACTGGTTGTCGCCTAAGGCTACAACATTATTCAATAAAATAAACATTACTGCATATTTTGAAAAACTAACAGTTGAACTGCATGTTCTTTATGCTATTAATGCATATGTCAAATTTTGTGTCAATAAGATATTATTTACTATATGATCTATAAACTTATATATTATGCATAATTTTAAACTACAAAAATTTACAATTTAAACAATTTATTGATGACATAGCTATTGATCTTTAATTTTCAAGAAATTTTGCAAGCATGGAGAATATAAGAAGAAAATGTATTCTAATGGTGGATTTGTCAAAATGCACCTCAAATAAAAAGATATTGAGTAAAGTTATAATTTTAGACTATAACCAGTTTTGTAGCTAAATTTTGTCCATTTTTTACCCTTTTGCAATTGGTTTGAATTTCAACCTTGAATTTATGTGTTTACTGGACTATTAATGTGAATGAGGAAGTTTCTAGACTGACTTCACTCTTTCCTTTGCCCTTGACTTATTTTGTACAAAATAGGAAGTTGCCATTATTATTAATATTCTTGTAATAAATGCAAAGCCTTTTCTTTTTAAACAATATATGTATAGCCTAATTAAATCGAAGTCCAGGTGTGTATTGCCCACTAATGACTGAATGAGCTAATTATATATATATAGATATATATATAAATACACATAGTTTTTAATAAGTTATAATCTTTATATACATTATTTTTAAAATTATAAAATTATTTATGATTACTAATTCGACCCAATGGTGATGAGATTTTTTATTTTTTATTTTTATCGGTGATGTGATAAGATTCTGATATTAAATTAATTCTCAAAAAAAAAAAAAAAAAAACTAAAACTGATATTAAACAATTGAGTGTATTGGTTTGATGGGTGAGTTTACAAAGAAACCGTGGCTTCACAATCCCACGTAACTCAGATTAGCTAGCCAAACAGACAGCAAAAAGAGTTTAGTATTCTGTCGAAAAAGAAAAGGAAAAAGAAAAAAAAGAGTTTGGTATTTAAAACTAGAGTCTGGATTAGGTTTAGTTTTTTCAGTGCACTAGACCCGGTTAGATTGTAATACATGTTAAAAAATAAACACATGTCACTATCTCAACAGGTCCAGTGCCACTAGACACTAAACCCAAACTGCACCCCTAAAACTAAACCAAACCTTTCTGAATTACTAGCATTAAATAAACTCAAAATTACAAAACCACAACAATAGTCAACATTTCATTATTTTAACATACAAGCTCATTGGGCATAGTGCCTGCCAAATACCAATCACCAACCTTGCATCGTACACAACTTTTCAGATATATTCCATCTAGCCATATATATAAACGCAAGCACGGCCTTTGTTTTCACTACCAAATAAAAGAGAATTCCTTGCTTTCCCATTTCAAAACCTTAAGAAATACTATTTCTTTTTCCATCATGGCATCTAGCAAGTGGTTCATCTTGGCTTTCATCAACCTCAGCGTCGCAGCTCGTAATCTCTTACAAACCACTACACCCTCTGTACCAACAGTTCCAGTGGTGCCTACTTTGCCTAAACCAACACCTTTGCCACCTTTGCCTACACTGCCATTGCCAACCACTCAGCCATCACTGCCCAATCCCACACAGCTGCCTCCACTTCCCAACTTGCCCAGCAACCCATCAATCCCACAAGTTACCTTGCCTCCAATTCCAAACATTCCCTCACTTCCAACTTTTCCAACTACAATTCCTTCCATCCCATTCTTTTCACCCCCACCATCTGCTACGGTGCTACCACAACTAGCCCTTAAACTATGTTTCATCACAAGCCAACCAGTATACAGAACAGAGACACATTCAATGGCTTGGAATAATTGGAGCCACTTATTTGCTGTTTATTTTTTAATGGATATATGTTATGTTGTATGTTTAACGAATATAAATCATCTGTATCACTTTTTGTGTACTACTTTATATTCCACTAATCACTACGTACCATGTTTTGATTTTACTTTCCTTATAAAATAACTAAAGTTTAAAATGGAAGGCAATCATACACATGATAAATAGTAATTGGTAGAATATAGAGTGTTATACAAAAGTAGTAAAGAGGATTTGCATTCATATTTAAGTAAAGTACTATTATTTATTAATATGAAAGTTATGTGAGTGAGCTGTGTCAGTTCTTTTATATATTTCTATATTTTATTGTATGGAAATTAATTGGTGTTTTTATAGATATATTTCTATGTAATTTTACTATCATTAATTACTCTGCATTTTTAACTTCTTTATTCCTTTTCTCCTTATATATTGAAACTCATTTAAGTTTGCGAAAGTAACTTTTTGATCCGTACATTTTGAGCCAGTTTTCAGTTTGATCTCCACTTTTTTTGAACTCCTATTTTGGTCCCTAAATTTTTGAAATCATTTTCAATTTCGTTCCTATAGTAATCTTACTAATGGAAATAGCTTATGTGGAACACGGAGTACACTACTGATACATTATATGCTTATGTGACTATAGACATCAAAATTTCATAATGTATTCACAACGGTCCGATTGATTATTATCAAATATTTGTGATCAAATTAATTTCCAATTAATGATGTGTCAATAGTGGACAATCAACAAATGAAATTAAGTCACATGTCAAGTATATGAGTTACTATGGTTCACATAGAAATGACACATGTCCAAGCCATGTGACAACATCAGAAGAAAAAACTCACATGGAAGGTTTTTATTAAATGCAAGACCAAAATTAAATTCAAATTTAAATTTAAATTCAAAATTAATTTGTAATTAACTCTCAATAAATGATGAGATGAAATTCCAAATTAAAGACCATGAGTTGCCCATAAATAAAGGCTTCTCAAATGAGAAAATGGACAAATATTTAGGAAAAAAAAAAAAAAAAAAAAAACAACTCTAATGACACTCTGCCAAAATAAAGATTCATCTCTAAGTTCAAAAGAGCACGCTTGCTCCCTCCCTTAAAACCAAGGCTCATTCCTACTTCTTCAATAAAATATAATTTTAAAAAACCTACAATATAATTAAATAATATATAATTCTTTTCATTATTTTTGCAAAAGAACATTCGTGTTCTTCCCCAAAGAGCATGTTTGGTTTTTTTTTTTTCTTGAATTTTCTTAGCAACTAAACATGCAAAAGCACATGCAAAACCATGATTAAAAAATAAATCAAGACATACCCAACCACTCATTATCAAACTCAAAAAATTCTAACGTAATCAACAAATTGATTTCCAACAAAATAATCAAACCCAGAAAAATTCGAACCCAGCATACACCATCAGGCCCAAAAACCCAGAAAAGCCACAAATAATTCAATCCGACCATGCATAATTCAGAAAATTTTGTTGAATTTCTAGGCATTGAAAATTTTTCCAAAAAATCAAAACCCATATACTTCAAACCCAAAAACTGTACAGATGAACAAGATTAACAAACCCAGCAAATTCAAATTGATTTTCTCCAGCAAATTCAAACCCGACAAATCTAAAACCCATATAAACAAGAAAAGTCTATACATATGGATGAACAAGCCAAAAAAATTCAAATTAGCACATGAACAAGATGAACAAGCTGGCAACAAAAACAAACCCTATAAAAATTTTACATCTATATTTTTTCCTCTCACAACACGATGAACAAGCTAGCAAATTCAAACTCGTTTGCACGTAGAAAAGAAATTAATGAAATCCAAATCAACCTTCATAAAAACTAGAAGAACAACAACCCAGAAAAATGAACTTAGAAAAATAAAACTCAAATCAACTTCTACATATCTCAGTTCTAGATCTAAAAAACTTAGTAACTCTGCAACCCATTCGGAACTCCAAGGCCAACCGATTATCTCGCCATAAATTAGAACCAATCTAAGAATTAGAGAGGGTTTCAATGGGAGAAGAGAGAGGAAGCTTCACCTCATGAATATTGAAAAGAGAGAGAGAGAGAGAGAGAGAGAGAGGTTTAGACCAAGAGAATTAGAGAGGGAGGTGTGGATTTGAGAAGCACCTCCTGGGGTGGTGGCGTTGATGAACAACAATGGGCAAAGGCAAGGGATTGGGCCAATGAGAGAGGAAAAGAGAGGGTGAGGTAGAGAGAGAATGTTCAAAGGAAATTGGGTGAAAGGCTTGGATTTGGAGGAGGAAATAATAAGAAACAACTCGGTTTGATATGTAATTTTGTATGTGTTTGTGTTTTTGCTGTTTGGTGCTAAGAAATTGCAAGAAAAGAAAAGAAAGTTAATGTTTTAATTTTTGTGTTTTTGTGTTTTTGTGTTTTTTTTTTTTTCTGATTTAGATTTTATTTTTCAATTTAAATTATGACATGGCAGCTTCAAAAAAAATAGTAAATGATAATGTGGCATTTTTTAATAATGTAAATACATTTTTATTATTATTATTATTTTATTAGTACGTCAACATCTAACATGACACTATGTGTCACGTAGGCTATTTCTGTTAGTGAGATAATAGTAAAGACAAAATTGAATGTGATTTCAAAAATTTAGAGACCAAAATAAGAGGTATAATAAATTGGAGACCAAACTGAAAATTGGCCCAAAATATAGGAACCAAAAACGTATTTTCACTTTTAAGTTTCAAAAAATACAAGTTAATACTTTGTAGCCAAAGACTGTGTGAGTTACTGGGTTAATCATTCAGTGATGATGGCAAAAATGATAATAAAAATAATGGATATCATATTCTACATGAGGAAACATTCACATTTGCATGAACGAATAAAGGAAATAATATCGAAAAAAAAAAAATTCTAAAACATCAGACGAAAAGTTGATAAAATCTATTATTTCTATTTAAAATATTACTGTAATTCGGTGCAATCATTTGCCATTTACGTAAGATATCTGCTTGGTGCATCTACAGCTTTGTTGATGCTTGTCATCTCTTCCCAAAAAAACCCTTACGATCAATATTTAAACCAAAGAAAAAATAAATAAATAAAACAAAACAGAAAAACCCTAACAATCTCAAATCGATTGAGTCGAAACCGAACTTGCTTGACCCAACCTGTTTGTCAGGCCTATTGGTGTTGAATAGTGGGTATTAACTGAAAATTGTGACCTTTCTATTTGTAGACACAAATTTTTCACAATTGTAGAAAAACCAAACAAATTGAAAAAGGTGTTCCACAAATATAATTTTGTATTAATTAAGTAGTGAGTACAACCTCTGTTTTGACTCTTTTACAAAAAGTGCTCATCTGATTCTATCTTTTTTGTGGTCTTGACTCGAACACAAAATTTTCTTCACTTTGGTTGGAAGACGGATCGAATGGTCTTCACAATGAATTTTCGGCTTTGAGCTTATTAGAGATTTGTTGTCCTTCAAGTTCTTCTAGTCCTTCGAATGTTCCTCAAGTCCTTCAAATGTTCTTCAATTTCTTCAAAGATACTTCAGACGAAATTTCTTTAGAGCTTGCGCTTCCTGAAAGCTTGGTGTTGAAAATGAGAGGGGATGTTTTCTATTCATAGTAGTTTCAAAAGATAAACTCCACTTTGAACTAATATGCTTGAAGAGATGTAAAAGACTCTAATTGGCCCAAATTTTGCTTAGAGATAATTATCTTTATTTATCTATAAAGATCATATTTTGATAAAGATAATAATCAACAAAGATAAATGATTATCTCTATCTTATCTATTTATTTTAATAAAGATAATTATCTATCAATTTTGAATAAGAAATTTATCTTTATTTTTATTTATTTATTTTAATAAAGATAATTATCCATCAATATTGAATAGAAAATTCATCTTTATCTTGTGGGCCAAATGACATGTGACAAATTTTAATATGCCAATGTGATGTCAATTTGGATGACACATGTCATCATTTGATTTAATGACATTAATTTAGAATTTGCCACTAAATTTTGATTTTTCATTTTATAATTGGCTCAAAATTTTGCCTCCTACACTATTAAAAAAGAAAGATTTTTTTTTTCACATTGGAATTTTGAGATGGGTCTTTCTTTGACAAAATTTAAAACAAATGATATTAGATTCGTTTTTGGAAATGTCCAAGTATACACTGTAGTGGGGTAAATATTGGGCCTTATTATAACGGGATAAATGTTCAACCCATTTCAAGCATTGGCCTAAACGCAAGAAACAAATCCAACATAGACTGACCCATTATAATAATAGGTACAGAACCTAGGACTATTGATCAAACTCAATCCCCTTCTTGGCCTAGTGTCGAGGTCGTGTCTGAACTACTAAGATAAGTCCCAAAAAAGATCAACTTCATTGAGGTAGCTGTCTGAGATTTCCAGATGATTCCACAACAACCCCCACATTAATGAAGGTCACCTGCTTGACATCACCACATTTAATACAGAAAGACAAGCTTGAACAGTAAAAAATGCCCTAGAAGTCTTCATTCATGATGAATAACTAGCAAAGGAGAGCCCGATAAAATCAAAAGTTATCCAAGTGAACACCTAAACAATAAGAAGAAGCCCTAGAAAGCTTTGTTTATGATGAAAAACCAAGAAAGAAGAGCCCAATAAGATCAGAAGTTATCCAGATGTACAAGGACAAAACGTAAAAAAGAAGAAGTTGACTCATATAAAAGGGAAGAAAGAAGAAAGAGAAAGGGGGACACAAAAGAAAAAGAGAGATACATAGAGTGAGAATTGTAAGAAAAAAAGAGGATATGAATAAAAGCTTTTTTTACATACTTTTACAAGAGGGAAACAGTCTTGGTTTCTTGTTCAAATTTCTCATTGCGAATTATTTTAGCCCATAATCTAAATTAATTGTGTTCTTAAACAAGTAATTAAGCACAGGTCAATTTCTTGCTCCACATGCACATAATCCAACTTTTTATGCACAAAGGGTTAGATTAGCCAAAGAAAGAAAGTAGACAAGCATAAAACAATTTATAGTGGTTGCCATGTGCAACTAAGATCTCTTCTTGATTCGTGTACATGAAACAAAAACGAACACAGTTACCGGTCTTTTAGTAGGACCATATTACAATCATAAAAGAATTAATTAATCACCATTACATCAAGTTAACATCTAATGGTCTTTTTAGTAGGGTACAAGAGAGAGCATAAAAGAACCCATCATCACATCTTGTTGCCACGCTAAGAGAGTGTCACACACACGTACTGGCACCGATATAACAAAAAGATAGTCACAGATATAAATTTGTTAACAGACTTTCACCAATCTACACACTACTCCACTGGACTATCATTTTTTGACCAATAAACTTGTCTAAGAATGCAACTGTTGTAATAATGGTTTATAACCCATAAATATATATATATATATATATATATATATTTTGAGAGAATTTTAATTTATGACGTCCGCTCTTGATGATAACTCTCTATCATCAGACTAAGAGACTAATCAGTTTTTAGTGTAGGCGAGGATTGAACTTCAGATCTTTTATACAACCATCAGAGACTTTACTAGTTGAGCTAACTGAAACCCACCCCTTAGGACATATATTACTCATTCATTTTAGGAAATTTTTTAGGCATATTGAAACAGTTGTCAAAAAATTCAATTATTTTTTCATTTTTCCATAAAAAAGTTTCCTAAATTGGTTTAACTATTATAGTAATAGGGCAATCCATGTCCTAATGAAGAGTATGTGGGCCTTCCTAAAAAGTAAAAATGACCACAAAACGTCATATATCTCTTCCCAAAAGATAGCCCCCCAAATATAATTTTAATGCTCCAATCATAACTTCTGTCACAATTTTGCCATATGGTAAGCTGTAAGTGGTGGAGTTGTGAATTTACATGGACCTACCGTTTTTACTCCAACATTCACAACTTGCCACGTGGGCAAGTTGTGGTAAAAGTTATGTTCCTAACATTTTCCTTTCTCATTTTTCAAATTTTTTTTTTTTTGAGAAGGTTCTCATTTTTCATTTTATCGTACATATCAACATAAAACATTATAGGTGGTACATTATATTGTTTAATAGAAAAAATGCCACACTTTAGCCAATTTATTCAAAATTTACCTACATTAGGTCATACAAAATTGTGTAAAAATACGTGATTACTACAACAATTGTGTAAATTTATAAAGTATTTTTACTTATTCCTTTTTCCTTGGGCCATTTATATTGAAACTCATTTAAGTTTTAAAACAAGCTAATTTGTAGCTAAAGACTATGTGACTTACAGTTGATGTTGGCAAAAATTATAATAAAAATAAAAGAGGTGCTACGTTCACAACATTTTCACAACAAATTATAGGTAGTTAGTTGCTATTGGTTCAAATTTAAATCTAACACTAAAATTTCTTTTTTGCCCCAATAATAACAACCAGTAACAACTTGCCACTTAAGATTTTTTGTAAAAATGTTGTAAAAGTGTTATGGACATATCATTTCTTTAAAAATAATGGAAATCATACACCCAAAACAGGGTATACATCCTCCTACACCAACACCATCAATCATAGACCTTTGTAGCATAAAGCTAAGGGAAATGTCTAGAGCACATCCCTTAGTGCATACTTTTCCCTGAAGTCACATTTCTCCTTGTTTTTGGAGAGTGTTTTTTTTTTTTTTGCTAACCTTTTGGAGAGTGTTAATTATGTGTACAAGAGTATGTAATATGTATTACGCTCCCATAAAGCCAAAAGAATGCTAGTTTCAAAGGATTGAAAGAATTTCTGGATTTGCAAATCTTCATTAATTAAATAATGGGCTCCATATCTGTAGCCCTTTTGAGGAATAAAACCTAGCGGTGCACTATCTAAAAAGGAAAGGGAGGACCTCTGGAAATTGAAAATGCATTTCAAACTAGTCGTGTTTATCTGGAGAATTTGCAGTAACGCATTACTGGTGAGGCCTAAGTTGGTTCATAGGAAGATTCACTCTGAAGACCTGTATACGATGTACCCTTTGTAATGACGAGGAGACAGTACGTAGAACACTTGTTTTAGCATTGTAAGAGCATAGCATTAGAGAATTCACGTTAGCTTGAGCAAATTTTTGTCAATTTTAATATAAAAAATTAATTTTTCTATTTTACATACTCACTTTTCAAAAAACTCTACTTCAGATTATCTATTTTACATTACATTTCAATAAAATATCAATTTTTCTTGATTTTCTAAATAATTTCTCTTTCTTCATACACAACAATTATCATTCACTATCTTCTTTCATTATCGAGATACGTAAATAAAGAGTAAACAACTAAATGCAAAATAAATAGTGATAGTGTAAATTTATATGGTTACTGTATCAAACTTGTAAATTTACAAAATTATACACAGACTGATGTGAGTTATTTTTAAGTAAAATTGTATAAATTTTGCACATTTTTCTATTATATATGGACTGATGTGAATGCTATACTGTGGTTACGGGCAGTGTGGTTTGATTGTCCATTAACATTGAGGACACAGACAGTATATCATACCAGGATCTATCAAAAGCAGGTTATTTTTATTGCTTGAAACTCACTAATTTGACAAGAAGAATGCAAAACCTTTTCTAAGGCGCTGGTCACTAGCTTGTGGGCAATTTGGATAGGCAGAAATAAAGGAGTTTGAAGCATTGGTGTTAATGCTTTATCCATTTATAATTTTTCATCCAAGTCTGAATCTTTATGTAGGCACAATTCACAGAGAAGCTAGGTTGGTGGGAAAGGACAGTGAGTAGCCAAAAACCGTTGCAAATCTAAAGACAAACATATCAAGCACAAAAGCAGTGACCTTTTCCAAATGGAGTTAAACGATCTTACAACAAAGATGAACACCCAACGAAAACACACGATGCACAGTCAACAGAATAATGCACTTCAAGCTAGTTGCAAACTTATTAGGCATAGGCATTTAAACTATCCTAACTAAATGGTCAGAGCAGATCATGAAATTATAAGAAATGCATGATTTTGAACAGTAAGTTCCCACCAGACATAGAAGCTCCAATTGAAGAGGCTAAGACAAAGCCCCAGTCAGTTCATATATTCAGAGGTAGGCTGCAGTTCGAGACTGCTTTCGCTGCTGCTATTGCGTTCACACTTGCATAGCTTAAAAATAAGAACAACAATGAGTATCAGGAAGGCGACTGCCGCTGTAGCGATTTTGAGGTGCAAGAGCAAATGTTCTTCCCTGATAACAGCGACAAAAAAAACAAATAAAGTCTTAGCCAAAAATTTTTGAAGTTAGTTATATATGGATAATCCTTAACATATTAGTTAAGGTTAGCCATATATATTCGTTGTCTCTAATCTACTCTATTATTGAAAGTTATATTCTTTGTTACTCTCTTTAGTCTTTACTCATATCTTATTTTCTTTTTACTTTTACTACCAACGGGCAACGACAACTAGAAAAAATATGGTATAAAAGGTTGAAAAATGTCAGTAAAAGAAAAATTGAGCCATATATATATACTTTTTTTTTTTTTTGTTGCTAAAATTGTTACCCATTCATTGGAGTAGGAGGAGGTGGAGGTGGAGAGCTTGAAAATGCGTTGGGCTGGAAACCTTCCATTAATGTGGCACCTATAAATTTTGATTCATAGGAGAAAAGGAAATATGAAAAACTTGTATATGTGGGTTGTCTTTTTGAAGTGATATAATGTATAGTGGTCACTTTTAATACTTTACAGGATCGACCTTGATCTCACAATCACAACAATTCTAAATAAAGTATTTTCTTTTAAATTTGAATATCAATTAAATATTATTATTTAATGAAAAAAAAGTTTATATACAAATTAATTTAATATATGATAGTTTAATAAACCATCCTTAAGTACTTCTAATCGAGTGGGATAAGGGGGGAGGGGGGGGGGGGGAAGCATGGTATGGGTGACCTTCTTTGGTGCATTGCCCCCCCACTTGGGACTCCATCAGGTCCCGAAGACTCGATCCAATCTTGCGCTGGAGCCCTATAGCTTCTGGAATGGAAGGGTCTTCTTGTATTTAGCTTATTTGTGCTAGAGGTAGGTGACTGAAGTCACCAGTGAGAGCCTCTGGGGATTGAGATCGATTGAAGACTTCAAAATCGTCCTCGAAATCAAGAATTTCAACTATTTCTTCTTCTTTTTCTTCTTCTTCTTCCCCTTTGGTGGCTAGCTGTGAAGGGATCGCTTTGTCCTCGGCTTTGTACTGAAGGATTAGCTCTACTTTTAGTACACCTTATAGTCCTGGACTTGGGTTGAGAAAGCCAGGCACAAAGACGTTGATTAGGTGCAAGCGCGGGTCATTCGCCTTTATCACGCACTTTGGCGCCTGGAAACTGGACGAGAGAGGGTTGTAGTCGAGGATGAGGTGGGCCGCTCTTAACTGTCTGTCGCTGTGAACAAAAACCTCAGCTTTAAGTACCTTGTCTAGGCTTGGCTGGTTGACGAGATTGAAATTTGGAATGGCGGCATGCTTATCTACAAAACCATTAGGAAAAAAAAAAAAAAAAAACCGTAAAAAGGGGGAATGGCACAAATCAAAGGAAAGTTCAATTACAAAAACAAATGGAGAAAAATAGGTACAGAATATGTCAAAGGAAAAAAAAAATGGTGACTTTGAAGTAATAAACCTAGACCTAAAAACCCTACCTGGTATTCCCTCTCTCGTCGGGCAGGGGAGGCCATTGTGCCACTCCCCTGAAACGATCAAAAAATCCTTATTCATGCCTTTTTTGGAATCAGGGAGGCATGAGATGAGCCTAACCTCGGGGCACCTAGTTTTCAGATAAGTGATGAAGGTTGTAAACCCAATTAACATTGTGATGGGTAAGGTTTAAGCCAATTTTCTCATTAAGGGCGTCTACGCTACCTAAAATCCCAAACATATTTAGGGTACATTGGGTGGGAGCTAATCTATGAACCCTTAGGTAATCCCTAGTGACTGTGCCCATGGGGATTCTCATCCCTCCCTCTATAAAGGCAATCATCAGGATTACCACTTCTCCCTCCTGCCTATCAATGTGCCAATCTCCTTCCTTACAGTACCTAATGGAGACTCCTGGTGGGATTCTATATTGAGCTTTAAAGCTCTCTATACTCTCCGCGGAGTCTACCAAGTAAGGGAATCTACCCATACGAAGGTACTAAGATGGTAAAGGGAAATTAAGAGGGCCGGGGAGAAGAGGGCTCTATGTAAAGAAAAGTAGAAGGAAAAGTAAATTTAAAGGGTTAAAAAGACTTACGCAAAGAAAGAAACTTTTGGACAAGCACTTGATATTTATGAGTGCAAAGGTTCAGTGAATGAGTGCAAAAGTGAAGTGAATGAAGTGTTCAAGCAATATTTGTATCAAAGAGGAGGACAAGCGGGAAAATTCCCGCCCGAGTTCCAATAAAATTCCCAGCCGTAAGATCCGCATCGCACAGTAGAATGTGGGGAACATAGAGCCGCAGAAATTTAATGAAGGCGCGTCTCGGATGCCGAAGCATCAAGAGCATGCGTTGGGCTATTAAAAAGGTACCTGTGCAGACGGAGATGATGTAAGATAAGAGTGGGGTAATTGTAGTGATTTCATGTTAAATTTAACTCAAATTAAAAAAAAAAAAATTATCATTTTTTTAGAGGAAGAAAAAGAAGTTAACCTAAACAAACTACCAAATAAAAAAGGTTATGGTTTTAAAGTTTTATAATCATATATAATTTTCACTATTTTTAACAAAACCATTATTTAATTTAAAAAATATTTATCTATGTTAATATAATTTCACATCTAAATATTTCTTCTAAAAAAATTGTATTTATTATAAAAATATTTTATGCTTGTCTTGAATATTGCAATAATCTTTTCGGTGTTTACGAAGTGCAAATAATTCTTTGCCTTTGATTGACCACTCAAACCCACATAAGCCACATATCACAAAGTGGTCTGCCTCTCCCACCCAACAATCAACGTGGCCAAAGGACATCCAACCACATTTATACCAAACTTTTTAAAAAGATAGCCTCTCCCCTCTTTATTTAAGTGCATCCACAGTAATAGAACTATATTTTTAGTTATTTGACACTACAAAAAATTATTTTAGTTATTTTACTTACTCACATGTTGCAGCAGTTGATTTATTTTAATTTTTAACACAATAAAATAATATAAACATTACAATACAATAATATATCTATTACAATAAAATAATACATCCCCACTAAAAAAAAAACACCACAAATATTCTAACTAACAATATGAACACAAAATAAAATAATATATTTTTTTTTTACCTTTGAGCTACAGTGCACAACTATCTTTAGCTGTGCACTGTAGCTGAGAAGCCAAATTTTTTTGCTATAACTCTACTGCTTCAGCTCCAAATAGCTTTTTAGTGGTGCTAAAAATAGCTTTTTAACTTTTTACCACCACTGCTGCAAGTGCTCTAAAAGGTCTAAACAAATTGCTTAAATCTCTCTCTCTCACTTTGAAGAAGAAGTAGTAGCAAAGCTGCAGTTTCCTCTCTCTCTCTCTTTCCTCCAAATCTTAGTTCGACTCCTTGCCCAAACCAAGAGATATTTCTTATTTCATAATCATTTTCTCACAAATTCTTAAACAAATATGAGATTTTACCCAATCTAAGTGTCTCCCAAAATCTCCTTTTATCCCAGATCTAAGACTTTACAAATTAGAGAACAACAATCTTGTAGAGAGAAGAACTTCAAACATCATGAGGATGAGAAGGAAAAAAAAATTGAGAGGAAGAGAGTGATGTGCGTGAGGCAAAGAGAGCTTGAGTTGAGTTCAGTTGAGTGAGGTGAGTGAGAGAGTCACAGAGTGACTGCGTGATCGTGCGTGAGATGAGGGAGTTGAGTCTTTGAGAAGAGGCGTGAAAGGTGAGACTGAGAGTGTTTAGGAGTTAGGGTTAGTTTTAGCTTTTAGGATCCTGAGCAAAACAGCGTAGTTTTAGGCTGGGAATAATCAACAAACTCCAATTGGTCATTAACTGGTTCACCTTGTCGGTTCCTAATTTTCCGGTTGAACCGGCCAATTTTTTATATTTTTCAGTTTTTAATCATAACCGGACCAGATTAAAAGCCGACTTTCGATTGGACCGGCCAATCCGGTCCGATTTTTAAAACCATGCATGAGACACTGTATTAGAAAGTAAGCCACAGTTAATTGGCCCATTTAATTTGCTTCTTTGTACGGAGGAGACCAACGTCACGCGTGGCAATTAGATGTAATCATGGGTTCTTTCATGCTTTGTCTACTCTATGCTTACAAAGTTAAACTACTTGTTCATTTTAATTACAGTAATCGAGAGGAGATCAAAGTTGCACATGGCAACTTTTGTTCTATGTCACTCTACTTCATTTTTATTGGCCAGGTGTCCATATTGCATACAAAGTAGATTTGTGTCATTTAAATAAGGATTTGCAATCATGGAATTGTTATTTTACTATAAAAGTTTAGTTATAAAATTAGTTATAACTTTAAATTACATCTTACGTAATACCTTTTTATTGGAGATAAATTTTGAAAAATCCACTATTGGATTACATATTCTTCTTATATCCTCCATACTTGTAAAATTTTAAGAAAATTAAATATCAATTCATCAATAAATTGTTTAAATTGTAAGTTTTTGTAGTTTAAAATTATATATGAAATATAAGTTTATAGATCATATAGTAAATAATATTTGATTGACACAAAATTTGACATTTGTATTAAAAGAGTAAAGAACATGCAATTCAACAGTTAAATTTTCAAAATATGTAGTAATGTTTACTTTATTGAATAACGTTATAGCTAGGTTACAACCAATTTTGTAACTAAATTTTGTCCATTTTACAATATTACAAGTAATAAAATCACTATCTGCATGTAATTTGATCATATGATTTATTAAACTATTTAAAAATCACATGACTATTAAATAAGTTATATATGTTGCTCAAACCACGCATAATGACTATTAAATAAATCATGTAACTAGAACTACACATGAATAATCAAGTAATTTACTTCATAAGAGAATGAATGAATTTTCCTCTCCAAATAAGTTTGAAGAACAAGAAGTTTTTTATAAAAGAAAAGTGTATCTGATCAAACAAGTCAAGTTAAGTAGGTTTGGCTTCAATCTGATTGGGTTAGGGTCAAATGAAGTTAATATCTAAAACTTATCAACTTAAAATGGATTGTAAAACCTATGACACTTACCTAGACTTCGATGGGTCAAGTCAAACACAAAATGACCGAAATTATTTTCACATACAAAAAATAAAAATAAAAAGTAAAAAATTTAACGTGAGCTTGGGAAAAAAAAGTTAAAATTTGGAAGGAATCAGATCAAAATTGGAAAAGAATATGGAGAACCTAGACCAAGTGTTGATTGACACTTGGACTAGATTCTCCAAATCCCCATCCTTTTTTGCTTCAACTTGCTCCCCACTCAATTTGACCTTGAACCCTACATTTTTCACTCAGAAAATCTAATTTCCCCAAGTTCTACATTGCCTAGAGACTAATCCCTAACTCCCAACATTCAATATAAATACCCCCTATCTAGCATCAAACCAAAACACATCAGATTTTCACACCCACCCCAGATTTCAAATTCATACTCTCTTCTCTGTCCAATTCTAGAGTTAGTAGTAGGAAATTTCCTTTGGTGTTTTGGCCCTCTTGGTCTCAACTCACTAGAAGGGGTAGCTCAATCCTCTTGGTCTCAAGCTATGAACTTTCTATTAAAAAATCCCACTCTAGAAAAACTTTCTTGCTTAAAGTGCTAGTGCATGTAGTTAAGCTTTCTAAACTTTTTTGTTGTTAATTATTTCCTAGTTCTTAAAATCAAGAGTGCTTTTATTTCTAGTTATTTACATGTTCTTGATTGTTAGCACGTTAGATCTAAGTTATTCTTAGCTTTTGCATGTTTTAGGGTTTTTGTCAATTCAAATAACATTATGCTAGATTAGGATTTATCATATCACACACATATTCACCATGTTTTTCAATTTCAATCTTTTCAATTTATCTTTGCATGCCTAGAATAGGGTTTCACCATGCTTATGAATGCTTGTTTCAATCTTTCATTAACATGTTCTTAGATGCTATAAATTTGTTAAATGATGTGATGTGCAATTGGCCACCAAAGTCTAGAAGGTCGGTTTCATCGGATAAAGTGGGTGTCTAACACCTTCTCATCTTGTAACGTAGCCTTTGAACTAAAATTAAGGGTTCTAGATCAATTTATTTCCATGTAATTTTATCTTTGTAGGATGTAACTAGGATTCAAAGGCATATTCTTTTGTCTTAGATTGTATTTAGGACTAAAGTCATGTAATATTTATTTATAAGTGGCAATTCCATGTAAAATCCGATTCGGTAGAATTGGATGTGAATTTGACTAATCCACAATTAGATTCTATTTTCTTCTCATATTCTCCATGCTTGAAAAATTTCAAAATAATATAAAATCAATAGCTATGTCATCAATCAAATATTCTAAAATTTCAAGTTTTTGTAATCTAAAATTATACTTAAAAAATAAATTTATGAATTGAATAATAAATTATATCTAATTGGTGCAAAATTAGACATGCATGTCAAGAACATAAAGAATAAACAATTAAATTCAAAGAATTTTTAAAATATATAGTCATATTAATTCTTTTGGTGGAAGTTGTCACTATTGGCTATAACCAAGTTTGTAGCAAAACTTTGTTCATATCAATGATAGGTGGGATTTTAGAGGTGCATTTCGTTGCTCCAAGCCCCTTTTTTTGTTGTGGACTTTAAGTGTGAGACACTTCCAAATAAGCTTGAAGATGTAAAATCATTTAAAAATTACATGTTTAGAGGCGCCAGTTAAAATGCTTTTTTTTTCTTAATCAATGTTGTAATCAGGTATAAGAAATTTAATTGAGGAAGTTAATGTATTGCACTTAAGCATCAACAATTCGTTCAGTTTATGGAGAAATCGCCATTGAATTTCATAGTAGGTTTTCGATTTTTTGCTTCTGAAAATAGGCTAGGTTGTCTTTGTGAATTTGACATAACAGTCAAATGTCCCTACATTCTACATGTAACATTTTAAATAAATGTTTTTTATCTCTATATATTAAGAGGGTTCAGAAATTTAGTTATGACTTCAAAAAATGCCAAAAATACCTCTAATCTAATTTAATAATCTTTATTCCTAAAAAAAAAATAGGGTTAAAATTGTAATTCAACCAAATTCAAAAACAAAAAACTACAATAGAAACTTTTCTCCTAAAAATTAGCACACACTCTATTTGAATATATTTCACACATGTTTGATACATTTTATTTTCGTTTGATACATTTTTTTTCCTAAAAATTTGCACGCACTCTAGCAGTTTGCTCCTTTTCCAAAATCCTAAATTTAACTTCTTAAAAATCATTTCCCATGTAACTTTACTAACAATAGACAAATTCAAATTGACAAATTATGACATTAAACTCAAATAAAAACTAAAAAAAGAGCCTCATCGCATTTGTAGAATGCCTGTGGTAAGGCTAGTATATAGAATTATAGTATAGTTGGAAAGGATAAGGATGATTACTTTTTTATATATCAATCTAATATTAATTGTAGTTCTAGTTAGTTCAACCAATAAAGTCTCTGATTGTTGAATAAGAAATTTGAGATTCAATACTTACTTATATCAAAAATCGATTGTTGTCTTGGTCTAATTATAATAACAACAGTCATTAGAAGCGGCGCCATAAGTTGAAATTGTATAAAAAAAATATAATTAATTAATTTTCCTTTACCTAACGAATGATTCTAGCACTATATATGCCTACGGAAACAAACTTTATATTTGATATCTTATATAACCTTGCGCATATATATATATATATATAAAATTCTTCTAGTAAATGTATCGTATATACTAAATTTAACTGAATCCTTTTTCCTAAATTCTCAACCTTTATTCTTATTAGAAAATAAATGTTTGAAATATAAATTACTTTACTTCGTTGATTCACGAGAAATTTAAATTTCTTCAGGTTTCAGAAGGTTTGTAGAATCATTATAAAGGAGGATTAATTATAACAAAAGAGCCATAAATGAAGATGTTCAACGTTCTCTTGTTGTGCTCAACCATCAAATAAGTTCACTCATCATTAAATTAAACAAAATCCTGAAAAGCTTAATTAAATTAAACAAAATCCCGAAAAGCTTTAGAAAAATTTAATTTTTTCAAATTCACTTGATAGACCAATTGTGTCTTAATAGCAATTAAAAACAAAAAAAACAAAATGATTTAAAAATAATAACTTTGTGCTTGTGGTGATTTTATTTCTAAAATTTATTTTATATAAAATTTTAAGATAAATAATAAAAATAAATATTCATATGAAAAAGTTTTATATTATATTATATTATATTGTGTCATATGTATGTATATAACAATATAAAAACTTATATAAATCAGCAATTACAAGATTTTGACCAAATATTGTGACAACAATTATAGCTCATGAAACCTTTCTTTCTATTAATAATATATAAAAAAAAAAAAAATAGATATGAGTTCTTTTATAGGACTATTACTTTAATTCTAATAAAACACTTAATTTATATATCTTTCACCAAATTCTACACCATTCTACACCGACAAGGATTTAACCCTAATTCTAGACGAACATACAAAAAATACATATGATAAAGTCTAAGCAAACAAATCATAAAAACTCAAACCATTCATATGAACGGTATCATAATATTCTGTCTTTCTTGTGCTTTCTCTGAGTTGCGTTATTGCTATATAACTTATCATTAGTTTCTTCCAATATTTCAATAATCTGCATCAAGATTCTTGTAACTCATTTGGTTGGAACTTTTTAGATGCTTCCATCAGAAGCATTTAGAGTTTAAATTCTTCCACCCCAACTATCAATGTATTAATAAGATTGGTGTAAGGATTTGATCATACTTTATTTGTTTACAAATTAAAATTTTTCATAATATAGTGATTGATAGATAGACATGTTTTATACCTATTCAAGAACGCAAATATCATTTTGATAAAATACAAATGCAAAAATCATTAAATTATTATTTTTATTTTTACATTCTTGATTGTGTTATTTAATTTTTCTTTTTCTTTTGTTGGACTTTATTTCAATTGTTACAAAAACAACTAAATTTGAGCAGCAATATCATGTTTCAAATCAATTATTTCTCATATAAATTTTATAAAAATGACATCTAAATTTCAGTATGCTTAAATAATTAATGCCCTGCTTAAAATAATTAATATAACAAAATAAATGTATATAACCTATTAGTAATCTTATTTATATATATATATATATATATATATGTAAGGACACGTTTTTGATCCCTGAGCCCAAAGGGTTAAAGGATTTAGGCCCAAAGAGCCCAATACAATTAATTTGTAGAGAATGAGTTAAAAAACTAGGCTCTAATGAGTTAGACAACAATTATAGTTGGCCCAAATGACAAGAAAGCAAAGATAAACTAGTTTTATCTAAAGAAAATTGTCCTCGGCACTATCCGAGAAGATCAGTTCTTGTATATATCTCTTTTGAATTTGGTTACAAGTCCTGTTCTTGTTTTTACAGTGTTTTCCCCTTAATTCTCTAATTCCTTCTCCTCAAGGTATTCTTTCTCTTTTATACGGTCTTCCTTCTTTCATCTATACCCTCCACGTGTAGACCAGGTTTCTGACGTTGATTCCTGTCCCATCAGCACCTTCCTGAAGTCTCTGGTAGTAGCTGTAAGGCTGAAAATTATTGTTCAAGTATCACTTCTACATTAATGCGGCCAGAGAGTTAGCTATAGAGCATTCAATGCGGTGGTAACAAATTTCTCTTAGATATTTCATAGTTCCCCTTTGTCCTGTGCCTTAATGATGTGTATCCTTATCAATAGAATCTCCCAGAATGTTGCCCTGGATGGCAGACCACACCTTCGGACCTCTGCTTTGCTCAGCTGAGGAGGCATTCCTCCACGGACCACCTTTTTGGACTCTTATGACCAAACCCCACCCCTTCATTCACTAACGCGGATCCCCACGACAGCGTTTACCCATCCTCGAACTACTAGATGTCCTCGAATTGGGCCCCCGGCCCAACATATATATAGATATATACTATTAGGCCTATCACACCTACAATCTCCGACCTGACCCTGTTAACCACAAGAGGAAGAAGGATCAGAAAGGCCACGAAGTGGTAGAAAGAGGGAAGGGCCCCTTATCCAAGGAGGTCGAGCCCCAAAAGGGAGCTAAGCAAGCCAAGGTAACACAGACCTTGGTAGATAAGAGAAGTGACTCCCAAGTTGGTGTCCCAGCCTAGACCTCTGCCATAATACTAGATGGAGCTCCCTTGCCTGCTGATGCCTTGATCAGAGATTTCCAGTAAGGAAGGGCAGGATATGTGGCCGATGCCTTAGAGCAGGCCTTATTATTGCCTAGGGACATGACCAACCTAAGGTCAATGAGGAAGCATGGGGAGTTCCTTAGCTTGAAAAGGGACCTCGCCCTGGTAAGTCCACTAACTTCTCCCTCCCTCTTCCTTTTTTATACTTATAATTATACTTGTTTTCTCTAACCTTCGTATTCCTTCTTCCTCGAAAGGCTGTCTAATCTGCGCACAGGGCTGAGGAAATTGTAAACAGTTATCACAAAATGATGAAGGACGAGGAGGCCAGGCGCATTGCTGCTGTGGAGGCTTTAAGGGTGGTAGAGAGAAAAACCCAAGAGCTGACCACTAAGCTCACCAAAGCTGAAAGGGAGAAGAAAAGTGTTGAGGCCGCTTTGGACGGGGAGAAAAAGTAGGCGGAGGCTCAGCGCAAGCAAATCCGTTAAGCCGAGGCTGAGCTCGCCATTGCCAAAGACCAAATAAGAGCTCTAACAAAGAAACTGGAGGAGACCGAAAAGGCCAAGGATCAAGTTGAGCAGGATGGATATGAAGTAGGAGTGGCAGAAACTAAGGAAGCCCTTAGGGCTGAGGTCTCGGAGGTGTGCAGGTACTATTGCCTCTAAGTGTGGAATGAGGCCCTCAACCAAGCTAGGGTTAAGGCCTCCTCTGCCCTTAGGAGAGCAGAGAGTGTGTACTACCCTCTTACCATTCGTGCCTTAGGCTCCTCGGGCTCCAAGGCTGATACTGCCTCCAAAGAGGCAAATGCTGGCAAGGAGAGCCCAGTCGAGGTTCTTCTTTCAGTCAACAGCCCTTCCAAGGAGGCAGAGCAGCCTGAGGTTGCTGAAAAGGAAGCAAATACAATCAAGGAAGCGGCCCATGATGCCACCCAGCCTCCAGTTGCCCTTAAGGACTGCTCTAAGGAAAAAGAGGCCTCCCATAACATGGAGATTGTCCTAGCAACTCTGCCTATCCCTACCAAGGAGGACCTTAAGGGTAAAGGTCCAGCATCCTCCATAGCAGCCACTGCCCAGCTTGCCAAGCTCCCAGCGAAAGACAAAATTGTAATAAAAATGAAGCCATGAGCCTTTTTTTTTTTTTTGTGGGCTGTTGCTCTTGTTTCTAGAATTTGTAATCAAGTTACCCTTTTGTAATCTACTTGCCTTTTCCTGAGGCTTAGCTTAATGATAATTATAAGCTTTTCTTTCATACTTGTGATATGTACATGAATCCTAACATGGTTTCTGTTTCATTCAACACTTAACCAATGTGACAATGAGATATAGCTCCATTTATTTATCTGCATAAGTGATAACATGGTTACCACATCCCACATAATCAGTAACAGGACATGCTAAACCTACCAGGTCAACAATTTCAACAAAGCATATCCTTAACTTCGAAAACATAGACAATGGTAGAGCATCCATACATACTGGGCTCCACCTAATTCTCTACTTATAAGTAGGTCTAAGGAACTGGAAGTGACAATTATTTCTCAAACAGATCATAGATATACTTGCAAATGCTTTAAGTGATGCTCAAGAGTGTCCCTTTGACTAAGTTACTACAATGAGAGTTTTTGTTACTCAGCATGGTAGGGCTGAGTATTAATTTTCTCAAGGTATGTGCTTCTCAAAACCTAACATGACCGAGGTTCTGTCTAGTATTCTCATAGTCAAAGGAAAGTCAGCTTACCTAAGATAAGTGGTCTGAGAGACCGGACAAAATCATGATTCTATTTAATACTTAGTCAAATGATAAGAGGTGTTAATTTACCTAAGTTATGTGGTTCAAGAAGCCACGCAAGACTAAGGTTCTGTTTAACACCTAGAAAAATGATACTAGGTATTAATTTACCCAAAGTATGTGGTCCGAGGAACCAGGATGACCAAGGTTCTGTTTAACACTTAGAAAAATGATATGAAGTATTAATTTACCCAAAGTATGTGGTCCGAGAAGCCAGTCATGACCAAGGTTCTGTTTAATACTTAAACAAATATTGGGAAGTATTAATTTACCCAAGGTATGTGGTCCAAGAAACCAGACATGACCAAGATTCTGTTTAACACTTAGAAAAATGATATGAAGTATTAATTTACCCAAAGTATGTGGTCCGAGAAGCCAGACATGACTAAGGTTCTATTTAATACTTAAACCAATTAATGGGAAGTATTAATTTACCCAAGGTATGTGGTCCGAGGAACCAGGCATGACCAAGGTTTTGTTTAACACTTAGAAAAATGATATGAAGTATTAATTTACCCAAAATATGTGGTTCAAGGAACCAGGCATAACTAAGGTTCTGTTTAACACTTAGAAAGATAACATGAAGTATTAATTTACCCAAAGTATGTGGTCCGAGGATCTAGGCATAACTAAAGTTCTGTTTAAAACTTAAGTAAATAATTTGAAAATATCAATTTACCCAAGGTATGTGGTCCGAGGAGCCAAGCATGACCAAGGTTCTATTTGATATTTACATAAATAATAAGAAGTATTAATTTACCCAAGGTATGTGGTCCGAGGAACTAGGTATGACTAAGGTTCTGTTTAACATATAGAAAAATGATATGAAGTATTAATTTACCCAAAGTATATGGTTCGAGGATCAGGCATGACTAAGGTTCTGTTTAACACTTAAGCAAAAAGAAGGGTAACGCATAATGTAACAAACGAAAATATGGTAGAAAAGACTTTCATTAATAATAATACATTCGCAGGTTATTTACATTCTAGGGGCGTGGTACAACATTTTCATCTAGATCTTCAAGATAATATGCACCTATTCCAGCCATCGAGGTGATGCGATATGGCCCTTCCCAGTTGGGCCCTAACTTTCCCCATGCTGGATTCTTTGTAATACCTAAAACCTTTCTTAATACCAAGTCTCTAGGCACTAATGGCCTTAACCTCACGTTGGCGTCCTACCCTTGCTTGAGCTTATGTTGATAATATGCCAATTGAACCATGGCATTTTCTCTTCGCTCTTTAATTAAATCTAAAATCTTCTCTAATAGCCCATCATTGTTACCCGGAGTGAAAGAACTCGTCCTCAGTGTTGGGAATCTGGTCTCCAGAGGAATCACAGTTTTGGCTCCATAAGTCATTAAAAAGGGGGTCTCCCCTGTTGACCTAGAGGTGTAGTCTGATATGTCCAAAGGACGTGTAACAGCTCTTCCACCCATTTTTCCTTTGCATCATCCAGCGTCTTCTTGAGTCCATTCACTATGACCTTATTGACAGCCTTGGTGAGTCCATTCACTATGACCTTATTGACAGTCTCGGCCTGTCCATTCCCCTGTGGATAAGTTGGGATGGAATACCTATTCGTAATACCCAGGTCACAACAGTACCTCCTGAAGGCTTTGCTGTCAAACTGAAGGCAATTGTCCGAGATGAGGGTATGAGGGATCCTAAATCGGGTGACAATCTTTTTCCAAACAAATCTCTTGGCATCCACATCCTTGATATTTGCCAATGGTTCAGTTTCAACCCACTTGGTGAAGTAATCCATGCCGACCAGTAGCCATCTCTTATTCCCTGTTGCCTTAGGGAAAGGCCCTACAATATCCAAGCCCCATTGAGTAAAAGGCCAAGGGTTAGACAGAAGATTGAGGACACCCCCTGGTTGATGAATGTTTGGGGCAAATCTTTGGCATTAGTCACACTTCTTTACGTACTCTTGTGCTTCCTTCTGCATGTTCGGCCACCAATATCCCTAAGTGAGGGCTCTATGAGACAAGGATCTACCTCCTGTGTGGTTTTCACAAATTCTTTCATGTAACTCTTCTAAGAGTAACTCCACTGCCTTAGGGTGTATGCATAGCAAATATGGTCTAGAAAAAGAACGCTTGTACAACTTTTGGTCCTCGAACAGCCAAAACTGAGGAGCCTTTCTTCATACTTTGTTAGCCTCGGACTTCCCTTCAAGCAAGATATCCTCCTTAAGGAATAGCACAACAGAGTCCATCCAGTTAGGTCCCACCCTTATTTGATGAATACAGACAATCTCTCTCTTCATCTCAGTAGGTTTGCACAGGTCTTCAACAAGGATAATCCGAGGTAAGCTCTGCGCTGAGGAGGTTGCGAGAGTGGCTAGAGAGTCAGCATGTGTGTTTCCGCTTCTAGGGATTTGCAATAAGTTGAAAGACTCAAAACCTGATTGCAAGTGCCTAACCTGACTTAAATATTCTTGTATTCTCATATCCCTAGTCTCTAACTCTCCCCTTACTTGGCCTACAACCAGCCTTGAATCTGAAAATACCTCCACTGTTCGTCCTTCCATTCTTTGAACCATAGCCATTCCAACCAATAGAGCCTCATATTCGGCCTCATTGTTTGTGGCCGAGAAACCTAATCTTAAGGATTTCTCAATAGTGATCTTCTCAGGAGATATTAAAACTAGCCCCACTCTAGATCCTCTTTGATTTGCTGCACCATCAACGTATACCCTCCAGGATAAAGGTTCTTGCAAGGAGACCATGCCAACTGATTTTTCATTCATGTCCTACTTCTCTGCCTCCTCTTTCAATGGAGATTCAACAAACTCGGCCATCAAATCTGCGACGACTTGGCCCTTGATAGAGGTGCGAGGTATATACTTGATATCAAAAGCCCCTAGGATCGTACCCCACTTGGCAATCCTTCCTGTGTAATCAGCACTCCGAAGTAGTGATCGAAGCGGAAGTTGGGTTAAAACAACAACTGTGTGGGATTTGAAGTAGTGAGGGAGTTTATGTGTAGCATGTACTACTACCAAAATGGCCTTCTCTAGTGGTAAATAACGAACTTCTGCTTCATTTAACGACTTGCTCCACCACTATCAACCCATATCAGTACCAAACTCACGGCATGGGAAGCCACAGCAATGTAAGCAAACAAAACCTCATCCACTTCGGGCTTGGACATAACAGGTGGTCGAGAAAGGTATTCCTTAAGCTGCTGGAAGGGCAAGACACACTCCTCAGTCCACTCAAATCTCTTTCACTCATTCAACAATTGGAAGAAAGGTCTGCACTTGTCTGCTGACCGAGAGATAAATCGGTTCAAGGCGGCAGTCATTCCTGTTAATCTCTGGACTTCTTTGGGATTCCTCGGTGGCTGCAAACTATTAATTTCCTTAATATGATCAGAGTTGATCTCAATTCGAAGATGAGTGACCATATAGCCCAGAAATTTACTTGACCCTATAGCATTGAGGCGTAGTTTGTATCTCCTTAGTATTTCAAAAATATTCCCGAGGTCTCTCACGTACTCGGACACCACCTTACTCTTCACCACCATATCATTTATATAAACCTCAATATTTTTGCCTAATTGTGGCTCAAACATCCTAGTCATCATCCTCTGATAGGTAGACCCTGCATTCTTCAATCCAAAGGGCATGACCTTGTAGTGGTAATTTCCAGTAAGAGTGACAAAAGATGTCTTCTCCTGATTGCCTAGAGCCAATGGTATTTGATGGTATCCCTAGAAGGCATCCAAAAAGCTCATCCGAGGATGGCCTATAGTTGCATCCACTAGCTAGTCTATCCGGGGCATAGGGAAAGGGTCTTTTAGGTAGGCCTTGTTCAAATCTGTGAAGTCCACACATACTCATCGCTTTCCATTCTTCTTTTTCACCACTACATTATTGGCTAGCCACTTAGGGTAAAACACCTCTTTAATAGCCTCGGTCTGCTTAAGTTTGATCACCTCGTCCTTGATAGCATTAGAATGGTCCTTAGATGAGCCCCGAGGTGGTTGCTTTTTGGGGATGACGAACGGATTGACATTCAAATGATGGCAGATGAAGTTTTGGTCCACCTTAGGAGCTTCGTAAGCAATCCATGCGAACACGTCAATATTCCTTTTAAGAAACACTATTAACTCTTCCTTCTTTCGAGATGGTAGCTGAACTCCGACCTGAAAGAACTTTTCCAAATCATCATCAATAACAATTTTCTCTAACTTCTCACACTTTGTCCCTTTTAACAGCGTGCCCGTAGATAACACTGGAATCCTTGATTGCTATAAGCCCCTCTCAATAGAGGCCGAGGACTCAAATCCTGACTGATGCATTATTGTAGCCACCAAGCATTGCCTAGCCACGGACTGGCTCCCAACCAGCTCCTCAATCTGGTCCGCGGACAGATATTTCACTTTCAAATGCAGAGTGGAAGAAACGGCTCCCAGGGCATGAAGCTAGGGTCTGGCTACAATGGCCGTGTAGGGAGAATAAACATCCACCACAATGAAGTCTATTTCTACCACTTTTGAACCTGCTTGCACGGGTAGTCTAATCTGGCCCCTTGGAACAACAACTTTCCCGTCAAAGCCTAACAAAGGTGAATCATAAGCTGTCAAATCCTCAGGTTTCAAGTTTAGCCCTTTGTACAAATCAGGGTATATAATCTCTGCCCCGCTGCCCTGATCCACCAACATCCTCTTCACATCATACCCCCTATCCTGAAGGTGACCACCAGGGCATCATCATATGGCTGTATGGTTCCAATCTTGTCCTGATCCGAGAAACTCAACACTGGTCGAATCTCCATCCTAGCCCTCTTTAGCTCAGGGTTAGGGTCCTCGGCAGATGGCCAAGTTACAGATATCACCCTAGAGGGGTGAGAACCAGTTCTCCCTAGAGCAGCGAAAATGACATTAATTGTGCCCAAAGGTGGTCTTGAAGAAGTATCTCTTTGAGATATGGATCCTGCCTAGCCACTTTGCCCACTGGGCTGAAGTAGAAATTGCTTTAACTTTCCATCTCTGACTAGCTGTTCCAGATGATTCCACAAAGTTTTGTAATCTTCTGTGGTGTGTCCTCGCTCCTGGTGGTATTGACAATGAAGGCTTTGATTGCACTTTATAGGGTCTCCTTCTATTTTATTTGGCCATTTAAAGTATGGCTCATTCTTAATCTTTTCCAAGACTTGATGCACTTGTTCCCTGAACACTGTGCCAACCACTTGGGTAGCACTTGACCCTGACTGCCCAGCAAAGTCTCTTCAGGGTCGATTATTGTTGTATCTGTCTGACTTGAAATCCCTTCTATCTTGATGGATAATCTTAGCCTTCCCTTCCCTTTTCCTTGCTGCTGGTCTTTCTCGACCCGCTTATACTCGTCAATACGGTCCATGAGCCGACACATACTCCTTACCGGCTTCTTGGTCAACGACTTTCTCAAATCATGCTTGGCAGGTAGGCCAACCTTAAAAGTCTTATGGCCACGTCATCAAAGTCCCCATCGATCTCATTGAACATCTCCTGCTATCTGTCTAAGTATGTTTTCAGGGTCTCCCCTTCTTGCATGGTCATAGACAACAGGGAGTCTAAGGGCCGAGGAACCCTACTACAAGTCACAAACCGGGCCCCAAATGCCTTAGTGAGCTCCTTAAAAGTGCTAATAGAACCTTCTCTCAGACCATCGAACCATCTCATTGCCACAAGCCCCAGACTAGATGGGAATACCTTGCACATCAGAGCCTTGTTCCTAGAGTGAACGGCCATCCTCGGTTGAAGTGGCTCACATGTTCTACAGGGTCTGTTTGACCATTGTACATGGTGAATGTTGGCTGAGTAAACCGCCGAGGGAGTTTTCCTCCTTCAATTCTACGTGTGAAAGGTGTTTTGGAATTTTGGTTTAACGCATTGCTCATAGTGTCATTTCCTAGGCCTTTGCAAGACGAGCTCTTATTTCTGCGTTCATGGAGGCTGTCCTCATCACACAAGAAAAACTCACTGGAGGGAGTCCTTGATCTGGGCCTGTAACTGCCATCCCTATCATCGTCAGAGGAGGAGCTAGAATTGGAAGGAGTTCGTCTTTGTCGCTCGCGGCGCAACCTCTTTCTCAAACGATCAATCTCCAATTGCATGGTCCTGGTATTCTCCTTATGAGAGACATGGCTCCCACTTCTAGACTGGCTCTTACTAGTGTGGGTGGTGTGCACACTAACTTCCCGATCCCTTCTTCATTCAAGATTGAGAAAATGATATTGACGTTGGGACCCCATAGATTCCTCCCGATTTGGACCTGAATCTACCATAACTGAACGTTAAACTCACTACAACACAAGAAATTTCCACAGACGGCGCCAATTGTAAGGACATGATTTTAATCCCTGAGCCCAAAGGGTTAAAGGATTTAGGCCCAAAGAGCCCAATACAATGAATTTGTAGAGAATGGGTTAGAAAACTAGGCTCTAATGAGTTAGACAACAATTATAGTTGGCCCAGATGACAAGAAAGCGAAGATAAACTAGTTTTATCTAAAGAAAATCGTTCTCGGCACTATCCGAGGAGATCAGTTCTTGTATATATCTCTTTTGAATTTGGTTACAAGTCCTGTTCTTGTTCTTACAGTGTTTTTCTCTTAATTCTCCGATTCCCTCTCCTTAGGGTTTTCTTCCTCTTTTATATGGTCTTCCTTTTTTCATCTCCACCCTCTACGTGTAGACCACGTTTCTGACGTTGATTCCTGTCCCATCAGTACCTTCCTGAAGTCTCTAGGAGTAGCTGTAAGGTTGAAAATTACTATTCAAGTATCACTTCCAGATTAATGCGGCCAGAGAGTTAGATACAGAGCATTCAATGTTGTGGTAGTAGCTTTCTCTTAGATATTTCATAGTTCCCCTTTGTCCCATGCCTTCATAATGTGTATCCTTATCAATAGAATCTCCCGGAACGTTGCCCTAGATGGCAGACTATACCTTCGGACCTTTGCTTTGCTCAGCCGAGGAGGCATTCCTCCTCGGACCACCTTCTTGGACTCTTATGACCAAACCCCACCCCTTCATTCACTAACACGGATCCCCATAATAGCGTTTACCTATCCTTGGACTACTGGATGTCCTCGGATTGGACCATCGGCCCAACATATATATAGATATATACTTTTGGGCCTATCACACCTACAATATATATATATATATATATATATATTAATGAAAGGAGTTAGGAAATTTGTATGATTAAAAATTAATTTATTGAATTTACAAATATATAATTTTTTATGGTTTTTGTGTTAATAGTTGTAAAAGCAACTAATAATGAGGAAGAATGTCATATTCTAAATCTATTATTATTATTATTATTATTATTATTATTATTATTATTATTATTTGTATATATTAAAAGGATTTAGAAAGTTAGTTATTGCTTTTTTTCCTGTCAAAAATACCCCCAAATTAATTAACCAACAACTTAAAAATAGGATTAAAATAGTAAATTGTACGGTATATATTAAGAGGATTTAGAAAGTTAGTTATTGCTTTTTTTCCTATCAAAAATACCCCTAAATTAATTAACCAACAACTTAAAAATGGGATTAAAATAATAAATTGGAAAAAGAAAGTTAGTTATTGCTTTTTTTACTGTAAAAATATATCCCTACCTAAAACTTAAAAATGAGGTTAAAATAGTAAATTGACAAAAATAATAAATTCCTATTTCTATGTTGAAATGCCTTCCTGCTTCTAATAAACTTATACTTTTACGTTGATTTAAATTTCTACTTCTACTCACTAACTTCTTCCAAAATAAGATTACTCTTTTGTTAGTTTTAAAACTCCTCCAATCTACAAAACTCACCCCACGTTTTTTTTTTTTTTTTTTTTTTTTTTAGATTAGAAAAAGTAGAAATCTCAAATTATAATAAATGCAAATTATTAATTAATTATTAATTTCACGCGCATGCTCAGAGGCTAGTTATTATTATTTCAACTAAAAATTATTTCTTATATAGAAATTATAAAAAATAATCATATAAATTCCTTTAATATAAATAATTAATGCACAACTATAAATACTTAATATTTGATTTGCTCTATTGACTAATTTAATGAACTAATATTTTAATATAAATGTAAATTTTATTGAAGTGAAAGTTTAAATAAAGAGGATCTCAATAAATGCATCATATGGCAAAATCTCATACTTTTTTACATGAGGTTTTTGTTTTTATATATACTAGCCACATCGCACATACTATGCTCATGCTCAGAGGTTTTTTTTTTTTTTTTTTTTTTTTTTTCAATTTAATGTTTAAATTTCCCAACCATCCCAATTTGAGATTTATGCATTTGTCCAATAATATCTCTTGGCTAACACATAAATCTTAAATTAGGATGAAGGAAAAAAAAAATTGACATAGATTCTTTCCAAAACGAAAATGAATATAACCAAATTTAAACAAGGATATTCAACTAAGAATAGTAAATTTATATTGATAGAGACCGATGAATATGCAATCATTAGGTGATCAGGAAACCAGTTCACAACAATATTGAATTTGCTTGAACACCCTTTTTTCTGGAAAAAGTATTTTTTGTTGTTGTTGTTGTTGGGCAGCAATTGTGTAAGAACTTGTACTATTCAATTGCTTGCATTTCTCTTTACTTATATGCATCTTTTTCCAATCCTTTGAGAGAAGCTCTGATGGTAGGTTTGCTAGTGCTCAAAATGGACCACTAGAATCATTAATGGCTGCTTGGATCCATGTCAAAATAATAAAAGCTCTAGACTTAATTAATTTGTTATTTCTTCATTTCTTTGAAATGCACTAAATAAAAGAATGAAAAAGATTTGGTTACATCCCAGTTTCCCCCATTCCCTTTCTTTTCAACACAACATTACATTTTATATCTCCAAACATGACTATATATAACCATTAGAGATATATTAGCCCTTTAGCATAGGTCCAAGCCTAATTTTATTTTGTGTGTAAGTCAAGTTTCCTAGTTGTACTAAAAGTCTATTAATTGATGTATCACTATATTAAAAAATGAGTCCAATTTATCCCTCGAGTGAGATAGTGGCCAATCCTATGACCAAAGAATTGGCTCTAGATAGATTTAGAGTGCATTTAGGAAATATGAGACTTGTGGATCCAAAAGCCTAGGTGGGATACTACATGTAGTTGCATAAATGGAAGGACTGGGGACGCTCGGAGAACATGGCTATGCGGCTTTTGCTTTGGGGACACAATTGGTCAGTATTAAGCAAAATAGCATTGTATAAGAAGTTAGTATATGAATGTAAAGTCCACTAATGTGCATCATACATAACATAGCTTGTACAATGAAAAGTCGCTGAAGTCGTACGAGAAAATCTTCAGGATACTAGCTTAGAGAAAGTATCAAGCGATTCAGTGCAGGTCAACACATGTTTGGTTTGGCTGAAGTACGTCGACCGGTAGAGTGGATGTGGAGTGAGATTCCCAACTGCGTGTGGTGACAAACATTTCACATGTTCAATGTCATTCATTTGAAATAATAGTGAGTGATAGGACATCCGAAGTATATTACTGAAGTGGTATATAACGAAGGGGGCGGTCAGTCGTACATGACAAGATGTGTACACAGTTTTGCCAGAGTCAAACACGTTGATCTATGAAGAGCATAAATGAGAATCAACATTGGAAAATACAACGGTGACACCATAGTATATGTTGATTGAAGTTGAAACCATTTATTATAGTGCGATCAAGTGAGGGATGTTAGTATATAATAGTAATAGGTGATCACACCATATTATGGTGCACCCTCACTTATATAATAGTCTCTACTTTGTGGATGGTGTTGCTTCACTAACCTACATTAGAGAATTAAATAAGAGTTAGAGTTAGTTATTTACTAAAGAGTTATGTTTCTTAGATAAGATACAACTCTTGGTAAACAGACATATCTCTTTCTAAGAGACATGAAGGAGTCTATAAATACTAAGACACCTCATTCATTATTAAACAGACATATCTCTTGCTGTGTTGGTGATTCCCAGCCTACCAGGATTATCATCCAAACTATAGGATCCAACATAATGTACCCCAAAAATATGGTCTCCTTATCATCTACAAACTTCAAGCCCCGTTGAATATCATCAGGGAAAAGCAACTCAGTAATATCATCATTATGCATGCCAGAAATATTCTCGGCAAAGAATTCCTCAGTAATTAGCAACCGTCCATTGAAACCAGTCTGTGAACCATGCAATTTCTAATAATCCTCCATAACTACTGTTCACAACAAAGTTTGTATAGGTGTTGAGCATTCTTTTACAACAAAATTTTAGGCATGCCTAGCCACTCTATGAGCTACTATGTTAGCTTTTCTCTTTTTAGAACAGAAAGTTCAAAGTGCTCAAAGCCGTTCAGTAATGAACTTGCCTGCCCAATGATGTTTCCTAACTATGATTAATCCATATCCATGTGATGTGGATCATGGACTTGATGGCTGTTGATAAATCACCTTCTAAAATAAGCCTTCAAAACCCAACTTCATAAGCAAAATGCAAGCCATGCAAAACAGCTACCAGTACAGCTTCTAGAGGATCTTTAACTCGTTTATACTTGAGAATTTTGAATAACAAAAAATCCCGAGTTTGAAAATTTAAAAAAAAAAAAATGAAAATGTTTCACAAATATAAATTTGTATTTATTGATGAATGAGTGCAATTTTCTGTTCTTGGTTCTTTCACAAAAAGAGTAATTCTCTGATTCTGTAATCTTGAAAAGTTTCTTCAATCCATGATTTGTGTAGATGAAATCTTGATTCAAACACAAAATCTCCTCTACTTTGGTTGGAAGATGGACCAAATAGCCTTCACAATGAATATATAGATTTGAGCTTGTTAGAGATTTGTTGTTCTTTGAAGATTCTTCAAATGCGAAGATTTTTGGGTGGAAGTTTTTTGAGGTTTTAGAGGCTTGATTCACAAAACTTTGATGATTTGGGGCCCTATGAAGATTATGGAGGCTCTTGGAGCTTGATTCCAATTGAACTTGTTTTGGAAGAAAGATTTGAATGAATTTTTTTGAATGTTCTTGAGGCAAATTTTAATTTGTACCACTTGATTTATCTACTTTAATGACACATAAATTTGGAATTGGTTACTAAATTTTGACATGGCGTTTGATAAATAAAAAGAACCTTGGTGGTGATAAATGTTCACCTCAATTTGTGGTTCTCTTTTGGCAGCTGAGAATGCACACTATGCTGCTGGAGAGTATACATCCCATTTCAGCGTTGAAGACTTATATGATCGAGATCATTCTAGCCAGTGAAGTAGAGTTAAAGGCCATAGAGAAGAAATTATATCAAGTGGTTAATGATGCCATGGAGTTTGCAGTTGAGAGCCCTATTCGGCTATTCCTACCCACAGTCAGCTCTCAAAGAAAGTGTTTCCGTATCCAGAAGGTCTTGGAATTGGACCTGATTGGCGTAATATATTTGAGGATCCAAAACTCTCTAAAGGCACTGCTCATGCGCAACCTTTCAAGCTTTGGCCATCATGCAATCTACTTGCATTGGCATTCAGTTTATGGATGCATGGTTGTAATGTAAGCAGGATTTGTTCTTTAGGTTGCTTACTATATTTCAAAATCTGAGTTCTACCCATTTATGTTCTAAATTTGTGATTTTTCGACTTCGGTTTGGAATGGTAAAGCCTAAGCCCAGCTTCCATATTTTCCATTGATGTTGCCGCAGTTAGTGGGTTTAATGTTGATTGGGAACATAAAAGATTCAACGCATGTTCAAGGGGATGTGGTTTTTCACAATCTAGATTAAATTTAACGTGATTAAATATTCCACATGACCAAGATTCATGCGGCAAAACCAAGTAAACAGCTAAATTCTTATAACTTTTAAATTATTTAATTAAATCCAACATAGAGGATTAAGTTGACACAACATGCTCAAGTTGTGTCAACTTATATACTAATCAAAAGTCGACCATAAACATGATATGGATTTGAGTGTGAGAAGAGGGTTGTTTTTGGCATTATTAATATCGATAGCTTTCCCAATCACTCAGAATAATAACTGAGCCCAAAAGCTCCATAGTAGCAACCACCTAAAAAACTTGCAAGCTTCAAATTTTTAATATTTTTATAACAGAAAATAAGAACACATGCTATACTTTAATTTCGTTTCCATACATATACAGTCACAAAAAGCAAAATTTGAAAACTATAGTACTCATTCATTACATGAAAGAGTATCAAAGAAAAAAAACTTGCTACTATGAACTACTATCTAATTAAGTCCGCATCTTGAATCGGCAAACAGGACAATAATATGGCTATTATTCAGCCACTCGACAATGCATTGCCGATGAAAGATGTGAGAACAAGGCATGCACGTGACACTGGACTCAACTGGAAAATCCTCCAAGCAGATGGTACAAGTATCAGTAGAGCTCGAGTTAAGCCTTACTTCCTTCAAAGCCACGATGGCTGATTGAGCAGCAGGTGTAAAAGTATGGTCTTCTCCTTCAAATTCCAAACTCAAAATGTGTGTTGTGACAATATTCAAATACACACGCATCAACAAATTTACAGCAGTTGGGAAATATTTGGATTAATCGAGCAAAACCCCATAAGCCCTGGCAATGATCTGATGCACCAACTCCTCGTGTTGTCGAGGGTTGAGTTTTAACGGCAAAAGATGAGAGAGTTTTGGATACAAAAAATCAGCATCTTGATTGAGAAACTCTTCTTGAAGAATCTCAACGGAGGTGAGTCCGGTTATTGGGAATTGGGTTAGATCTTGAACTTCATCATATTCAGCATCGCTCAAGATATGACAATGAGTGGAGTTGGGGTGTAGAAGAAAGACAACAGTGGATGGGTTATTGCGTGAAAGCCTTTCATGGGTTAATCCCATGTCCCACGTAGTAACATTATCTAGAACCACCACGGCCATGGCTCACTACACTACACTGTCACTGCAGCTATGAAATTTACTGAGAAAATTATTTCATTGAACTGATGTAAAAAGATAATTACAAGAGTTTATATACAACACTAAGAAGCTAACTCTAGCCAAAAACTAACTTAACTAATCTAACAAACTAACTAACAGAAATGTACAGCTAAGACAATCACGTGTAGCTCACATGTCCACTAACCAAGACTATACTACATGTAGTTTTTATGCTTAAGCTACTTGTCGTTGAGCTCTTCTTCAGCTATGCAACTATTGTGACTTCTGGACCCGTGTAATTCAATTTGCTGCTCTAGTTTCTTTGATTTCTGATACTCCCCCTCAGGATGGACATCATGAGAATGAATGTTGGAGATGCCCATCCTGGTAAGAAGACCATAAAATTGATTCCAACTCACGGCTTTTGTCAGCAAATCAGCTAACTAATGTTGAGTTCTAATATCTATTAACTATATAACTCCTGCTTGCACCTTATCCCTCACAATGTGACAGTCTATGTCAACATGCTTTGTACGCTCATGGAATATTGGATTAGTACCTATGTGGATTACTGCTTGAGAATCACTGAACAATAAAACAGCTTGATTGTGTTTAACATTTAGATCCTTAAGTAAATATAGAATCCATGTCACTTCACACACTACAACTGCCATTGCTTTGTATTCTGCTTCTGCCGTGGACCTTGAAATTGTATTTTGCTTCTTAGACTTCCAAGAAATCAAAGGATCACCAAGAAATACATAGTAACCTGTGATAGACCTCCTAGAATCAATGCATGCTACCCAATCTGCATCTGCAAAGGCTTTGATATGCAAGGAGGATTGAGTTGAAAAGAACAATCCTTGTCCTGGGGTGCTTTTAAGATATTGAATTACCCTATAGGTTGCCTTGAGGTGAGGCTCTCTAGGCTTAGACATAAACTGGCTCAACTTGTGTACTGAGTAAGTAATATCTGGCCTAGAAATGGTTAAAAATAGCAGCCTCCCTATTAATCTTCTGTACATACCAGCATCATCCAATAACTTGCCTTCATCTTTGTTGAGTTTTAACAGGCTTACATCCAAGCATTCCCACATCATTGATCACTTCAAGTGCATATTTTCTCTGGCACAATGAAATGCCTTTCTCAGACCTAGCCACTTCCAAACCCAAAAAGTATTTCAGACTACCCAGGTCCTTCAACTTGAATTGCTGATCTAATAAAACCTTCAAGTCTGCTACAGATTGAGGATCATTGCTAGCAATGAGTATATCATCAACATATACCAAAAGTGCCATGAAAGAAGCACCTGATTGCTTGGTGAACAAAGAATAATCTGCCTTGGACTGCAGAAAACCATGTTGCAGTAGAGTGGTTGAAAACTTGGAATACCATTGCCTTGAGGCTTCTTTAAAGCCATACAAGGACTTATTCAACTTGCACACAAGCTCCCCCTTGCTGGGTAGGCCTGGAGGAAGACATATATACACTTCTTCATGCAAATCACCATAAAGAAATGCATTATTTACATTCAATTGGTGAAGAGTCCAGCCTTGCATAGTAGCCAAAGACAAGAAAAGTTTAACAGTCACCATCTTGGCAACAGGAGAGAAGGTCTTAGTATAATCCAAAACCTCCCGTTAAGTATAATCTTTGGCAACCAACCTTGCTTTGTACCTCTCAACACTACCATCAGACCTGTACTTGATTTTGAAGACCCACTTACAACCAACAGCCCTTTTATTGGGAGGCAAAGGAACAAGAGACCAAGTGTTATTAAGTTCTAAACCCTGAAGTTCAGCTGCCATGGCAGCATCCCAATTTGGATCATCAACTGCTTGATGGTAAAACTGTGGTTCCTGAAGGGTAGATATACTATTACAAAAATGGGAGTAAGAAGGAGAGAGTTTGTGACTAGAAATATAATTGGCAATAGGGTATTTGGTGGAAGCAGCATTGCATTTATATTATTGAAGGTAAGCAGGTGGTCTAGAAACTTTAGTAGACCTCCTATGGAGAGGATCACAAAGAACAGGACTAGCTGGAGGGGAAGCAGTAGCATGGATAGGCTCAATGACAGGAACAATAGACAAAGAAGAATGAGTAAGATCAGGAGTAGAAGTAGTAATGTCATTAGGAACAAAAACAGACAAATCCTCAGGAAGATCAATAAAATGTTCTTCAAGAATAGTAGAATCAATAGGTGCTGAGGGGTCTAGGATAGGAGTAGAATGTTAAATAGAATCAGTAACAGGCAAAGGTGGAGCATTAGGAAAACAATCATGATAAAAGGGATCAGATTGAGACAAAGGAACAGAAGAAGGAAGAGATTTAAAAGGGAATACAGATTCATGGAAAGTAACATCTCTAGAAATGAAACAAGATCTGGTTTGTAAATTCAAGAGCTTATAGCCCTTAACTCCATAAGGATGTGAGAGACCGCGCCCCCGGCCCCTTTTTAGGATGTTGGGCCAAACCCACGTGAATGGGTAGAGTCGTGTTATTGCCTCTCAAAATGGAGGTTCGGCTGATTATATTTTCCCCTTTAGATTAAGGGTTTTACAATAGAGTCGCCACTTATTTAATTATTGGGATAAATAAGAAAACTAAAATTAAAAAATTCCTCATTTTATTAACTTTCAATTGAATTTACATTGATCATAGGAAAATTACATGGCTTTGGTCCTAGATACAATCTAAGATAAAGTACATAGCTTTGTTTCCTAGTTACAATCTAGAAATTGAAAATTACATAGATAAGCATTTGATCTACTAACTCTTAATCTAAGTTCGGAGTCTATGTTACAAGGTGGGAAGGTGTTAGGCACCCACATTGCCCGGTGAGACCGGTCTTCTAGACTATGGTGGCCAACATTCATATCACATCATCCAATAAGTTATCAATCAATTTGCATGTTGAATTTAAAGTGTGTGCATGTGATAAACCCTAATTCAATTTATCAAGCATTTCATTTGGATTGAAAATTAAATTTTAGTGAATGCGTGTGAATGGTGATATCCTTGATTCAAGAATTTAAAAGAATTATTAAACAAACATATTTTTCATGTTTTTTATGTGGATTTAAGATTGAAACTAGTGTTATGCATGAACATGTGATGAACAACCAAGAACATGTGAAGAACATATAAGAACAACTAAGAACATTCAAACATATTCAAAGGAATTTAAATTGTTAGGTTCTAAATGTTTAGAATAATTGGCAAATCGTGAACACAAACTTGTCTAGATATAGATCTTAGAGTCTATAGGTTTTATTAGACAATGCTCAAGGTGATTCAAGTCAAGATTCAAGAACATACAAGCTGTAGGAAGAAGACTTCATATTCTGCCTGGTTCGATCGATCGAAGAACAGGCTCGATCAATCGAAAATCGTATCTGCAGAATTTTAAGTCAGCCCAAACAGCAGTTTAAGCCCATTAAGGATTAGGGTTTCAGATCTACTTCTCCCACTATATAAAGGAAACCCTAAGCCACGTTTTTTAGACTAAAGAGAGAGAGATTAGAGTGCCTCTTGTGCCTCCTTTGTATTTAGGGTTTTGTACCCAAAACCTTTCTAAGGTTGCTCATATTGTTGTTTGTGTGAATCTCTTGTGAGATCTGTAAGGAGCTTTCCTTTACACAAACTTAGGATTATCAAGAAGGAGATTTCTTCAAAAACTTGATGATCATTTAGTTGCTGCCATAAGAGCTTAAAGCTACACAAGCGGGTGTGCTTGTATTTGCTGGAGAATCCAAAGAAAGAAGGAGTCCGTGGTCTCGGAACTTGCACGTGGTCGTGACAGTAAGTTCTACTGGTGGGTAGCAATAAGAAGTCAAGCGTGGGGGCTTGTAAGTCTTATTGTATGAACTTCGATTCTTTCAAGATAGTGGATTCAGGTTTACCTTGAGGATAGCTAGGTTAAGTCCTCCCCAGGTTTTTACCGGTTTGGTTTCCTAGGTGATCATATCATTGTCTTATTTATCTTTCCGCTACTTCACATGATATGATTGTTTGATTGTGATAACCTAGACTTGAGATTTGGACTAAGTAATAACTTGGCTAATTAACTAGGTTAATCCAATTGTGTTTTAAGGGGCCTAAAAACCAACATAAATGATTACTATCATGCTTTAATCTTAAACTCTCATCATGGCAACACAAAAAAACAATTAGGGAAATTGATTATACCTTCATGCAAGACCCATATAGTGGAGGAGGAGACTCTTGGTAGAGATCCTAAGGGTGGAAGAAAAGAAGAGTTAGGAGAGAAAGAATGAGTCCCACTCAATACCTTGAGTCTCAAGAAGACCAAGATATGACAAGACTACTATACTTCACTAGAACTCAAGAGAGTAGAAGAGAAGGGGTTTTTTTTTGTGTCTTTTGGAATGAAGAAGAGGGGGGTTTATATAGTAGTGGTGGAGGAAATATGAATGGAAGGCCATTTAATGAGGGTTGACAAAGAATCATGAACCTAGACCTCATTTTAGCCTTGGGGAAAATCTAGTGCATTAAATGTGGAAATTGATGAGAGTGAGGAGAAAGCAAAATTCGGTTTTCCCGTAGCTGCTGTAACAGCTTGTAGAGCCAATTTCGAAAAATCATATCTGACTCAATTCTGATCGGAATTGTCTCATTCTTGTGCTCAAATTGAAGCCCCGGATGTCCAGTTTCTGGGAAAATTAATCTCATTCACAGATTCAAAATATTCTGAGAGATATCGATGAAATGGTCAGCAGTGGTCATTTGTTAGAAAATGGTTTTAGCACAATTAACATTAATAGGTTCCAAATTAGCTCCCAATTAACATTAAATGGCTCCAATTACTCTCATTTCAGACCTAATTGGTTCCAAATTTACCCTAATTAAAATATAATTACACAAATTACTCATTGAGTAATTAATGTTTAACTATCTAGTTAATTAGGTGTGTGCAACCCTACCATAAAATGTAGTCCTAACCAATCAAATTATGACACGTCATTAATCTCAAATTGATTATAATTATAACCAATTGGGATCAATTGTTCATAATCACATATAGTCGGACTCAATTTGTGATAGTGCATCTCGGCCATTAAAACTTGATTTGATGATAACTTTCAATCTGATGGTCTGATTAGGGCTTATGACTAGTCGATTTGATCGTTACAACATCAAGATCATTTTGGTGAAATGAGATTAAAGATCTAATGACCAGAATCAAAATGCATATTTCAAAGGTGAAATTACCCTTTACCTTCCATGTGAGGTTAAATGCGGGTTGCAAAATGGGGAGTCAACAGAATGCCCCTCATTGGCAGAGCTTAAAAAGCGAATGTCAATGTATGAAAGAGACACCTAACTTTGCAATCAGTATTTAACCTAGGTGAATGTATGATGCATGTAGATAAAAATGTAGACGGTTATGTTATGGATCAAAATGTGGACCGAATCTCAGAGGAGATTGCCAATGTACCTCTTGGTTAGAGGATCAGGTCTAAACGTAGTTCATACATGCAGCTTTTTTTTTTTTTTTTTTTTTTTTTTTTTTTTTTTTTTTTTTTTTAAATGAGTACAAGACATGCTTACAACTGGTCACGACAAAATGAGGATTTTAGTCGTGATCTTGAATTTTGGACATGCTTCCTAGAGGTCCGATGGATTTGAAGTTTTGGACGTGCTTCCCAGAGGTCCGTGGATTCAAAATTTAGACGTGCTTCCCAGAGGTCCGATGGTTTGAAGTTTGGACATGCTTCCTAGAGGTCCGATGGTTTGATTTTGGACGTGCTTCCCAGAGGTCCGATGGATTTGAATTTGGACGTTCTTCCTGAGGTCTGATGGAATTGGATTTTGGATGTGCTTCCCAGAGGTCCGATGGTTTGAAGTTTGGACGTGCTTCCCAAAGGTCCGATGGATTTCAATTTGGACGTGCTTCCCAGAGGTCCAAGGGTTGGAATTTTGGTCGTGCTTCCCAGAGGTCCGATGATTTGAAGTTGAACGTGCTTCCCAGAGGTCCGATGGATTAAAGTTTGGACGTGCTTCCCAGAGGTCCAATGGATTTGAAATTTGGACGTGCTTCCCAGAGGTCCGATGGATTTGAATTTGGACGTGCTTCCCAGAGGTCCAAGGTTTGGAATTTTGGATGTGCTCCTAGAGGTCCGATGATTTGAAGTTGGAGGTGCTTCTCAGAGGTCCGATGGATTGAAGTTTGGACGTGCATCCTAGAGGTCCAATGGATTTGAAATTTGGACGTGCTTCCCAGAGGTCCGATGGTTTGAAATTTTGGACGTGCTTCCCAGAGGTCCGATGGTTTGAAATTTTGGACGTGCTTCTCAGAGGTCCATTGAAATTGAATTTGGACGTACTTCCCAGAGGTCTGATGGATTGAAGTTTGGACGTGCTTTCCAGAGGTCCATTGAAATTAAATTTGGACGTGCTTCCCAGAGGTTCGATGGATTGAAGTTTGGACATGCTTCCCAGAGGTCTGATGGTTTAAAGTTTGGACATGCTTCCCAGAGGTCCGATGGATATGAATTTGGCCATGCTTCCCAGAGGTCCAATGATTTGAAGTTTGGACGTGCTTCCTAGAGGTCCATTGAAATTGAATTTTGGACGTACTTTCCAGAGGTCCATTGAAATTGAATTTGGACGTGCTTCCCAGAGGTCCGATGGAATTGGAAGGCATTATTCATATCGATGTGTGTGGGCCTTTTACCCTAGTACCTGCAAAATAAATACTTTCAATTAGTAACAGAGTTATTCATTGAAAAGACTTTGTCATACCTGGCGAATGCCCCTATTTTGGGACATATTCCATGCTTCGATAAATGCTGAGGGTGGAAAATTGACTTGATCTTGCACCACTAGAGAATATGGAAGAGGACCATAGCTTTCTATTCTTGAAGAAGAATTTAATGAAGACTTTTTTTTTTTTGAAAAATTTGGAAATCCTGAATTATTGTTTTTTTTTTTTTTTTGAAGGAATTGAAAATTTTGATTGATGAATTTTTTTTTTTTTTTGAAAATTTTGGAAATCTTGAATTTTTTTAGAGGAATTGAAAATTTTGATTGATGGATTTTTTTTTTTTTTTTTTTTTTTTTTGGAAATCTTGAATTTTTTGAAGGAATTGAACATTTTTATTGATGAAATTTTTATTTTCATTTTTTTTTGAAGGAATTGAAAATTTTGATTGATGATTTTTTTATTTATTTATTTATTTTTTTTATGGTAACCTAAGAAATACGAGCCCAATTCCCGTAGTCCCCAGGCTTTTTGAAAATTCTCTTTTTTTTTTTCTTTTTTTTCTTTTTTTTTGAAAGATATGGAAATCTCTTTTTTTCTTTAAAAAAAAAAAAAAAAAAAAAAAAAAATTGAAAATCCTTTTTTTTTTGAAAATTTTATCCTTTTTTTTTTTTTTGAGATTTGAAGATTTGTTCATTATCAAAAAGTGAAGAAGATGAAGATGAAGATGGAGTAAAAGTGATGAAGATTTATGCATGATTTTTTTTTTTTGAAAAACCTATCCTTTGAATGAGAATAACTTTGGCTGGAAGTTGATGCGGAATGCTGGATAAGTCCTTGCTTAATTTCTGCAAAAAGATAATTTCAATTAGCAATGGATTTATTCATTGAAATGAATTGGAAGTACTTACCCAATGCCCCTAGTTTGGGGCATATTCCATGCTTAGATTGAAACTGAATTCATTTGATGTTGTGACCATTTGGGGAACATGAAAGAAGATCATGGTCCGCCATTCTTGGTTCCTACAAAAAGGCTTTCTTTCTCTAGCTTGTTAGAAACCAATTATCGTGAAAACTTACACACAATATAAATAGGCCAATGCTCCAAGTTTAAACATGCTTAATGCAAACAAATGGGCTTAACCTAACATGCACCCAAACAATTTTGTCACATTGTTTTGACTTTGTTCTCCAAGGTTGTTTGGGTGATTGGGACCGGGCCTTTGAAAGGCTGCCTACGTACCTCTCTCATAGAGGATCAGGTCAAGATGTAGTTCAAGAGAACTGGATTTTGAAAAAATATATTTTTTTTATTTTTTTATTTTTTTTTTGAACAAGAGGTGATCCTTTGAACAACCATTTTGGCAAATAAAAGTGTTTAAGAATCAAACAAATCTCTTTGATTAGGAAGGATCAAGATCATTAAACTCATGTAATCAAATTTGCTTCATCCATTTGAACTTCGTCAGATTAAATCTCCAAAGGCAATCAATAAATGAAATGTGATAATATTTATGAATCACATTCTTGGGTGCAAACAAGGAGAGTGCTCCAGGTTTGGAAGTTCTTTTGAGGATTTGAGAGTTTGAGAAATTTTGTCCTCGAACATATCATCCTGTAGGGTTTGATAATTTTAAGCATTTTTCCTTTTTAATTCAAGGGAAAAATATTATTAGAGTTTAAGATGCGCCTACAAGTAGCAAGACTTCAAGGAGGTCTTTACTCATGGGCTGTAATGTAGGTCGGGTTTGGGTTATGAAATGAAAGATATAAAAGGCTCAAAATTCCCTATGATGTTCCCCCAATTATGCATTACTCAAAAATCAAGTATTGGAGGAGTTTTCCCATTTCTTCTTTGTCATCTTCTCACTAGTCTTTATTGATCACTTGTATCAACATTCCTCTTGAATCATACCTTTAGACTTTCATCTTATAAAATCCTTTTCTTTTTAGGTTGCATCTTCAAGTTTCCAACTTGGTGGGATTTACCCATTTTTCTTTTCTTTGGCCCTAACTTTTGCCTAGACCGCCCTTTTAGGTTTTCAGCCTAGCGGGATTTTTTTTTTTTTTTTTTTGTCTTTCATCTTTGATTGAATGAACTTTTGGGAAAATTTTTCCCTCCTTGTTTTTCTCAGCTTAATGATTTTTGGTCATTTTGATGCACCTCTAGACTTCTTTCTTGCCTCAATGCTCTTGCACCTTTCTGTGCTTGATGAATCTTTCCTTTTTTGATGAAATCTCTTTTAGGATGAATCTTGTATTCCTCTTGGCATGATGAATTTTAGGTTCTTCAAACTTGATGCACATTTTGCTTTCTCTCACATTGATGAAATTTCATTTCTCTTTCCTTGATTGAGTGAAAGCTCATCTTTCTTTGATGATCTCTTATCTTTAGCTTAATGAATTCTCTACTTGTCTTTCATGTCTTCTAGGAGAACTTTATCAATTAGCTTCAAAGCTACAAGGTCGACTCCTCCTTAACATGAGATTTAAGCATGCATACTTTGAATTTTCCCACCCTAGCTTTAGATTTTAGTGGGTTCATGCGAAAAAGAGGCTAAGTGTTTAAAGGCTCGAATGGGCTAGCAATGGATAATAATCATTCTAGGTATTAAGGTATAATCTTGTTTTACCAAAGACGGCCTCCTATCCCTAGCAATGCTTGTTTGTAGGCACAGTGACTTGAGCTCTTTTGATAAATTCCTCTTAAAAGAAAAAGTATGAATGCTCTATTGGAGACAAAAGTTTTCAGAAATTTGGAATGAATGCATGAGATTTTTGAATTTTCTGATGGATAGATTTTCTTTGATTGCTTGTAAGACCATTTCTTCTTTTATTCAAAGTAATTTAGCAAAAGTGTTTACACGAATCAAATGAAATTAATCATTTCTCAGTACAAGTTGATTGTTCAAGCATTTAAACACCACAATTTAGAAAAAGTTTTGTCCAAGAGATCCTCATGTACCATTTTGAAAAGAAGACTTTAAAGAATCTTGAAATCTTTGAAAGAAAAAAAATGGGCCTTTTTTGAAAAAGTCACTAGGAAGTCCAATGCCCCTAGTTCAAAGAATTTTTTTTATAAATGACTTAAGGGCTCAATGCCCCTAGTCCAAAGACTTTTTTTTTATTTGAAAAATTTTCTCTTTTTTTGGGAAAGATTTGGAAATCTTGAAATTTTTTTTTGATAATTTTTTTTTAAATATATACATGAACAAAGTACATCAAATGCTACATGGATTTTTAGAATTCAAAGAAACATAGAAACATGGAATAAACTAACAAACTTTAAGCTTAACCATGATGTTGCAAACCAAATGTGGAGTGAGGCAAAGTTGGGCTACTTGCTTCTTCTTGGTCCATTTAAGATGCTTGAGACTTGGTATGCTTGAACCTTGATTATGATAAAATGGCTTGGGCTTACACTTGGAAGGCTTGAACCTTGATTATGATCTTTTGCTATTTGCTTGAACTTAGGCTTACACTTGGAAGGCATGCAACTTGTGAGCTTTTGGCCTTTGATGTTGATCATGCGTATACACCTTTGATGGGCTCAAGTGTTGGGCTTAGAATGATTCAAGAAACAATTTTGGGCTTCCATACCAAGTAGAGTTCAATCATAGGCTTTTGGGTTTGAGTTCATTCACAACATACAAGGTTCAAACAATCATAATGGGCTCAAGCGTTGGACTTGAGTCATCATGGTTCAAACAACAGCCAAACAAATGCATAATGAAATAAAATTTACATGGACTGACCTAAAGGTAGGTTCTATGGGTCATTACAATATGGGTAGAAGGTAGGTTAAAGGTCCCCACAAGCTAGGACGTCGTACCTCCCAACTTGTGACGTCAGGAGCGCCGCATTGGTTCGAACGGTACAATTTGTCCCTTTGAATAACCATGGCATAACCATTATAATCCTTGTCGCGTTGGGTGGTAGGTTCACCGCTAGGTATGTGAGTCTCAAGAAGACCACAATCCACGGCTAATACTACCGGGCTTGCACACAAATAAAATAAATTTCATTCAAGCAAATGATGCATGACATGCAATATAATGACACATTAGACATATTATATACAAAAAGCAACAAACAAACAATGACATGGCTGGCCACCATAACCTAATTGAAGCTTAACCCTTAATATCCCCAGTGGAGTCGCCACTGTGAGAGACCGTGCCCCCGGCCCCTTTTTAGGATGCTGGGCCAAACCCACGTGAATGGGTGGAGTCGTGTTATTGCCTCTCAAAATGGAGGTTCGGCTGATTATATTTTCCCCTTTAGATTAAGGGTTTTACAATGGAGTCGCCACTTATTTAATTATTGGGATAAATAAGAAAACCAAAATTGAAAAATTCCTCATTTTATTAACTTTCAATTGAATTTACATTGATCATAGGAAAATTACATGGCTTTGGTCCTAGATACAATCTAAGATAAAGTACATAGCTTTGTTTCTTAGTTACAATCTAGAAATTGAAAATTACATAGATAAGCATTTGATCTACTAACCCTTAATCTAAGTTCGGAGTCTATGTTACAAGGTGGGAAGGTGTTAGGCACCCACATTGCCCGGTGAAACCGGTCTTCTAGATTATGGTGGCCAACATTCATATCACATCATCCAATATGTTATCAATCAATTTACATGTTGAATTTAAAGGGTGTGCATGTGATAAACCCTAATTCAATTTATCAAGCATTTCATTGGGATTGAAAATTAAATTCTAGTGAATGTGTGTGGATGGTGATATCCTAGATTCAAGAATATAAAATAATTATTAAACAAACATATTTTTCATGTTTTTGATGTGGATTTAAGATTGAAACTAGTGTTATGTATGAACATGTAATGAACAAACAAGAACATGTGAAGAACATATAACAACAACTAAGAACATTCAAACATATTCAAAGGAATTTAAATGATTACTATCATTCTTTAATCTTAAACTCTCACCATGGCAACACAAAAAAACAATTTGGGAAAGAGTTTATACCTTCATGCAAGACCCATATAGTGGATGAGGAGACTATTGGTAGAGATTCTAAGGGTGGAGGAAAAGAAGAGTTAGGAGAGGAAGAGTGAGTCTCACTCAATACTTTGAGTTTCAAGAACACCAAGATATGACAAGACTACTATACTTCACTAGAACTCAAGAGAGTAGAAGATAAGAGTTTTTTTGTGTCTTTTGGAATGAAGAAAATAAGGGGGTTTATATAGTAGTGGTGGAGGAAATATGAATGGAATGCCATTTAATGAGGGTTGACAAAGAATCATGAACCTAAACCTCATTTTAGCCTTAGGGGAAATCTGGTGCATTAAATGTGGAGATTGATGAGAGTGAAGAGCAAGCAAAGTTCGGTTTTCCCGTAGCTGCTGTAGCAGCTTGTAGAGCCAACTTCGAAAAATCATATCTGACTCAATTCTGATCAGAATTGTCTCATTCTTGTGCTTAAATTGAAGCCCCAGATGTTCAGTTTCTGGAAAAATTAATCTCATTCATAAATTCAAAATATTCTGAGAGATATCGATGAAATGGTGAGCAGAGGTCATTTGTTAGAAAATGGTTTCAGCACAATTAACATTAATAGGTTCCAAATTAGCTCCCAATTAACATTAAATGGCTCCAATCACTCTCATTTCAGACATAATTGGTTCCAAATTTACCCTAATTAAAAGATAATTACACAAATTACTCATTGAGTGATTAATGTTTAACTATCTAGTTAATTAGGTGTGTGCAACCCTACCATAAAATGTAGTCCTAACCAATCAAATTATGACACGTCATTAATCTCAAATTGATTATAATTATAACCAATTGGGATCAATTGTTCATAATCACATATAGCCGGACTCAATTTGTGATAGTGCATTTCGGCCATTAAAACTTGATTTGATGATAACTTTCAATCTAATGGTCCGATTAAGGCTTATGACCAGTCGATTTGATCGTTACAATATCAAGATCATTTTGGTGAAATGTGATTAAGGATCTAATGACCAGAATCAAAATGCATATTTCAAAGGTGAAATTACCCTTTTACCCTCCATGTGAGGTTAAATGCGGGTTGCAAAATGGAGTGTCAACAAAGGATACCCTAAGAAAACACACTTAAGAGCCCTAGGGTCAAACTTGCCCCTATTGTGAGAGAGAGTAGAAGCAAAATATAGACAACCAAACACCTTGAGATGTGAATAACCTGGAATTTGATTATAAAGAAGCTTAAAAGGAGATTTGTTGTTTAAAAGAGGATAAGGAAGTCTGTTGATAAGATGCACAACAGTGAGGTTGCAATCACCCCAATAAGTAATAGGAATATTTGATTGAAGTCTTAAAGCTCTTACAACAAAAAGTATATGCTGATGTTTCCTCTTGACAACTGAGTTTTGTTGTTGAGTGGCAACACAACTATGTTGATGAATGATGCCATGAAGCTTAAAGAAATCAACCATTTGAAATTCAAGCCCATTGTCTGTCCTAAAGACCTTAATAGACTTACCAAATTGGGTTTTAATCATGGTATAAAAGGATTGTGATAGAGATTTAGTTTCAGACTTAGATTTCATAAGATAAACCCAAGTTGATCTAGTACAATCATCAACAATGGTAAGAAAATATTTGTGACTTGCAATGGTAGGTACCACATAAGGACCCCAAATGTCACAATGTATCAAATCAAAAGGAAATTTGGAAACATGATTATGAAAAGGAAAAGGAAGCCTTTTATGCTTAGCTAGAGGACAAATTTCACAAATTTCATTAGAGATAGCAGTGAGATCAGGAAGTACATTCTTCAAAACAGAAATCTTAGCATCAGAGGGATGCCCAAGTCTGGAATAACAGACAGAAGCTGGAATCTTGACATTATTGATTACATGAGACTTATTTCTATTGAAAATAGAATGAAAAACATAATTAAAAACAGATTGGAAGGATGGAGTAGCCTGGGATTAAGTTGAAATGGCACAAGTATCATAAGGGCTATGTTGAAGGAGATACAACCCATCATGAACTTCACCCACACCAATCGTCCTCAAGCAATTGAGGTCCTAAATGAAACAAAAAGTAGACAGGAAAATGAGACAGTAATGCATTTTCTTGGTGAGTTGGCTGACTGATAAAAGGTTGATAGAAAAGGATGGAACACAAAGCACATTGGTTAAGATCAAATTTTCAGAAAGACATATAGAACCAATATGAGTTACCAAAGCAGTCTCACCATTAGGAAGTTCAACCACATAATTAACAGTAGTAAAATCAGTCAATAGATTAATAGAATGCACACCAAAGGCTTTGAGACCCAAGTATCACCAAGTATCACCACCAAAAGTTGTTCTATGCACAATTTGGGCAGAAAAGACTGAATGCCTCAAATCAAGACAAGTAGAACTTAACATACCTGCCATGGTGAGAGCATCTGTGGTATTAGAAGAAGGAACAACTGGATTAGGCTCAATCACATTATTGGCCATGTGTGCTTCCTTGTTGCCCATATTGAATTAAGTCTCCTTGCCACCAGTGTTGAGATGAATAGCTTGCATTTGAGTCCCCAACATGGTCAAAAGCTGCTGACATTGTTCTTGAGTGAAAGGAAAAGTAGCAGATGTAGGACCATTGTCTGCACAAGCCTCTTGAACATTGACTTGATTCACCATAAAGTTCTTGCCTTTAGGTTTAAAGCCTGGAGGAAAATCGTGTAGCTTGAAGCACTTCTCCATGACATGTCCAAGCTTACCACAGTGAGTGCATATGGGTCTGTCTTTCCCTTTGGAATTCTTTCTTCCAAAAACACCAGAATTACCAAAGAATCTAGGAAAATTGGAATTGGAATTGACATTAGAACCCTTCACTGCTAGAGTAGTAGACTTTATGTGAACAGAATTGCCAAGCCCTACACTCCTTTGCCTTTCTTCTTGAATCAACAAGGAATAGACTTTGTTAATGGTTGGCAATGGTTCCATTAACAAGATCTGTCCTTTGATCTGAGAGTATGACTCATTGAGCCCCATCAAAAATTGCATCACTGATTCTTGAAGACGAAGATCTTCAAGCTTCTGAGACAGATTACAAGTACACTTTCCACAAGAACAGGTAGGACTAGGCCTAAAATTATGAAGTTGATCCCAAAAGAGCTTCAACTGAGTGAAATAATTGGTAATTGAAGACTCACCTTGACACATTGAAGCTATGTCTTTCTGAAGTTGGAAAACCATAGGTCCATTCCCTTGAGAATGTGTATCTCTGAGATCATTCCAGATCTCCAGAGCAGTGTCTCTATAGGTAATACTCACACGAATCTGATGTGACACAACCTTTATCAACCAAGAACCTACCATGTTGTCATAGCGAATCCAAGCATCAACTGCTGCTGGAGTCTTTATCAATGGTGAAGAGAGAGTGACGCTACCATTGACAAAGCCAAACTTATTCTTGGCAACCAATGCCTTCTTCATTGAACGAACCCAAGCATGGTAGTTCTCACCAATCAATGGTTCAGACACAATCATGGCACCAGGACTCTCATCATGATGAAGAAACAGAGGATTTGAGATATCCTCTACGAGTGCAAGATCTTGCATAGAGGAAGAAGATGAAGTATTAGTAGCTTCAGCCATTGAAGAAGCTTCAAAGCTCTTAAGAATAAACCCTAGAAATTTGGGGGAAAATAGAGCAAGTAAGCTCTGATACCATATGAAATTTACTGAGAAAATTATTTCATTGATCTGATGTAAAAAGATAATTACAAGAGTTTATATACAACACTAAGAAGCTAACTCAAGCCAAAAACTAACTTAATTGATCTAACAAACTAACTAATAGAAATGTACAACTAAGACAATCACGTGTAGCTCACATGTCCACTAACCAAGACTATACTACATGTAGTTTTTATGCTTAAGCTACTTGTCGTTGAGCTCTTCTTCAGCTCTGCAACTATTGTGACTTCTGGACCATGTGATTCAATTTGCTGCTCTAGTTTCTTTAATTTCTGATACAGGAGAGAGAGAGAGAGCCTTATAATTTTGCAAAAGAGATAAACTGAGTTTGTGATATGAAAAATTGAAAGTATCACCTGTAACGTCCCTGTCATCAGAGAAAAAAAAAAAAAAAAAAAAAAGGGTCAAGTCAGATTTTTAGTTCCCACGTGCCCCCCACCTAACCCCACTCCCCACCACTCATTTTCACCCACCTCTCTTCTCTCTTTTGGCCGGCTTTCTCTTTTCTTTCTTTCATTTTCTTTCTTTTCTCTTTACTTAAACACACACACACACACACTCACTTCCACACTCACCCGCCGGCCTCCACTCCAAACCACACCATTTCACCATCATTTTTCCAGCAAGATCACCGGAAAAATACTTACGAACCCCAAAGCATCTTCATCATTTTATTTGAGGTAAAAGTTCTAATCTCTTTTGATGGGTATTATGTTCTTGTTTGAGGTTATTTTACCCAAGCTTTAATAATGATATTCATGTGATTTAAGAGCTTTGGAAATGATATTCATGTGTTTATATGTATGGGCTTTGGTCTTGGTGGATGTATTTGATGAGTGAGTTCATGATTTTTACAATGATGGCTATCTAAGGCTTGTTATGGTGAATATAATATTTATTGATTATTTGGAGCTAGTTAAATATTTAAATTGTTTGTCTTGGAGAAAATTATGATTTTGGTGTCATGGGTCACTTGATGATGTTATATAAATCTTGTGGGAAGTACTTATAAAGTGTGGAGGTTTTGATGTTAGATATGACACCTTGAATGATTTATGAGTATAAATGGGAGTCGATGCCTTGCAGCTTAAAGTGTTTTGAGAAATTTTGGAAGTGGAATACATTACATGTGAGGTTGAATACTAGGCTTGCCTAATTAAGTTCTTACTTGGCAATTCCTAATTTGTAGTTAGATACAATTTCAAGCTTTGTGCTCATTGTGATAGGTTTGCTTGATATTGTTTAGGTTCTAGCTAATCTCCCTTGGAGCTTGGAGAATTAGGATTTTGCGGTTGCGAGGTATGTAGATTTTTAATGGGATTTTGAAAAAAATAATCATGTTGTTTTTGGGTTAGACACACTTTTGGAAACTATTTATGGAAACTATATTTTCCTAAAAACTATTGTGTCGTAACCTTAATATATATCTATATATATATATATATATATATATGAAAATGCATCATATTTGATATTGCATTTAGGGAAATGTATGAATTGTTGATATGGAAAAATGAACATCTTTTATTTAATCTTTGATAAGGAAATCTTGGATGTTATGGTATATTAGAAAATTTAAAGATGCTTATTTTGTCTTGTTATGTGGGAAATTGTTAGAAAATCTTTTGACAAGAATGAAGTAGAAAACCTTACAACTTTGTTGAAGTTAGATTATTTAAGGTTTTTCTGAAACTACCTGGATATGAACTATGTGTTTCAAAGTAATGTAGCTTGTGAGTTTATGTGGTTTTAACACCATGCCATGTGTGATTTCCTAGTGATCACCCGATTTGGTTTCCATAGTCTTTGTGACAATGGAATCAAATCTAGGTCAGTGCCTTTTCACTTTGGATGACGTGTTCTTCCTTGCTGTCCATGGGGGGAAGAGGTTCATTGATTATGTGTGGGTGAGGCTCTTGTCCATGGGGCCAAGAGACCACATGCAAGAGAGGTCCTATTTGACGCGCTCTCTCTACTGCCCATGGGGGGAGAGAAAAACCTTGGGGGTATGGGTGAGGCTGCTGTCCATGGGGCCAAGAGTCTGCATACCAGAAAGGACAATATCATGCCAATTGTGAATGGGTGGATCCCTTGACCGGTCTATGTGGTAGTATGGTATATTTGTGATAAATTACCGTATGTTAGATTTTATGGCTTTGGAAATTATATCGTTAGTACTCACAGATTATAGTATATAGTTTCAAGGTATTTACTTTGAGAAACTTTGTATTTCATTATTCAATCATTCTTGTCATATTATTATTTTTGAGGATGAAACTTGCATTTCCCTCACCTCCATTAATTATGCTACTTACTGGGCTCTGTCTCATCCCATTATTTTATAACCTTTTCAGAGTAGGCAACAACCTTTTGAGACAGCTTTTTGGTGGCTAATAGTAGTTAAACTAACTACTGATGGAGGTTGAACTTTTGTAATCGGTATATTAGATGGTGTACATCTTAGAGTAGGCTTGACTCATTCTTTTGTGTACTATAGTGGTTGTGACTTTATTCCCACTAATGGGACAAGCTGTTGTTATGTAATTAATTATTCATATCTCTATTCTTTTGTAGCCATTGGTCCTTGTAATTATTGCTTAGAGTTTTGACTTACTCTAAGAGTATATTCAATGGGATTATTATGATAATTCTTGATATTAGAACTTGATATAATTTTGTGGACTGGATTGTCAAAAAGGAAAGAAAGAAAAAAATCTACAGGTACTTTGAGATGTCTTTCTCATGCTTCAGACCCTTTGGGGTTTGGGGTGTGACATCACCAACTTTCACTTTTATTTGTAGAATTAAGATAGGCGGTGGAGAAAAGTTTCCGATTGAGAAGAGGGAAAAAAAATCTTATGGTGGTATTATTTTTATTTTTATTTTTTTTGAATAGACAGACTTGAATTTAGGATGATTTTTTTTAAGGTTCGTGTGATATTTATTTAGGGTTTAGAGGATGGGTCGGGTCTTTTAAAAAAAAAAATCACATTGAAGGTGGATAATAAATTAATAATAAAGTAGTAACAATAATGAGCTCATATGAAAATAGCATCTATGTTAATACCAACTATATTTACTTAGTACTTTTTTTTTTTAGAGAGAGTTCCAACTTATGGCGTCTGCTTCTGATGATAGCTCTTTATCATCAGACCAAGATACTAATCAGTTTTTGGTGTAGGCAGGAATTGAACCTCAGATCTCTTATACAACCATCAGAGACTTTACCAGTTGAGTTAACTGAAACCCACTAACAAAAAAATATTATATCCATAACTTTATGGACAAAATTTAATCCGATATTCACTTAAGAAGTTGACATGTACCATTGTCCTCTGCAAAACACATAACCAAGAACCAACTTACCTACACTTAACCCCACTTAACCTAGTTAATTATCATTATCGATTACAAATTAAAAAATAAAAAAAAATAAAAAAAAGGAAGGAAAAAGGTAAATTCAAATAAATCTTCTTCTATGCTTAATGGCAGATGTTACCTTCTTAAAGTGGTTTAAAGGGATTGGCCCAAAACTAGTTTCGAACAACCTTTGCTTTTGTATTACATTTATTTGTATTATATTTATTTGTTAGACTTTCCTTCCACACCAAGTGAACTCAGACTAATTTTTTATTCTCCAATTAGGAAACCCAATTATCTTTCCAAGTTATAATTGGAATTTGAGGCAATTTTCCAAAAGTCTCCACCTTGACTCAAATTCCATCAACTGTCTTCTTTTTTCTTGGGATAGCTCCATCGAAGTCAAGTAGTCTTCCTTTCTCGGAATCGCTCCACTTTAATCAAAGAAATCCCTTCTTTTCCATCTTAATTCACACAAAAATAAGCATCCAATAAGTCAACCAAACTCTGATACCACTTGTTGGGTCCCAAATAATATTATCACTAATATTACCAATTCCAAATAGAAATCACACACAAAACACAAATATTTATGTGAAAAACTCTTTTTCATTGAATGGAAAAACTATGGGACAAATTCTAAATAATTTCACTATTATTAAATCAATTACAATATTTCTTATGTATTTTGTAGCTAAAGAAAAACTCTCCTTATTTTTCTTTGCTTTCACACACACTCTTTGTGTCTCACGGCTAAAGAAAATTTTTATTGTTTTTCTTTGCTCTCATACACATTAATTATTTATCTCGAAGGAAACAATACTTTACTCTCTCCTCTATAGCTTTCTTCTCTTCTTCTTTCTCTTTTACGCGTAGCTCTCCTTGGATATTTCTCTCTCTATGCGGCACCTCTTTCTTTGGAACTTTGCAACATCAAGCAAAACTTCACAAATTCTCCTTGATTTGTGTGATTTACAAAAAAAATGTTGTTGACAAAACCCAAACCTTGTTGTCTCTCTCCTTGAGTTATCTCCCAAGTAAAAATTCATTTTTTTTTCTCTCTTGATTTCATGTTCTATTTTCCCTCTCCCCATAGGGAGGACCCTTGGGCTAAAACCCTCAATTTTTTTTGTAGTATTATCTATTTATAATACTCTTTCCTATTCCCCCTATAACAAGGAATGCATTACTTCTTTAATAAGGAATAGACTTTTTTTTTTTTTTTTTCACACTAAGGAATGGTCTTTCTTTCCACACTAAGGAAACTCAAATTAATTTTTCCTTCTTCAACTAGAAAACCCAATCGACCTTCCAAGTCACAATTGAAATTTGAGGCAATTTTCCAACAAAAAAAAAAAAATTTAAATTAAAACTTTGACATAGTCTTTAAAACAATTAATCCTCAAATAATTTAAAATTTTACAATTAGATCCGCGTATCAATCAAATATAACGAAAGGTAAATTTGGATAATTTCCCATGTGAACAAGTTTCATGAGGCAAAGCCATTTAAACATTTTGAACTTTTTAATATTTTAATTAAATACAACATTATTTTTTTAATAAAAAATAAAATAACTTATTTATTTATTTTAAGAATAAACTAATCTCAATTAAATAAAAGCAAAATTGGCTTGAAATACAATGTTGAGATGTGGAGGAAAATTTTCTATCCATACCGAAAAATTTGTGACATTTATATATTAACATGCTTAGCAAGGTTATGAGCAACATAATTGTTTTGACGGCATACACATGAAAAACTAATAGAACATAAAGGATTCTATAATCAACTTTGCACCTGATATCAAGTGTCCATAAGAACTAGAGATTCCTCTTCATTTTCCAAAGATTTTATGACTATCATTGTTAGGACTCTAATTTCAAGCAAAAATTCAATGGCTCTTGATCACGGGTGCCAATAACATATCATCAATTTAAGTGAATTGACTTAATTATGAATTTATTAATTGCAACTTCTTAAATTTTTTTGAAATTAAAAGAGATGCTTGTCCAATAAAAAATTACTAATAAAAATTCTATAAGAATATTTAAAGAAAGAATAGGAAAATAAAACACAATTTAAAACAGATGCTTGTCCAATAAACAAATCCATGCCATGCATAAACACCCACTAGAACCCATTACAAAAAGAAACTTAATTGGTTATTAAAATAAACAACTACTATCTAATTAAGTTTACATCTTGAAAATCCTCCATCCAGAGAGCTTCACTTAAGCCCTATAACACGACCGCAGCGTTTTCAGTTTTCTTTTCAATTCTTTTCTACAGAAAGCCACCGTTCTATTAAACGGTGACGTCTTGAACTTCTGTTTTTTGTTCCTCAATTCCATTAAGGGATGGCAGTGATGGCCGTTTGGGCAGTAATTAGCAGCATATCCTCCTTCGAATTCCGAACTCAAATAATATGTTGTGAAGATATGCAAATCCACCAACATCAACCAACGCTTGCTGTTTCCAGTTGTTGTTGAATTGGAATTATAATGATTCACCAAAATCTTATGAGCAGATGAAACGATCTCGTGCAGCAAATCCTTCTGCTGTTGTGGGTGAAGGTCTAATGAAATTGAAGGAGGAAAAAGCGGAGAAAGTTTTTGACACAAAAAATCAGCGTTTTCATTGAGAAACTCTTGTTCTTGGAACTCGAAGGGGTTGAAATCGGTCATTGGGTTTTCGAATTGGTTCATAAAGTATTCTTCAAATTCGATTGCTTTAAACATTTGTCTAACGCAAAACAGAACAGTGGAAGGGGTATCATCGAGGGTATCGACTGTTTCGCATCTTAGACTCACGTTCCAAGTAGAAACTCCTCCTCTATGTACTGCCATGTTCATCATGGCTTCTTTTCTCTACAAAAAAAAAGAGACCTATTAAATCACTATGATAGAGAAGACTGCACAGTTTCAGTTTTATATAGAGTCAGAGATGAAAGAAAACGTCCTTGATTCTAGAGAGAATTGAGAGAATCCAAAGGAATTGAGATTTGTATTATCACACACTAATCAATACATAACAAGAACCTATACATATATACTCTGTTATAGCTAATCTATTCTAACTAACCTACGGAATTTCAGCAGGATTAACAAACTACAAACTAACAGATGATCTTGACTGTACACGTGTCCACTAACCATAACTAACTCAGCTCTTAATAACTGACACTAAGCTACAGGCAGTTTTACAACTATGCTACTGAACTACATGTTTTTTCTGCAGCTCATAAACCTTTGCCTCCTGCACGACACCCTGCTCAACATCAGCTGCCTTTACAAGAGAGAGTGAGTGAGAGAGAGTATAGGTGAAACCAAGTTAATAAATATTTGCTATTATTAATAATAACATTCCATTTTTTAAATGTTATAACCAAATATGGGCTTACAAACAAGAGTTTTTGCTATAAATATTTGCTATTATTAATAATTTTCCTACAACGAGAGTTTTTTCCGACCATAAGTGTTACATTCTTTACTTCAACCTCTGTTTGGGATAATTTATTTGTCAAGTTATTAAAGTACACAACTTAAATTTTCTTTTTTAATTAAGTTGGGAGAAAAGTATTTGAATGTTGGATGTCCTTTCTGGAAATGTTAGGAGGTATATATCAACCAGTTGAGGTCAGGGGCGGTGGCACTTCTTGTTCAGGGGGTTCAACCCCTTGACTTAGAAAAAAAAAGGTACATTTTTTATATTAAAAAAATTTATTACTTTATTTTATGTTTAAAAATATTTTTGCATACATTAGCTAAAATCTTGCACACCTTGATCATAGATCAGTACAACTTAAAACTAAACAACAATTAGACATTTAGTGTATTATTTACGTTAGTACGTGATTGACGAAAAAAAAATAGTAAAGTTAGCAATTGTTCAAATATTTGATTGGTTAAATAGGCACTTAGTGTAATGTTTATGTATGGATAAATATGGATGTATGGGTTAATAAATAATATAGTGTCAGTGGGTTGCATTTTGTCATTTTACTTTAAAATATTTTTATAAAAAGAATGACAACTACATAAAAATAAATAAATGTTATTCAAACTTAACAAAATAAAATAGTCACAAATAGACACATTGACAATAGATAATAAAAACTGATAATGAACTATTGTGTAACATTTTTAAAATATGAAAACTCATAGAAATTGTAAAATTTCATATATATATATATTTTTTTATGACTCGATATATTCAATTTTTTTTATATTAAATTTTATTAAATTTTAATTTCTTGATGACCCCCATGAAAAAAAATTCTTGGAGCCGCTACTAGTTGAGGTACAAGGGTCTTTCTATGACCGTTTGGAACAAATTTCAGGTCCATTAAGAAGAAACACACTTTCTAGGAAAAAAAAATAAGCCACTTTCTCACGATTGCATTTTAGTGAACTTAGTTCAACAGTTTAAAAAGAGAGTTTTGATACTCACACATTTACTATTTTATATATTTTTTCTTCACTTTCACTTTTAAGTGTTAAAATACCGTATCAATTATGGATACATATGTAAAATAATGGACATAAAAAAGTGAGAAAGATTTTTTTTTTCTTGAAAAAAAAAAGGTCTAGAGCCACAAAATTTTCCCAAAATAATTTACAAATGCTAATGTGATAAATTGTTATTGTCAAGTAAAAAAGTAACCTTAGTAGAGCCCAAATAAAAATTTGCAACAACTTGCTGGCTGATTGTGAAAATTGCATGAATGTGTTCATTTCTAAAGTTGGATGGTGTCACGTTTACTATGTGAGTGTACTATATTATATCTTCCTAAGCCGTGTCTTAATCGGGCTGGGTATTCAAGCCAGAGTGGCCCATGATCAAGTTTCATGATTGGATTTCTTGGGCTTTTGACTGCCTTTAATTTATTTATTTTGTTAGGTTTTAGCCTTCCTTTTTATTAATATTCTAAAAACATTTAACTAATTTAATTTGTACAAAAATTCGTGTCTATTTTATTTTAAGAATTTACATTTTTTTTACATGCTCACTTTTCAAAATGTTCTATACTAAATTATCTATTTCACACACAACAATCACCATCCATTCTTTTCTTTCATCATCAAGATACATAAAAAAAGAATAAAAAATTAAATATAAAACAAATAATGTCAGTGTAAATTTACATAATAACTATAGTAGCCATGTATTTTTATACAATTTTGCATAGTTTAATGAAGTTGAATTTTGAGTTTAATTAGCTAAAATGTAATACTTTTATTTATTTTAATTATAAAAGTACTCATACGAGTGCTCTAAAGGTTATAATCTTTTTTATAGGACCTAAAGGTTATACTCCTTTTTTATTAATTTTATTTGTAGGACCTAAAGGTTGTACTTATACCAATGAGAAATGCTTGTTTCCGTACGCCAGTTTCTGGGCTAGACTAGTTTTAATTGACCCTATACTCAGTCTTTTCAGTTTTCACATTTGAAATTTGGATGGGCCTGCCTTTTTTTTTTTTGGGAAGAGTTAGTGGGTATCCTAAAGCCTTAAACATTAGTTTAGACACTACTTTTAAAAATATTTTATGAAAAAAAAAAAAAAAAAATTTTACAACTTATTATATTTCATATAAAAGTGGTTGCAAAAACTTTTCTAAAATGGCTTATTAACAAATAACTTATGCCTAAAAACATTAGTTATCTTTTTAGGAAAATACTAACGAATGCCCTTAAGGCATTGATTAATAATCTATTTTAGAAAAATTTTAACATCATTTTTATGGAAAATAAAAAAAAACTATTAAAAAATTAATTGTTTTTTTTTTTTTTCATAAAAACTTTCTTTAACAGATTCTTTTCCCATATTTGCTACAGTACTTTTCTAAATATAGAGAATACTGTAGCAACTTCAAATAAATTTTTTTACTCTAAAATTTATCTCAGCTATTATTATATCAATTCTTTCTCTCTCTTCCGGATTTCTTTTTTTTCTCTCATTCTCTCCGTTTCTCACATAATCCAAACACAAATGACAAAATACAAAACAAAATCTAAGTCTTAAAATAAAGTTGAATCAGAACAAGCAAATATATATATAAAAAAAAAAAAAAAAAAATGTCGATCTGACCCAGCCTAGTAGTAGGGCGGCGGACGATCTGACCCAATCTCTCTCTCTCTGATGTGAAGCAAATGTGAGGTTGTTGGAATGTTTTTGAGGTGAAAAAGAAAATAAAAGAAGGGGGGCTGAACACTTGTGTTGAGGAGAAAAACAAGAAAAAGAAAAGAAAGAGAGAGCTTCTTGAATGCTCTAGAGTAGACGAAGAGAAGAAAAGAAAAAAGTAAAAAGAAGAGTGAAGAGAGCTCCAGTGGAGTAGACGAAGAGAAGAAAAGAAAAAAAAAGTAGAGTGAAGAGAGGAAGTGCCAGAGAACAAAAGAAAAAAGAAAAGTGAAGATAGAGATAAGGGAAAGGTGTGGAGGAGAAAAAAAAGAGGAAAAAAGAAAAGAAAAGAAACGTGTGGATGAAAAAAAAAAAAAAAGGAAAAAAAAAATCTAATTGAAAAATACTACCACAATATTTTTATAATATTTTTACAATAAATTTTAAGTAACACATTGTTATTAGTTAATATTGGCGAGTAAAAAAATAATTTCAGTGGTGGGTTCAAATTATAACTAGTAACAACTTTTCACATAAATTTTGTTGTGAAAGTATTGCGTAAAATGTTGTGAACATAGCACTTCTCATTGAAAAATATACTTGTTAAAAAAAGAATAAATGATGATTAAAAAAAGAATAAACAATGAATGAAGAAATAATATTTAAATGAGATAGAGAATCTGTTGGAAAGTGTATTTGAAAAAGTGGGTAGGTAAAAACTAAATGTCATTGATCATTCTTCAAACAGGCAGCAAAAATTTGGAGAGACTGCTAGAGATACTCTTAAACATTAGTTTAGATACTATTTTTAAAAAAAATTTATGGAAAAAAAAATAATTGATTTTTTTTACAGCTTATTATATTTCATATAAAAGTGGTAGCAAAAACTTTTCTAAAATGACTTATTAACAAATGACCTAAGCATAAGGACATTAGTTATCTTTTTAGGGAAATGCTAACAAGTGCCCTTAAGGTATTGGTTAATAATCCATTTTAGAAAAGTTTTGACATCACTTTTATGGGAAATGAAAAAAGCTGTCAAAACATTAATTACTTTTTTTCTTTTCCCATAAAAACTTTCTTTAATTGAATTCTTAACCAATGCCTTAAAAGCACTCGTGTCATGGGTTCAAACCCCTCCGCATCTATTTCCCTCCCCACATTCCCAAGAAAAAAAAAAAAAAAAAAAAAAAAAAAAACCCTAAAGTCTACGCAGCAGAGGTGAAACTACATTGGTTGGTCCCTCCAAAAATTTTTAAAACTCTTTTATATTACATAAAACTAGGAACCCTTGACCAGTTTTGTAAGCCCCCCTCCCCCAGGAAATTTTTTTTGATCCCTCCAGTTGCTCTCATTAAGTGATCTTTTCAAGATTGCTTTGCAAAATTAAAGCCATAACATCTAGTAATTTTTTAATCTATTGACTTAGTTTTACCGTATCTTTTTACCATTGATGCTCCCTCCCTCACGTCAGTTATGATAGACCATTAGTTTAGCTTTAGCTTTTCCATTCCCATTTTTCAAGAGCCTCGTAGAACCAAATTTTCCAAAACTTTTCTTTTCTAGTTATTTTATTTCATTTTAAATCAAATTCTCCAAAACTTCTCAATTCATCCACAACAAAATTTTTCTCCTTGAAAAAAGAAAATAGAAGAAAAGAAATTGCTAATATTTTCACTACCATGAATTACATTTTATGAAAAACTATAATTAAGCATAACTTTCAAGGAAGACGCTAAGTTATTTTTCAATGTTTGGTATAAATGTCTATTGAAAATTAGAGAACTTTTGTATAATCAATAGAATTTATAAAGATTTAAAATTTTCATATAAGATTGTGGGGACAAATAACCAAGATTCACGCATCTTGGGCCGTGGGCTTGGTCCGAGGAGGTCTCATGGGCCGAGCAATGTGGCAGCTATCAATGCATTCTACTTTCGAAAGATTCGCATATAGGACCGGCGATTCCGTCCGAGGAGGGTATAGTCCTCGGATATAAAGTTTTCGGTTCAAGGAAGAATTCCAGTGGCTAAAGTAATCTTCCTGGAATCCCCTATGACAGAAACAAACTCGGTGAGCTTACTGGGAAGGAAAAGATCCCCGAAAATATCTGAAGAAAAGCTGCTACCACCACATTAAATACCCTGCAACTACTTTTCTGGCCGCATTTATGTGGAGAAGACCTCTGAACAGTGCTACCAAGACTATGACCTCTTACAGGGAGGCCAAAGAAAAGATTTGGTGGGATAAGTATCAAGGGGCACCTTAGATGAATGACAAGTGTAAGGATAGGATGCTTAGAATATGATTATATAATGCCATTCCTCCTCCATTGGAAGGGGGACGGAATTTTTTAGAAAGAGAAGAGAGAGAAAAACAAAAGGAAAAAGGAAGATTTATAACATGAACAACACAATAAAAGGATTCCTCCTCGGACCTAAATAAAACATAATTATTCCAAGTTATTTTGGTGTGCTTTGGGCCTTCTAATCTGCTTCTTAGTTTATCTTTGAGAATAGGAAAAACGAAGCCCTCACCATTCGAATCTAATTCTTAAGCCCACTCTCTACAAATACATATTGCAGTGGACTTATTGGGCCCGGGTCTTGCGTGCTTTGGACTGGGGTGTACTAATTCGTTACACTACAATTGGCGCCGTCTGTGGGAAGAATTTGTGTAATAGTGAGCGCGACGTTTCACCATGGTAGGATCAGGTCCCCACCCACAGGAATCCAGGGGCTCCCATCAACAAGACGCCTTCCATAATCTTGAGCGTAGGAGAGATAGGGAGGGTAGCCCACATACCACACAGACTAGCAGAAGTCATCCGCAAATGGGGAATCACTTTCCTCAGGAATGAAGTAACAGAGCCATGCAAAGGAAGATCGATGATTTGAAGCGGGAGCTACGCCATGCGCATCGACGACGAGCCCCTTCTAGTTCTGGTGTTTCCTCAAATGATGAAGATGATGTTACGTACAAACGCGACCCTAGGACACCGTCGAGCGAGCCTTTCTCCTATCACGAGGAAAATGTTCATAAGCGAAAGCGTAAGAGTCCACCTCTGAAGGGGCTGGAGAATGACGCCATGAGCAAGGTGTTGAATCAAATTTCTAGGTCCCCCTTTACGCATCGCATCGAAAGGGCAGAGCTTCCTCGGCGATTCCATCAGCCCACTTTCACCACTTACTACGGCCGAACGGTACCAGTAGAGCATGTAAGCCAATTCAACCAGAAGATGGCCGTCCATTCTAAGGACGAGGCCTTGATGTGTAAAGTCTTTCCTTCCAGTTTGGGGCCCGTGGCCATGAGGTGGTTCGATGGGTTGAGACCTAACTCCATAAGTTCCTTTAAGGAGCTTACGCAGGCTTTTGGTTCTCGTTTTATCACATGCAGTAGGGTGCCTCGCCCTTTGGATTCTTTACTGTCTTTGTCCATGCGGGAGGGGGAAACCCTGAAAACGTACTCGGACAGATATTGGGAGACGTATAACGAAATAGATGGTGATTTTGAGGACGTGGCCATCAGTACTTTTAAGGGCGGCTTGCCTACCGAGCATGGATTAAGGAAGTCTCTCACTGGTAAACCGGTCACCAGTGTGCGTCAGCTTATGGATCGAATAAGCAAATACAAAAGGGTTGAAGAGGACCAGCAGCAAGGAAAGGGTAAAACAAAGATTAACCCTCAGGAGCGTAGGGATTTCAGGTCGGACCGATTTAGTAACAATCGGCCACGGAGAGACTTTGTCGGGCAGTCAGATTCCTCCAACGCCCAAGCTGTCAACGCGGTATTCCGAGAGCCAGTCAGTAAGGTCTTGGAAAAAATTAAGAACGAGCCATTCTTTAAATGGCCGAACAAAATGGCGGGGAACGCGATGAGGCGCAACCAAAGCCTTTATTGTCAATATCACCAAGACCAAGGACATACAACCGAGGACTGCAGGAACTTGTGGGACCACTTAGATCAGCTGGTCCGAGAAGGAAGATTGAAGGACCTGTTGCATTCCAGCAGTCAAGCAGGACAGACTGGGTTTGATTCCAGAAGATGGGCGTCCTCGGGCCCACCCCTAGGAACGATAAACGTCATTTTCGCTGCCCCCGGAAGAACAGGGTCCTGTCCGTACAGAGTGATGTCTGTGGCTCAGTCGTTCGCCAAGGACAGTAAGCACGAACCAAAAAGAATCAAGATGGAAATAGAACCAGTTCTGGGTTTTTCGGAGGAAGATAAGGTCGGAACTATCCAACCCCACGATGATGCCTTGGTGATTACGCTCAGGATAGGAGGGTATGATGTGAAGAGGGTGCTGGTGGACCAAGGGAGTGCCGTGGAGGTAATGTATCCTGACCTGTTTAGAGGTCTGGGGTTAAGGTCCGAGGACCTAACTGCCTATGATTCCCCCCTGGTCAGCTTCGAGGGAAGAACCGTTATGCCCAAGGGTCAGATCAGGCTACCTGTGCAAACCGGTCTTGAGGTAGTGGAGGTCGACTTTATCGTGGTGGATGTTTATTCTCCATATACCGCTATCGTGGCTAGACCTTGGCTTCACACACTGGGGGCTGTCTCCTCCACTTTGCATCAAAAGGTGAAATACCCTTCCGAGGGTCAGGTCAAAGAGATCGTCGGAAACCAGAACATGGCTAGACAATGCCTGGTAGCGGCCATATCACACCAACCTGAAGCTGAATCGCTGATGGCCGCGGAGGCAAGTTCATAGCAATTAAAATCTCTCGAGTCGCCTATCGAGGAGAACTCCGAGGAGGTGAAATGTGATGATTTAGAGAGGATCATTATAGGGAATGATCCGGAGAAGTATTTCCAAGTTGGGTCCCAGTTGCCGCCTCGCGAGAGGGAAGAGTTAATAGAATTCCTTAAGAGGAACGTCGATGTATTCGCCTGGAGCGCTTACGAGGCACCAGGGGTGGACCCCACCTTTATATGTCACCATTTGAATGTTAATCCATCCATTACTCCGAAAAAGCAACCACCTCGGCGCCCGTCCAAGGAGCATGCCGATGCCGTTAAAGAAGAGGTGAGCAAGCTTAAGCAAGCAGGAGCTATCAAGGAAGTGTTCTACCCTGAATGGCTGGCCAACACGGTGGTGGTAAAGAAAAAGAGTGGCAAGTGGCGAGTGTGCGTAGATTTTATTGATCTAAATAAGGCTTGTCCGAAGGATCCATTCCCCATGCCACGAATAGATCAGCTGGTGGACGCGACGGTGGGACACCCTCGAATGAGCTTCTTGGACGCCTTCCAAGGATATCACCAAATACCTTTAGCCTTGGAAGACCAGGAGAGGACTGCATTTGTCACCCCCATCGGAAACTACCATTACAAGGTGATGCCTTTTGGTCTAAAAAACGCAGGATCAACCTATCAAAGGATGATGACGAGAATGTTTGAGCCTCAGTTAGGGAAGAGCATTGAGGTCTACATAGACGATATGGTGGTTAAAAGCAAGGTGGTGTCCGAGCATGTTGATGACCTCGGAAGCATCTTCGAAATCTTGAGGAAGCACAAGTTGCGCCTAAATGCATCCAAGTGCACGTTTGGTGTGGGATCGGGCAAATTCCTGGGATACATGGTAACACACAGAGGAATCGAAGTCAATCCCGATCAAATTAAGGCGATTAACAACTTACACCCTCCTCGTAATCCTAAAGAGGTTCAGAAACTTACTGGAATGATTGCCGCTTTGAATCGTTTTATTTCTCGTTCAGCAGACAGGTGCCGGCCTTTCTTCCTCTTGATGAAAAAGTGGAAGGGATTTGAATGGTCCGAGGAGTGCTCTAAGGCTTTTCAGCAGCTTAAGGAATATCTCTCTCGGCCTCCGATCATGTCCAGTCCTCAGGAGGATGAGGTCCTATTCGCCTACATAGCCGTTGCTCCCCATGCCGTGAGTCTGGTGTTAATTCGAGTTGACAGTGGTGTGCAACGGCCGGTATATTACGTTAGCAAATCGTTGCATGAAGCCGAGGTGCGTTATTTACCATTGGAAAAGGCCATCCTGGCTGTAGTCCATGGTACGCGGAAACTCCCCCACTATTTTCAGGCACACTCTGTCATCGTCTTAACTCAACTCCCGATTAGGGCTGTACTCCGAAGTGCTGACTATACCGGCAGGATAGCTAAATGGGGAACTATTCTAGGGGCTTTTGACATCAAGTACATGCCTCGCACTTCTGTCAAAGGCCAGATCCTAGCAGACCTGGTGGCTGAATTCGCTGAAGCCTCGTTAGAAAATGTTCCAGCATCGCAGCACATGGATGAAAAATTGGTTGGCGTGATCTCGCTCCAGGAATCCCTATGCTGGAAAGTCTATGTTGACGGTGCAGCGAACCAAAGAGGTTCTGGATTGGGATTGGTTCTAATCTCTCCTGAGCAACTAACAATAGAGAAATCGTTGAGGTTGGATTTCTTTGCCACCAATAATGAGGCCGAGTACGAAGCTTTATTGGAAGGGATGAATATGGTTCAAAGACTGGGGGGAAAAGAAGTAAAAATGTTTTCAGACTCCAAATTAGTCGTCGGTCAGGTAATGGGCGAACTGGAAGCAAGGGATGAAAGAATGCAGAAGTATTTAAGTCAAGTTACACAGTTGCGATTAAAATTTGAGTCATTCAGTCTGCTGCACATCCCAAGAAGCAGCAATTCGCATGCAGATTCTCTAGCTACACTCACAACCTCCTCGGCGCAGAACCTACCTCGAATTATCCTTATAGAAGACTTGTACAAGCCCACGGATGCAGGGAGAAAATTAACCCAGGTTTCTCATGTCCGAGTGGAACCTAGCTGGATGGATCCAATCATATCATTTTTAACGGAGGACACCCTGCCGGGAAATAAATTGGAGGCTGAAAAAATACGAAGAAAGGCACCCCGTTTCTGGTTGTCCGAAGACCAAAAGTTATACAAGCGCTCTTTTGCGGGACCGTATCTATTATGTATCCATCCTGAAGCGACAGAGGTCATCTTAGAAGAGTTACACGAGGGGATTTGTGGGAGCCACACTGGAGGCAGATCTCTATCTCTCAGAGCTGTCACACAAGGCTACTGGTGGCCAAACATGCAAAGAGAAGCACACGAGTATGTAAAGAAGTGCGACCAATGCCAGCGATTCGCCCCAAACATTCACCAACCAGGGGGGATCCTTAATCCGATAACCAGTCCCTGGCCATTTGCTCAATGGGGCCTGGATATTGTCGGGCCTTTCCCCAAAGCAGCTGGAAACAAGAGGTATCTGCTGGTCGGCACCGACTATTTTACAAAGTGGGTCGAAGCCGAGCCCTTATCAAACATCAGGGATGTGGACGCTAAGAGGTTCATTTGACGGAACATCGTTACTCGGTTCGGGGTCCCTCGTACTATTATCTCGGAGAATGGTCTTCAGTTTGACAGTAAGGCCTTCAGGGGATACTGCGGCGAATTAGGAATAACGAATAGATACTCCACCCCAGCTTACCCCCAGGGGAATGGACAAGCCGAGGCCGTTAATAAGGTCATAGTAAACGGACTGAAGAAGAGGTTAGATGATGCGAAAGGAAGATGGGTGGAAGAACTGCCGCATGTCCTGTGGGCCTATCGAACCACACCGCGTCGATCAACGGGAGAAACCCCATTTTCGATGACTTATGGTGTCGAAGCTGTCATTCCTTTGGAAACCGGGTTCCCAACACTAAGAAGCAGTTCGTTCAGTTCGAATAGTAATGATAATCTTCTGGAAAAAAGTCTGGATCTCGCTGAAGAGAGGAGGGAGAGTGCACTGGTTCAATTGGCGTATTACCAACACAAACTTAAGCAAGGATACAATGCTAAAGTAAAGCTAAGGCCACTAGCACCTGGTGACTTGGTTTTGAGGAAAGTTCTGGGCACTGCAAAAAATCCAGCTTGGGGAAAGCTTGGGCCCAATTGGGAGGGACCATATCGCATCACCTCGGAAGCAGGAATAGGGGCCTATTTCTTAGAAGACTTAGACGAACATGTAATACCTCGTCCTTGGAATGTAAACAACCTGAAAAGGTATTATTACTAATAAGAATTTTCTTTGTCCTTAAATTCGTGCGTTGTGTGACAAAATAACTTATGATTTTTATAAAGGTGTTTAAACAGAACCTTAGTCATGCCTGATGTCCTCGGACCAGATGCTTTGGGGAAATTATTACACTTATGTTTATTATAAAGGTGTTTAAACAGAACCTTAGTCATGCTTGATGTCCTCAGACCAGATGCTTTGGGGAAATTATTACACTTATGTTTATTATAAAAGTGTTTAAACAGAACCTTAGTCATGCCTGATGTCCTCGGACCAGATGCTTTGGGGAAATTATTACACTTATGTTTATTATAAAGGTGTTTAAACAGAACCTTAGTCATGCCTGATGTCCTCGGACTAGATGCTTTGGGGAAATTATTACACTTATGTTTATTATAAAAGTGCTTAAACCGAAAGTCAACACACTTATGGGTTATCAGGCAATGACATTCCATTTGCATGATCCAATAAAACTTAAGTTATTGTAAAACCCTCTGGCCATATACAACCCAATTGATTTATTAGTGTCTTTTTCATATAATATATTCATTGGAATTTAAGTTATAATGTATTCATTAACAAGAGCCTTAGTGTGTGAATAAAAGTTATCTCAAACCTCAACAAAAGCAAGTGACAAAAGTATAAATGCAAAAGGTAAGAAAGACAAGTCTATTCTTTAGTCAACAGAAGAATAAATACATCATAAGTGTATACAGAAGCTACACTTCAACAAAAAAAAGGGTGGCTACACTTAAACAAAAAAAAAAAGAAAAAGAAGAAAGGAAATTTCTACAGCTATTCTTTCAAAGGCTGAGAACCTTTCTCGGGAGATTTAGCTTTGGCCTTGACACCTCCAGCATCAGACTTCTTCTCAGTCGCCTTGGCTTGAGAAACCACGTCCTTGATGGTAAGGGAATCCTCAGCAGATTTGTCTTTAATGACCCCCTTGGTGGCCTCAAAAGCTCCAATAGGGGCACTAGCAGTAGCTATCTGCTCTGGAGGAGGGAGAGGAAGGCTAATCATCGTCGGAGGACTGGTCGGAAGTTCCCTGATGGGTTCAGGGAAAAACACGTTCTCGGATATCCTTAGCTCTGAATCTGCAGGGACCCCTGCACGATTAAGTGCCTCCATCCATGTCTCTGTGCAGTATTCCCTGCACAAATCAGCCACTTCTTCAGCCAACCTCTCCTCCGTTTCCCTTACCCCACGTTCGTAGGCCGCTTCCTCAGCGGACTTAGCAGCCTCTGTTGCTTTTTGTGCTGCCTCCTTAGCCTTTTGTAGTTCAGCTTTCAGGGCTAGCACCGCTGCTTTCTCAGTGGCGAGATTCAGCTGGGTCGTATAGAGTTGCTTTCTCTGGTCCTCGGCCTGGGCCTCGACGTTTTTCAACCCAGCCTTGGCGCTTGCGCATTCTCGCTCTGCAAGTTTTAGCTTCTCGGCCAGCTGCAACTTCTCCTCTTTCAGGCTCCCTAAGTTCTTCTCAACTTCACGGCGAGAGTGGGACTCAGCTTCGCATCTGTTCTGAGCATTCCGAACCCACTCTTCGGCCACATAGATTTGTTGAGTGACCTGCAAGTAAAAGCGAGTGTGATAATATTGATTAGATACATAACCTTGTATGGTTTAAATCATTACCTAAATCTAACTTACCAAGGCAAGATCCTTCTTCAAGGACATGAAGAGATCGGGCTGCCTGGTGCGCCGAAGGGCCTCCATGTCTCGTGGGAGCAGGAGGGGTTGCTCTAAAGCCTGGGCCAGATGGGCTGAATGACCTCTCTGGGCCTCCCGGATCGTGGCATCCCATGGAATTTGAGCCCCATCCAATTCAATCCGAGGGGCCCAGAATCGCTGTTGTCTACGCACCTCAGCCTCCTCCCTGCTGTCAACAGAACTTGCCCTATTATCTTTCGGGTCTTTTGTCTTCTGTTGTTTGGAACCCCTCGGAGGAATCACCTCGCCTTCTTCGAGCTCCTGCATTGGCCTCTTCTTTTTCAAATCAGGAAAGGCACGAAGTGCTAGGTCAGCTGGAAGAGGAGGCAGAGGGGGTAGACTGGCAGGAGCCAAGGCCTGGGATGGACCCTTCGTGACTCCCTTCTTGCCTCTGTTGGCCACCAAACCTTTCAACGATGACCTCTCCTTTGGACTCATTTCCCCGTGTTCTTCTGAACTTGAATCTACTCGGGAAATGATTAATGCTGGCTGGATGGCTACGGAGAGCCTGTCTGCGTCGTCCTCCGAGTCCGAGAGCTGCACCGGCTCCTCTTGTCTACCCTCTTCTCCTTCAAAGTGGAACTTGTCTATCTCTTCGTCTAAAAATGCCCGCGAGGAAGCAATTTCTTCTTCCTCGGCTACTTCAACTCCGAGAGGGACCTGTCGTAGTGGAAGCACAAGTGGGGGAGGGATCTGAGTGACGGGTAGAACGACAGGAGGCAGGTCTTCTCGAGACAGAAAATCTGGTTTTGATACGTCAATACGATTGATCCGACGATCACCAGCTCTGATAGTGTTGCCAACCTCCTGGAAAATCCTTGAGATGGGTTCGAAATCTAAGATGAGGTGGACAGCTCGTAGTTGTCGATCCTCGCTCACAAAAATCTCCGACCTAAGAAGATAGTTGAGGGCAACCACGTTTGTATGACTCAGCCGAGGAGCAACGAGTGTCCTATCTGCAAAAGTAACCAAAAGGTCAGGTGCGATTGAACAATGAAATCTACTATCAAAAGAGATTACAATGCGGAAACATGGATGGAGGATAAAGACTAAACCCTATGTTAAGGGATCTAACTCTAGGGTACCCCACCTGTCTCTCTCTCCCGAGTTGGGCAGGGTCGACCATCGTGCCATGCCCCTGAGGCGATGAGGTAGTCATCTTTCATCCCTTTATTGGACTTGGGGAGGCACGAAATGAGCCTCACAACGGACGACCTGGACTTGAGATAAAAGCCTCCGTCGACTTGTGAGTGGCACTCGTACAGGTGAACCACATCATGCCAGGTGAGGCCCAAGTGGAGATGCTGTTCCAGAGCATCGATACACCCGAGAATCCTAAACATATTGGGTGCGCATTGGTGAGGGCATAACCTATGATTTATAAGGTACTCTCGGGTTATCCTACCCATTGGAAGGGTCATTCCCCCTTCTATGAAGGCTATTATAGGAATAGCTACCTCTCCGGCCTCTCTAGGTATAACAACCTCTTCTGAGGAGCAATACCGCAGACCAACCTCCTGAGGTATATGGTATTTCTGCTTAAAGGCCTCTATTTTGGCTGGGGAATCTACTAGACGCTCAAATCTACCCATATTTCACAACCTAAAGACAGAATGGACGATTTTGGAGAGTAAGAAAAACAAATAAGGTAGCCGAGGAGACAGACCGACAAGCAAAATCTAACACAAAACTAAATAGACTTACGGGATTAAAAGTGCTAGTATCTGAAAGCCTACTGAGAAGACCTTCGAAGACCTCTTACGAGAAAGAACGACAGAAATTTGGGAGTTGGTGTTTTTAGAAAGTCAGGAACGTTAAAGGTCTCTGGAGCGCTTGAAGTTTCTTTGGAGAAGAAGGTGAATGATTTCTCAAAGCTTTATATTAGCAGAGAGAGAGGGAGGGGAAATTATCCCGCTCATAAATTCAAGGGAAATACCAGCCGTTGGATCTGCGCATCAACCGTTGGATGTGGGAGACAAGACGCCTCCTGGAGTAATTAATAACTGCTTCGGGGATTGCGAAGCGTCAGAAGTTATCACGAAATGCAAATAAGGCGCACCCCCGCACGTGCGAATTAAATGTTTAGTCTTTATCTCTTGAAAGTCAAAACCTCACTTTTTCTCCTCGGATGGGAGGGAAAATTGAAGTTTTGAGGGGCTATTGTGGGGACAAATAACCAAGATTCACGCATCTTGGGCCGTGGGCTTGGTCCGAGGAGGTCTCATGGGCCGAGCAATGTGGCAGCTATCAATGCATTCTACTTTCGAAAGATTCGCATATAGGACCGGCGATTCCGTCCGAGGAGGGTATAGTCCTCGGATATAAAGTTTTCGGTTCAAGGAAGAATCCCAGTGGCTAAAGTAATCTTCCTGGAATCCCCTATGACAGAAACAAACTCGGTGAGCTTACTGAGAAGGAAAAGATCCCCGAAAATATCTGAAGAAAAGCTGCTACCACCACATTAAATACCCTGCAACTACTTTTCTGGCCGCATTTATGTGGAGAAGACCTCTGAACAGTGCTACCAAGACTATGACCTCTCACAGGGAGGCCAAAGAAAAGATCTGGTGGGATAAGTATCAAGGGGCACCTTAGATGAATGACAAGTGTAAGGATAGGATGCTTAGAATATGATTATATAATGCCATTCCTCCTCCATTGGAGGGGGGATGGGATTTTTTAGAAAGAGAAGAGAGAGAAAAACAAAAGGAAAAAGGAAGATTTATAACATGAACAACACAATAAAAGGATTCCTCCTCGGACCTAAATAAAACAGAACTATTCCAAGTTATTTTGGTGTGCTTTGGGCCTTCTAATCTGCTTCTTAGTTTATCTTTGAGAATAGGAAAAACGAAGCCCTCACCATTCGAATCTAATTCTTAAGCCCACTCTCTACAAATACATATTGCAGTGGACTTATTGGGCCCGGGTCTTGCGTGCTTTGGACTGGGGTGTACTAATTCGTTACACTACAAAGATAATTTTGCAGACATTTAACTTTTGTATAGAATATATATATATGATTTATGACTTAGTTTGGACTTGAGAGTAAACATTTTAACTTTTTTTTAAACTAATATACGAATATACGTGCATGCACACATATATTTACTTAGATTTTATTTTTGAATGTAAATCAATAAGTTAGCCTAATCTCAACCCCAAAACAAAAATCCTCATCTTGTTATTTATTGTAAAGCAAAATAAAGTGACAATTTTTTTATCGTAAAGTAAAGTTAAAAACCATGTACCGTTTTCTAGACAGATACATAAAACTAGGGGTTTATGAAAAATTATTCAAATTAAGGGGGTTGCAACTTGCATGTTAAGTACTTAATTAGGTAAGATTTTATCAGTTTCAGTTTTCATATTCCATACTCTGTTTTAACTTATTTTGAATATATCTA